>VXBH01002164.1:3318-55954 GCA_013400035.1 Rynchops niger
TGGTGGGGGAAGCAGTTCCTGACTCTTTTAGCAACTGAAGTATCAGGTTCGGTTTCCTTTGATTCCTGGCTTTTGGTTTGCTCTCCTACTTCATAAATATTCAACTGCCAGATGCTTGAAAAAGTGCCTGTAAACCCCCCCGGCCCCCCGCATGTTGGTGGGAGCAGTGCCCGCAGCCCCTGGCCCCATCCCACCGGGATCCAGCCCCACAGCTACGGCACGGGAGAGAGCCCACGGCCAAAGCCAACAGCTCATAAACAAGCCCCGCGCCGAAACCCGCTCCCCCGGCGTGCAGGTACCAGGACCGTGATGGGAAACAGCTTGCGAGGGTGCAGGGCGTGCACCCCGTGGTGGCTCCAGAGGAGCAGCCTTGGGGGCGATGGGAATGCAGCTTCTCCCCGGGAATTTGGGATTCTTGCTGCCCTGAGCATGCCAGGATGCTGTGCACTGTTGGCTCCCCTCCATCTGCTGTCCGAAGGCAAAACCCAAGGGGTTCCCTGGAGCCCAGGGGGTGATGGGGTTAGAGGGAGGCTTTTTGCAAGAGGAGCCTGCTGTTTCCCTGCTCCCTTTCCCCACCAGATAGAAGCAGAGTTACTGATCCCATGTGCCCACTCGACCTGTCGCCAGCTGGGGATGCACTCCTGCACCGCTGGGATGCGCCAAATCCAAAACGCTCCTGGCTGCTGGACACCCCCTCTGATGGCTTAGCCAGGGATGGAGGCACAGCGGGGAGAGAAAAAGGCGGAAAAAATTAAAACCCAAAAACCTGCATTGCAGAAAGTTCCATTTTTGGCAGGGCAATGCCCCAGTGAGGTCGAGCACCAGCTCAAGGGTGAGGGTGTCAGGAGGGTGGGGGCCAGGGACCACCATAGCCCTGCACTTCCCCCCCCCCGCCCCCAGCCCCCCGGGTGCCTGCGCAATCCTGCAAACCCCAGCTCCTGCTTAGCTTTCCCATTTCTTGCCAAAATCACTCCGGAGCATGTCAGCACGCTGTCATGTAAGGAATCTCATTTCGGGGAGGCTTTTTCTTTCTCTCCCTCGCTTTCTCCCTGCAGATACAAACCAGACACAGCTAGGTTTTATTGGGTGTGAGGGCAGGGCTACCCGCATCCGGCCTTCCTCCGCTCCCTCCCCAAAACCATGCCGGAGTGGATTTGCAGGGCTTAGGCTGCTTGTTTAGGATACTTTTCCGTGTGCACGTGGGCACCATCCGCACACGGGTACTTGTGTGCAGCTCCCTGCCCCCCAACTGTGTCATTCCCACATGGAAAAAGAGCAAATTCCTCTGTGAGACGGCTTTGGGGCTGCTCACTGAGCCCCACAGCAAGCCTCAGAAGCTTCTTCCCTCTGCTGCATCGTTATTTTAAGGACTGACACCCCATCCCCAGAGGAGCACTGCTCCCCATAAAGCCCCTGGGAGGCGCTCGCCCCCTCCTCTCTCAACCCCCATCACCCCAAACCCCACTCAGTGAGGCCGCGGTCCCCACACATTCCTCCCCCTCTTATTCCAGGTGACTGAGCCCTTTACCTGCTTGACCCTGGGGCTCAGCTCCTGTGCTCTGTGGATGGATGGCGATGGACAAGTCCTGGCCTGGCTTCCCAGTGCCTCCCCCACTCATTCCCCCTGCACCCCAGCCCCACAGCAAGACAGGGATTTCCCTTCTCCAAATAGCTCCCCGCATTTCTGGATGCCTGGGGGAGGCAGGGAGAAGAGATCCCCTTGGCCCCGCATGCAGAGCAGTGGTGATCAGCAAGATAATTGATTTGGGTGGTATATACAGTCATGGGGGAAATTTCACTGATTTTAGCACTGTTTCGTGCCCCGTGCTGGCTGCCACCGGTACCATTTGCTGAGACCAGGTGGGATCAGGGCTCCCAGCTTAGCCCCGCACCTTTGTGCCACGATGGAAAACCCCCGGGTGGGGCTGGTGGCTCCAGCACAGGGGAGGTCAGGCCCAGCTGCACCAGCAATTGTCCCTGCTGTCACATCTGTGAATGGCAGAGGCTCCCCAGCAGTGCAAACACGTCCACAGACCTGTGTTCTCCAGGTACGCTCCACACACCTTGCCCTATCCCACCAGCACCTCGGGACCAGCAGCCTCCAGCCCCGCCCCAGAATAACTGGACTGAGTGAGAGTTGTTGGGACGGAAAGTATTTGGGATGTCCAGTGGGAATGGGAAGTCAAAGCATCTCCCCCACCCCTACGTGCCAGGCAAGGTGGGGAACGGCCAGGTCCAACCCATGCACACATCAGGAAATGTATTTTCTTAGGACATTTTCCCACTTTGCTGTTATTCTCTCACTCCTCAGCTCCTGCTCCTCTGGCTGCTGAGGATCTGCCATCAATCCGTGTGCTGGGAGCCCTGCAGCCTGCTTTGCACACCTGATGTCATCCTTCCTTTCTGAGATGCTTGTCCTGAGAAGCAAGAATAATCTGGTTAGGTCAGTGAAGGATTAAAACCTTTTCTTGGTCTTTCGAGCTGTCTACCTGCAGCCCCACGGAGGGGGTTTTGGAGCCATGGGCTCCAGCCAGACATACAGAATTTGTGCTGGGGAACTTTTTGGCTGCAAAGACTGTTGCACTCAGCGAAGCATCCGGCCAACAGTACCAGGCCTGGACCTGCTCCCTGCCAGATGTGGTCCTGAGTGCCCCCTGGAACAACAGGGAGCTGAGGAAGCACATCCCCTCTGCACAGCATCCAGCTCCTTCCTGTGCTCCTGCATCAGCCCAGCCACCCCCAACCTCACCTCTCCCCATCTGCAGCACTGGCCAAAGGTGTCCTGAGCAGGTTCTTCACCCCCAGGGATGGAACAACCCCCTCCCCAGCGAGCCCTGGCCCATATGGAGCACAGCTTTGTAAATGCACAAGAATTTGTTCAAGAGTTCACTGAAGTTTAAAGTGAGAGCTTGTCTCAGATGCACCCTCTGTGATGCTTTTCCATCCTAACTCACATCAAATCTTCATCGGACATTTATTGTTTCTGGGCATGCTCCAGTTCTTCCAGGAGACAGCAATCAGAGGGCCCCTCACCTCCTTTTTCTCCTGCCATCCCCAGGCTCGGCCCCATCCCCCCCAGTTTCCATCCCTCAAAGCCTCCAAGCTCAACACCCTGCCAAAGTCCCCACCAGGAGCTGGGCTGGATCAAGCCCCAGAAGGGTGAGGGCTCTGCATGCACCTGGGGCAGCCAGTCCAGACCACGGAGCTCACTCTGGATGGTGGTAACAAAAGGGTAAGCAGCACGGGAAGGGCTGGCTGGGAGCAGAGCACTGCAATGTGGGGAGACAGAGGAGGTGAGGAGATGCCGAAGAATGCCAGGATCCCTGCCGACCGGTGGTTGATGCTCCCCGCTGCAATTCAAAAGCTGCTGCAGCCTCGGGATAAGGTTTCCAGTACAAACACTTAGAGGTTTTTCACTCCAAGTTTATGTTCCAAGACTAATTTCTCAATATTCATTTAGGGAGTCGGCCTTTCTGTGGGTGTAAATTGGTGTACCTCCACTGCCTTGGGGAGGCCTGCACTGATTTATATCAGCTGAGATGCTGACCCCAAATTTGCCATTTGCACAAATGTTCCTGCCAATAAAACTGTTATTTAAAGTATTCACAGAAAGTGAACCCAGGAGGCATGTGAACATGGTCCAAACAAATCTAATTAAAGCTTTCATCCAGAAAATTCTTCCTTGCTATAGAACAAGAATCCATACATTAATACTTGTCCTCACTTCACTGGGGCTAAAAAACTTGGTTTGGAGGCCCATGGTAACTGATATTTGTGACGGGCTGAGCATTCACAAACTGCACCGGCTCCAGGACACCTCAGAGCTCCTTTGGTCTCCCTCTGCATCCCCATCCTTACAGCGTCTCTCTGGATGGCTCTCAGCTTTGTAAAGAAGCTCACTGCTTAATTCAGACCAGTCCAGCCGGGCTGCAGCAGAGCAGAGACACATGCTGCTGGTTGTGCTGGGGAAACAGCTAAAGAAAACACCCTGGCAGGGGTTGACAGGAGCTGGGGAGGACAGAGGGGCCAGCACCTTGGGTATCTTTGGTGCCACCAGCTTGCAGATGCATGGTAGAGCTGATTCCGCTGACGAATGTCAGCTGGCCCAGTCTTTGGGGTGCTGGCTTGGTCAAGGTGAATTCAAGCCCTTTCTTTGGGCAGATCCTGTCTGATTTTAATCACTGATGACTTGACATCCACAAGCTACCACAGTAAACCTACCCAGGAGGAGCTAACCCAGCCCTTGCAGCAGCATTTCAGGAGGCTCCCTGTTACTCCCCAGGAAACTGGCTGCAGAAATATAGACACATCACAGCCAGCACAGACACAGCATCCGTGACAAGCATCACTGTTTTACTGCCTCAGTTATTAATGGTGCTGGTTCATGAACCCTCTCGCCTTTCAGCACCCACACAGCCACCCTCACCTGCCACTCCAGCCCATGCTGCTGAAAGACAAAAATCCACCAGCAGCCTTGCTGGCAGACAAAACATTTCTCTTCTGGCTTGGAAAACAGATGGGTAGAGACTCCCTTCCACCCTTCCAGTGCTCTCATGGAGGGGCTAACACAAGCTGTGAGCTCAGCAAGGGACAAGACACAGCGGGGATTGCACTTGCATCAAACTCAGCAGGACCAGGGCACACAGCAAGGGCAGGGAGAACCTTCTGCTGGGTATCCCGCGGGGTGTGGGCATCCACTGGCCAGAGCTCCAGGCTGGGCTCTTTTCTAAGAGCATCACCCCCAGGACTGATTCTCACACCACACCAACAGGGCAGCCTACAGGGATGCTGAACTGGTGCATCTTATGGTCACAAGTGGGAGCCAAGGACCAGGTCTGCAGGAGGCATCTCTGGCTCACTGAAGTCCAAGGACTGGGGGCACACAATCCCTGCTGCTCTAGTCTATTCACATTTTCTCTACTCCTTCTGTCTTTTTCTCCTTTTTAGCCTACATTGAGCAGGAATCACCCTAACACTCACCTTTTTCTTCCTTGCAGCTTCTCCAAGAAGCTAAACAAACAAATCCAAACCCCCCAGAACCACCTTCATTTCATCTGCCCTCCCAAAGCCCCATGTTTTTCTGCAGGATTCCAGCAAGATGGCCCTGCAGGCGTTTTCCAACACAGGAGAAACTTCAGACAGCAACAAAAATGTGTAGAATTTGGCCTATTCTCTTCCCTTACCTTTTGGTGACCCCCAGGGAGCTTTAGACAGGCAGCGTCTTCCCTCGCTCCCTGATGTGCCCCAGAAGAGCTCCTGCCAGCCCAGCCCAGGCTGCCTGCTGGGGAACAAGCCACAGAAATGGAAAAAAAAAAAGAAAAGAAAAGAGAGAGAAAGAATGAGACAGGTGAGGAGAAAAAGTTGACTGCTAATATAAGAATTCTTTCCAATCAAATAGCTGGAGCAAGATCTTTCCATGCAAGGTGTGCTCCTCACCCTTGCTCCCACTCCAGCTGGCTTTGCAGAGGTGCACCAAGATGGGCATTACTGACAAGTCCATGGTGGGAGCCAGAAGTTTCACACTCTCCAGGGTCACCCGTTGTTGCTCTTTGGGCATGCACAGCTGCTGAGGGCATCTGGCTGCTCAAGGGGACTCCTAAGTTTTAGGTTTCCATTCATTGTATTCACCTGTTTTGGCCACTGTGCAGCTGGAGAAATCCAAGATAAGGTCTGAAACAGAAAGCTTGACCGCAGTGGTACCTCATTATCCCACCCTTTTCCTCCATCCCATTGCCAAGGAATTGTCCCAGGGCACAGACATCCTTTTTGCCCTGCAGGGAGCCAGGCTTGGATATCACAGGACAAAGAGCTTGTCTCCTGTCACTGAGCCAGCGAGCAGTGCTGCACAGAGGAGACTGCTCCTTCTGCAGCACCAGGGCTGATTGATAGTCAAACCTACTGCTGCAGATCACCAGGAAAATCCAATATCTGGAGCAGGAGATTAAAAACAAAAAAGTCAAGGGATATCTTGTGTGTGGCATTGCAGAAGGAGGCTGGGGCAACAGAAGCGACCCAGGCATGGAGATGCTTTTCCTCCAGCTCTCTAGCCAGGCAAGCAGACATCTTTTGCCCAGGCACTGTGGGTTTCATGATGTGTCTGAGATGAGCAACAGGAGTCCCTCAGGATGATCCACTGAGCCATGGCTGCTCTGTCTGAGTCTCCAAGGGGTGCAAAGCCCATGGCAAGGGCCATCTGGGGGACAGCTGCTCCCAGAGCAGATTTCATTGCATTCCCACCCTGGCCATGACTTTAACCTTCACCTGGAGGGCTCATACAGCAGGAGTCAGTTCATTCCCGGTGCTCAGCCTGAGCGACAGGGTCACTCAGAGGGCTGTGGGGGACACCATTGCCCCCACATGCCACAGCTGCCCAGCACCGCCAAGCATCCTGCTGGGCTCCCCCAGACAAGGGGGACACACACACTGCCATCTCCTCTGTGAGAGGGTTTTACAAGCACAGCAGACAAAATGAAAGAGCAGGAGAGCTGTAAGCAAGCTAATCTGAGTGTCTCCCTGGGGCCTTGTCAAGTCAGCTTCAGCTCCAGTCAACACCTCTCACATCAACTAGAGCCCAGCTGCCCCGAGGGACCCATGTGCTAATGGCTTTCAGGTGCTCCAGCAAGGCATGGAGGAAGAGTACAGGGAAGGCTCTCCCTCCTTCCCACCCTGGTCCCTCATGAAGTCCCCTCAGCTGGCTTCTGGCTCTGCTCACCAACATACATTTCACTGCATGATGCTGATTCCTAAGCTACCCAGCATGCATTTCTAAAGAATGGTTCTTAACACAGTGGAAAAATATTCTTTCACCCCCAAATTAAAGTTAGATCAGGGCCAAAAGCAAACAAAAGAACATGCTTGTCAAAATCAACTGAGCTTTTTAATAAAATCCCAGAGATCATTTCCTGCCCAGGTCTCTTCTCCCCTGCTCTCCTCCCCTTCCCAACTCGAGCCAAAGTCTCCCTCTGAGCCAGCATCCCACCTGTTTCTAAACCAAAAGCTCCCGTGCCACATTTCCCAGCAGAAGTGATGAGGAATTCAATGGAAAAAGTAAAAGGTCAGGATGGAGCCATGCCAGGGTTGCTACAGCTGGGAATGGACTTCCAGAAAGTGTCCATCCTTCCCGGTGACAATCCTCAGATGTCCTAGAGATGACACACTGAAAGAAGCTTGCCAAGGAGGAGGAGTCCTCACTGAGGCTCAGGAGCCCAAGCATCATGGAAGAGGCAATGGCAACCCCAAATGGCAACTGGGAAGAGCAAGAACCTGGTTTGCAAGTGCAAAGGAGCAGGAAATTAGGTAGGCAGCAAGCATCCAATCTGTGACAAGCTGGGCCACCGACACATCAAGCAGGCAATGAAACAAAGAGCCAGTGATGAGCCCAGCAAGCCACCATACAGCCAGCAGCAGATGTGTTCAATTAGCCCAAGAGCCAACATCCAACCAAACACCAACCTAGCCAGCAAAAAAATAGACAATAGACTACTTGTTCCATCAAACAGCTGAGTTAATAGCAAAAACGTGCAGGGAGGGAGCAAGCAGCCAAAAACCCACGCCAGCTACTCAATAAGTCAATTAACCAAAGACCCACATAATCAACCACTTAAGTAGAGCCGAGCAAATAACTCACAATGAGTTATTTATCCATTGAATTTAGCCTCTAGCTTTGCTTGGGCCATCTCTGTAAGCACATGTCAAGTCCCTTCAATTGATTTTCAATTAATCTCATTTTGGCTTGTTTACTCTGTGCATGGCTGGCCAAAAGTTAACATTTGAACTGCACTCATTAGCTCTGATTGCCCAGGAAGATTACACATTGCTCTCTAGTCTCAGATTAGATAAGCGTAGTTTTGCCAGTGAATCTCAGTCCCCAAAATGCTCAAACAAGACTGCCGTCAAGCAGCCAGGACACGGCGATCACATTATTCAAAGAAAGAGCTCAACAAGCTGTTATTGAGCACTTATCCAGCCATCCAAGAAGTTCAACTAAATAGTCCCACAGGAAGAAGGCTAGTGATGCTGCTCAAACACCATCGGGGAATTGGAGGGTTTGGGTTTAGTGCCGTACAGTTGGGTTCCATTTCTGGGGACCTTCTCCATCACTGCAGGACAGTTGCTGAGGACATAGCTCCATGAGCAGGCAAGGATGGCCCAGCTCTGCAACTACAGCCCCTCAGCCAGGGAGTCCTCAGACCCTGCCTGGGGTATGCAATACCTTCTGCAGGGCCTCCCAGCAGACATCAGCTCCTGCTTTATTATTGCCAGTTTGAGAAGTGCCTCCATGGTGGCAAGCTCAGGGACACAGCCAAGCCAGCTCTTTCTGGCGAGAGCTGGGACATGCAAGGCTCTGATCGCATCTGGATGCTCCAGGTGCCATCAGAGCATTAAAATTACAGCAACATCACAGTGATAAAACCCAACCACCTGACTGAGAACTTCTTAGAGGAGCCACTGCATTCCCCATCCCATAAGCCTTTGAGGAAAGGGCTGCATGGTGACATGGAGTCCAGGGCTGTGGTTCTCCTTCTGGTGCAGAAATGCCTCCCTCCCCCACCCCACCCCAGGCTCTTTCACTTGCTGCCAAGAGACCGCAGGTCTTCTCATGCAGATGGTAAAACACAAGCCCAGGCAAAGCTCTTGCTCCTGTGGAGCCATGCCATAGCAGGATTTGGCCCATGCCGTGGGTCACACTACACTTTGTGGAGCCAAATACTACCAAGCCATGGCCATTCCTACAACAACACTATGAACAATGGGCCATTCCTGGCCTTCTTCACCCCAAATGGGCCATGAAAAGAAGCCAGCCAGGCAGCCTGGGCTAGCTCCAAGCATGGCCCCAAACAGCTAAGGGAGCTTTATATCCTTCTCCTCCCCAGGGCTGCCGTGAGTGCTTTGCATTCGGCGCTGGCCCGGGCGGAGGCATGTGCTGCCGGCTCAGCGCTGCCAAACCACATTGTCAACTGCTTCGCCGCTGCCTGTGAATCTTAATCCCGCAGGCAATATATAACCAGTGGGAACTACACCAGCTTTGAAGCGCGAAGTGGAGTATCAGAGGAGGACTGCTATCTCCTGTCTCTCCAAGAGGCAGTCGCAGGGACTGTCAGAGACTAGGACTAATAGGATTTAGCTCGCTTCAGCAGCCGGCTGAATTGGATGAGCCTCACTTGCCCTTATGTCCTAATGAATCGCACCTGATTTTTCACCCAGCTCAGAGCATGGGGCAGCAGTGCAGCTCAGACCTTGTTGCTTTGGTACTTAGAGGGCCACACAAAAAAAAAAAAAAAATCACTGCCCTCGTTACCCTTGCTAATCTAGCCTGTGTTTTTAATCTAGGCAGCATCTCCTACAGCTCCCACTGCAGATTTGGGTTTGAGCTTGACTTTCAAAGAGAACTGACCTCTTGAAAGCCAAGCTTGGCTGCAAGCATCAAGCTTCAGCTTCAAGACCAAACAAAACCCACTGATTTCACATTATTTCCATGCAAAGCTATAAATCAGCTCAGGCTTGGCTTGACTCTAGGCCAAGGCTTGACTGAAAGGTTCATGAACCTTAAGGAATCTTTTGACAAGCTCGGTCCGAGATTCAAATTTGTAATGAAACCCCAAAACAGTGAAGCTCTGCTAGTTCCATGTAATTTCAGGTTTTGTTGTGAACAATTCATACAGCTCTGGGGACATAGTTACACCAGCATAAACCCAGTTACTCCTTAAAAATCAATAGAGCTGGCCTGGATTTCTGCCGGTGTCAGAGCAATCAACCCAGCCCAGAAAAAGAGTTATTTTTATTCCTTGCCTTCTGTTTTGCTAGAATCCACCCAATAAAAGTTCGCAGCCTGAGTCCAGACTGTAGAAATGCAAATGCCAGTAGAGCATAAACCCCAGTGTGCGTCTGGAGGAATTCATGTAAATCAACGGGGTTACTCCAGCTGCGCGAGGCTGCTGCTTGTCTCATGTGTGACTTGATCAAGCCCAATGAAAACCAACAAGAACCCAAGGACCCCCCTCCCCATCCCAGTCTGCCAGAAGAGACATTTACTGGGCTCTTGCTCTAAATGGTGACTGTTTCTTAAGGGCAGAGAAGTCACCATGCCCCATCAGACTGACCTTAGGACAGAGGCTCACACAGCCCCGGAAGGTTGCCTCCTGCTCCCTCGGTGGGTGCTGGGCTCTCAGCAGGTCCATCAGGTTTATTCCCACTGATTTTTCACAGAGGTCTAATAAGGCAGACTGAGTTTGTGCTCTGGAAGGAAAATGCTGTGGGGCTCAGGGGATGCTGTCCTCCACCCTCCCTCTAATTTTACAGCATATCTGCAGTGGTGGGTCAACACCACTTTGCTCCAAATGGGAGAATTGATGCGAGGTGCTGTGCCAAAGCTCGTTTAGCACCTTTCTGTCCCAGCACAGGAACCCATTTCTGCAGGTCCAGCTGGATGGCTGCTGTGGTAAGGGACTTCTGCTCCCTGGCCTCCTGCTTGCACAATAGGGAAATCCTGGGCTCTAAAGCCTGGTGCAGCAGCGGAGCTGAGCTTGGCAGCCAGGTGGGGAACTCCGTTGCCCCGCAGTAACACCAGCCCTTCCAACAGAGCCACTGCAATGCATGCTGCAGCAGTCGGCTTGGCACCAGTTCCTGCTCCTTCCCATGCCAGGCGTTCCCTGCAGTAAGACATCAGGAATTCCCTGCCTTTACTTATTTTTAAAAGTTTCTTATTGCAAAAGCTTAAGACCTGGCAGGAAGCTGGAGCTGTTTCCTTACCCAAGGGGGCTCACAGCAGCCCCAGAGGTGCAAGGAAGGAAGCGCTCTTGCTCACCTGCTCCCCAGCCCCACCAAAGCCTGGCAGGCAGCTCTCCTTTCACTGCTTGTTTTAGTAGCCAGAAAGCCATTGGCTTTCCTAGACCGATCTCAGCCTGCCAGATCCTCCTGCCCTTGTTTTAATCCCACAGCCGCTCCCAAGGACTAAGGTGCTTTGATGCACATTCCCTTCCATGCCTTGGGAAGGGAGGCCCTCTAAGGCAGCCGGGCCATTGCTTTGGCAGTCATTATCATCTTACCAGTACTGCTGGGAGCTGGCTTGGCCCTCTGCCTTCCCTGCTAGGCTCTTCAGAGGCATTAAGAGGGACTTCCTCACTCCCTGGCAGCATCCTGCTGATCCTTCAGTGCAGATTTAAGTGTTTGTCCACATAAGAAAATCCATCATTGATATGCTGCCCCTTGACCTGAATAAGTAATGGTGTCCATCTCAGTGGGGTTTGAGGTGTGATCAGCAGGACTTTGGGTGCTGGTTGTGCCAGGCTGGCTCCTTCCCCCATGTCCTGGACAGGCTTGGAGCAGGGCTTTGGGAGGGCTCCTCCCCACAGCGACCCTCTGTGCTGGGTTTGGGGCTCATTCCCACAAACACTGCATCATCCCATAGCCTTGTTTCCTAAAATATAGTCTTTATGTTCCTGGGGACGCTGTTGGGGTGAAGGGGTCAATGCTGCTAAGGGTCTGGTGTTCCCAGCCATCTTGACCACGTACTAAAGTTACCACGCAGTGAGTCAGACACCTCCTGAGAGCACAAGACTAAGTCTTCTGTGGCCTTGCAGCACCTCCCCAGCAAATGCCTTAATACCTTCCTTCTCATTTCAGTGGTATTACTCCAACATACAATCCCAAACAGTGTGGTACCTGCCTGCTGTGCATTTTCGAGCTTCCCTTTGGGAAGAAGAAGGCCTGCTGCACTATTGAAGACAGGATTCCAAAACCTGGATGCCAACTTGAGCTTTAAAGGAGCTTTGTCCTACATCTGAACCCATCTCTAAGTAGACAGAAACCATAATGCTGAGGGGTAGCACCTTATTTATCATTAATACTGCTACTCATTTGTACCTGCATTGTAGTTTTCAACAAAAAAAAAAAACACAACAGCAAAGAAAATACTAGCTCTTGTCCTACCCAGAGTGAAGTCCAGGAGCAAGATGAGCAATCAGAGAAGCCACACCGTTGTCAGAGAGTACCAAGAGCGGTATTGGGGTGGAGGATGCCAGTAGCTGAGGGTGATGGCAGCATGGGGAGTACCTGCACCAATGGCGTGTAACCCTGCAGGCACCAAACACAGCAGGTAGATTTGGGTGCCAGCAACAGGGCACATTGAGAGCCCCAAGGGGTGATAAGCCAAAGTCCTCCAAGGGAGTCCAGTCAGAAGCAAAAGCAGCCAGCAAGAGGACTAGAGACAACCTTCATCACATGGTCAGGGTCCATCCAGAAGCCAGAGCAAGAAGCATGCCACCAGCCCAGGCAGGGAAGGAATGCCCTGGGGCTGAGCTTAAATAGAGCCCAGGGTCCATAGGCAGGGGTGCGGGTGAGGTCCCAGGTGAGGCTGGTCAGGGCAACTGATGTGCATTGAGGTGCACCTGAAGGTGCTTCAGGGCACCTGGCAGATGTGGGTGCAATACTGCCCTACCGAGGGCTGGCCCAGGTGTTTAGAGGTGCCAGGTATTTGAAGGTCCCTCTCACCTTCCCTGTCAGTAGCCCAGAAGAAAATCAGAGTTTCCAGCATTTGCCCACCTTCTTCTCAGGGCTGTGAACTGGTGTCGGGGAGGTGGTTTGACAGTGCTGCTGTCGGCAGGGAGCAGGGCCAGGCTCCGTCCCTGGCAGTGAAACCGAGCGTCTGCCGCAGCAGGCCAGGGTTCCCCCAGCAGCGATTCTGGCAGGGATCTGGACCAACCATCCCCGAAATTCAAGGGGGGGACTGCAGGTTGAATGTCTTGTGGCAAACACCAGGATTTGGCCCCTGAGCTCTAGGCACAAGGGGAGAGAGCCCGTTGGGGAATAGAGAGCTATTCATATTGGATGCGAGCTACATTTTATCTTATTGGAGTGGGTTTCGGGGATGATGTAATCACTCAGTGCGCTTGTATGTTTAGGATTGGGACGAGATGCTGTTTATCATGAGCTGACAAGTCAAGGAAGGATGCGAGAAAATGATCTGGGACTTCCCTTGCAGGACTTGCTGGAGCTGCGAACCAGGGGAGACGTGACTGGAAGCTGTAAGGATTAATGGCCCCTCTGCTGCTGTACAAGGCGCGAATGAATGAAATTCTGTTCCCTTTACAAAGGAATGCCATTAATTCAAGGGGAGATAGTCCAGATTTTTCTCCAGTGCGATGAAAGCAGAATTTGGCCCTTGATCTAGCACAGAAAACGCCTGTCTAGCAAGTTTTGAGATGCTTCTTTCCATTTCTCTTTTAATTTGATTGCGTTTTCTTCTGTAGAAACATTTTTTTCCAGTAAATGCAGGGAGAAAGGAAAAGGAGATTGGCAGGCGGGAGAGTAGAGAGCCTGGTGGTCAGGAGGGAAGGAAAAATGATGGAGCAGAGAGGAGCTGTGCCTGGGACATGGGGGGCTGCTCACCCTTTGTCACCTCTTTGGCTGGAATTCATAAGTAAACACGGAGTTGAGTGAAACTGCTCCTGCTTGTCAGCAGCCCCTCTTCGCCGCTCCGTGGAATTTGTGGTGGGAGGGGGCCAGGTGGGGTCCGTGTTTGCTCACATTCCTCTTCGTGCACCAGTTTCGGGATCCTGGAGGAAAACAGGGGATGATGGCAGGGCGGTGTGTGTCCAGGAGGGGTGACGGGCTCCCTTGGCTTGTGGTGGCTTCATGTCATGTGCTGGTGTGGGAGAGGGGGGGGCGACGCTGTTCAGGTGATGGCGAATAGAGCGCAAGGCCAGGGTTCCGTAGTGCAGAGGACCAGGCGGGTGAGCTGGGAGCACTGGGACTGGCACTGGAAGCTGGGCAGGGATGGGAGCCCCAGCAGATGAGGCTGTACCACCTCCCGGCAAGGCAACAGGTCCCTGGGGAGCACGAGAAAGCAGTGTCCTGGCTGAAATCCTGGGGGCACACTAATGCAACGGGTCCTCTGCCCCACCTGTGCCCGGTTCCAAGCAGATGAGCACCCTGGAAGGACAGCCCAGCTGTGCCCAGCCCCTCTCCTCTGGCTGGGGTCCCACCACATTCCCAGCGCTGGGGTCCTCTGGGACCCCACCAGAATACGCTTCATGAGCACTTTCTGCTTAAGCTCTCTAACCTGTGGCTTTGCTCTCCATCAACAGCAGGGAGCATCACCTAATTCCCTAAATGAAGCCAGCGGTGCCTTTTCTTACGGAGCAGGTGAGACGGAGCCGCTTTGCTGTGTGTCACCCAGAACAGTGGCAGGCTGAGCTCGCTGCTGAGCTGCACCGCCTGCCATGTCGCATCACGTTTGCCACCCACGGCCTGCTTGGAGCTTCTCCCCACTGGCAGGATGCAGAGGTACAGCAATCTACAAGCAGAAGCAGCAGATGTTTGTTGAAAAAAAAAAAAAAAAAAAAAAAAGAGGGAAAAACTCCAAAATTTTGCTGATATAAACACAATACCAGCACTGAATACAACTGAAGGAAGACAAAAACATCCCAACGACATAAAACATCAGGCCCCTTGGAGAACCGCCAGGCTACATGCACTGAACTTGGTCAGCCTCGGAGAAATGAGTGCTTAACCCCTTTTCGATCTCTTTGACAGTCCGTCCCTCGAAGATTTATAGCGGACTCTGTTTGAATGAGGGATCTTCCCCAGCACATCCTGCTCCTTTAACTATGGGTGAGAAAACTAACAGCTGCCCTGCAGACACCCGTCTGACCGTCCCATTCCCCTCCCGCTGGGACGTGCAGCCCCTTCCTTGCTGTCCATCCCCACCGCCCCCGCAGCCCCGCCGACATCTCAGGGCCCTGCTGCGGCGCTGGGGATGCCCGTCTGCCAAACGCTCAGATACCCGCTGGTGCCCACCAGCTGTGCCGGCAGCTGGCGCATCCCTGGCATGCTCTTTTAGGAGAGGGGCGCCCTGCCACCGTGCTCCCCTGCCTGCAGGATGCCGAGCCGCTGCATGCAGGAGTCAGTGTGAGCCTGTGAGGGCAGGGCAGGCACCGTGAACACAAATTCCTCTCTGCCGGCGCCGCTCATTCCCAAGCCCTAATTACGGTGGTGCTGCAGGGACCAGCCTGGCGCGGCTGGATCCCGGGGTCAGGCCAGGCTCCGAGGGCCAGACGTGCTCCAAAGACAGCGCTGATGTATTTTGACAGGACTTAGGGACACCTGCTACTTTCAGAGATTTTTCTCTTTTGCTAGTGAGCTTTCGAATGAGCGTGTGCGTGTTGACAGGGGCAGATATCACTGGAGGGTGTTGAGGAGGGAGCAGGAGGGAAATCTCGTTTGGGTTTGTCAGGAAGGATTTTTCTCGGTTGCTCAGTCTACAGTGAGTGATGGACACCAAGGAACCGGCATCCCTTGGACCTAGCTTGTGTGCGGTAACTTCACTTGTGAGGCCTTACCATATGCTTTTTAGTGGCATTTTAAAGCCAATTATTAGCTTTAATTTATGGAGACTACACACGTGCCCAACCCTTGTATTTATGCTGGATGGTTTCCATCTTGAAAGCTTTCTTGGCTTTCTGTCCATCCCCAGGATGTTTCCAGGACTCCACCTTCCCCTGCCCAGCCCCACGGGGGAGCCGAGACGATTCATGGCCAAGGCATCGAGAGGGAAACTGAGCTACCAACCTTTCCCATCCATTGGAAATGTCTGAAGCTGAGCAAAACCTGTGCTCTAGGCACGGGAGAGGGACCGCCTTAACTCATGAAATAATGAGTGTGTTCTGCTCTGTGGGTGCAATACAGAGAAGGCCAAACTTCTTTCATGACAGTGCCAGGCCTTGTGGACTGCAGCTGAGATGCTGCACCCTGATAGATCTAGTGGTCTTGATGGATTTGCTCTAGACAGACACTGGAAAGAAAAACTGGATCCGTATATTCATTTCACCAGCTCCATTAGAGTAATAGAATCATAGAATAGTTTGGGTTGGAAGGGACCTTTAAAGGCCATCTAGTCCAACCCCCCGGCCATGAGCAGGGACACCTTCAACTAGATCAGGTTGCTCAGAGCCCCATCCAACCTGGCTTTGAATGTTTCTGTGGATGGAGCATCTACCACATCTCTGGGCAACCTGGGCCAGTGTCTCACCACACTCAGTGTAAAAAATTTCTTCCTTGAGAATCACCCCCTGTCTTCTCCCCACCTTCTGTTCTGGTTTCCCTAGTCTACCCACCTAAGGGACTGCCAGCCCAGTAACCACTGAGTCCAGGTTTGACTGTCCCGGCCATAGCATTTCTGCTGGGCACATCATTGGGGTGACACTGTGAAGACTCAGAGAGCAGGTCTGAGCTTCACCTGCCTGTGCAGGAGCTGGGCATGGGAGATCAGCTGCCTGCTGTGGCATGTGCAGGTCCTTGGTGGGAGTCACTGTGAGCCCAGCAAGGGATGAAAGGTGTTTTTCATCTTGGAAGCCACCATCCCACCCCACATGGTGTTACAGTGCAGAGCTCCACCTGTAAAGTGCCTGGTGGAGAGATGTAGAGCCATGTTGGCCAGATCTCCCTATGAATTTCCCCGACTTGCTATATGTATATGTATCTCTCTATATTTATCTGCTGGTTTGCAGCCAGTGGGAAATGAAGGCTGTTCTCAGCCTTTTCCCCTTTCTGCGCACTACCCACACTCCCCCTTGCTGGCATTCACTGGATCTGTTCTTAGCATGTGTCAGAGGAGAAGCCAGGAATTCAATAGGCAGTGAAGGTGTCTGATGTCTTCTCAAACTGCTCCCACACACCTCCAGCATTTTTTCTCTGTGTTGGAGTGGTGGGATCGTGTGAGGAGGGCTGGATTGAGCATCACTGCACATCTCCCCTGGCATCGGAGCCTCTCCATCTGATGGCTTTCATGTGCAAAAGGCAAAACAGAAAGACACCTGACCTCTGAACTTTGGACGGGCCCTTTCACCATCTCAAAGCAGTTGACATTATCTCTGTTTTACCTCCTTCCTCTCTTTCCTCCAAAGCCTGGACATTTAGGCCAAGTCCAGTTCTCATCACATTTGCTCTTTCAAAGAGTTGGGAGGTCCCAAGACCAATTAGTCCTGGAGTCAGGGCTCTGACATATGGTTCAGCCTCATCTATGAGTCACTTGGGGAGCTTGGGAAAGTCACGTAACTATTCCTAGCCAGTGCAGCTGACTGCTGGGGTGGCGTGAGTCCCACCCCGGTGGGCCCCAGTTGGCCACCCTTCTCCAAGGCTTCACCTCCAACCACATGCCAAATGCCTTGAGATCTTTCAATGGAAAGGGCCTGGCAAATGCCCCATGGTCTGATGTCCCGTGATGGGAATATAGGTGTCCTATGCCAGCGGTCCTCTGCCACCCCGTCTGCAGCAGAGGAACGTGCAGGGATGCTCTGCGTAATCTTGCATCAGCTATCAAGACTTCAACAGGCACTTTCATGTAATGCCATTTTGTGGGATTGAGCTGCTGCTCCCCTCTGCCCTGTGGCCTGCTCTGTCCCACTATTTTAGAGAGATTTCAACTATTTTATCACATTTGCTTCTCAAGACCAAAGCCTGCTCACAGCTTCCCTGGCATGGAGCTGGAGAAACACTGCCAGTCCCAGCTTTATGCCAAGGTTAACTGAGCAGAGCCTGGCCCCGTGTGTGTTAATTGTTCACAGACTCATTATTGCCCTTTCCCGGTCTTTGTTGTTTCCTCAGAGGGGCTGGGAGCCGCGGGCCTCGTGTGCGCGGGGTCCCAAGCAGAAGAGCGCTGCAGGAATGGGAGCTGGCAGCTCCCAGCCAGGGGTTGTTGGGGGGGATTTTGTTCCACCGCCTCTGCTGGGGCTTTGTTTTTCCATCTCCATCCAATAAAATAAACACTTTCACATGCCGTGAAGTCCTGCGGCTGCAGCTTGGGAGCTTTGCTTTTGCTTTCCACGTCCTTGTGGAGCGGCTGCCCCTGACTTGCTCAGGGTGCCACCTCCAACCCCCTGAGCTGAGCAGGACCTTGGCGTTCTCCTCCTGGTGTCACTTTTCCCCAAGGACACAATTTCCCCAGAGGGAAAAAAACCTGGTGGCTGTAGGACGTGGTGCAGGACCATCCCTACCATGTGTGGCTGGGAGCGGAGGTGATCCTGACGGCCGGCTGGAGCAACTGGGGGGGATGAGGAGCCCCAGCATGGCAGGAAAAGATGCAGAGACACCCCCAGGAATCCCTGCTCCTCTCACTGTGTGACCCCGACCATCCACCTCAGCTCCTCAGCCAAGCTCGAGGCTTTGTGCCCCTGGGATTCATCCAGACCTTTCCCCGAGACTCCCCTTTTCTGCGAGTCCAGGGGCCATATGGGGAAGGAGGAGAGGGGGGCAAGGGGGAGGGAGCATATTCAGGCCCGGTTGTTTCTGCACACGGACGTGGCAGTCCCTGTGCGCGCTGCAGCTCCGGCACTGGCAAGCACAGCCCAGTCTGCTTTTATGTTTCCTGCCTCGGCTCCCCAGCAGCCCTGGGACAGCCCAACACCGAGGCACCTCGCTGGCTGGGACCCTCAGTGAGCTGGCCACATTTTGGGGGGGGTATCTGACCCCCGGGGGAACCACGAGGCCCTCTGAGCATCAGGGGAAGCAGGCAGTGCAGAGGAAGGGCAAGCCAGCCCCAGGAAGAGGAAATTCCTGGTGTCCCATCTCCTGGGTCAAGAGATGCCCTCCAGCCAGGGTGATGCCATCACCTGCATTGACCCCTTCCATGCGGAGAGCCCAGGAGGGGGCTGGGGCTTGCACTGGCCTCCCTGGCCCTTCCGCCACAGTGATTTACATCAGCACAGCCCAGAGATCCATCCCTGATCCCATGGGGAAGGTCCTGCCCCTCCTGCCTTCCCCATTTTGTGCCTGGGGGAGGCAGGGGTCCCTGCAGACCCCAGCAGAGATGCAGGAGCTTTGACCAAGGCTGCATGAGGCATCATGCTCATGGGAGCATCCCACTGATTCCCAATGTGATTATCCATCCTCTGGGGCAGGGTTTGGCTCTCCTGGGACATCTAAATTAGTGTCAGCATCTGCAGCACATCACAAATCAGGCAGCACCCTCTGCCCTCCACCGCTGTCACCACCGAGGTCAAGGTCTAACCCGCACCAGAGCAGGGAGGGTCAAATCCTTCTAAAAGTCAGGTCTGTCGTGACCCAGCTTTTTCTGGGTCCTTTGCTGCATCCAGGCAGAACAGCTGCACTTGTGTTTTGGGGGGATTCCTGCAGAATTGGGGTCTTCCCAGAAATGGGACCTGCGTGTCACATAGGACACCTGGAGCAGGGAGAAGGCAGCCCCCCAGCAAGGAAAAGGCTGGGCTGGGAAACCGTGGAGGAGGTGGCAAAGGGAGTAAGTAGTCCAATGTCCCCAGTCCGAGGTAGGCTGGTCCTTTTTTGGGTGCTCAGACTTGGAGCCCAGTTTCTTGGAAAACCAGTTTTCGCAGTGTTCGCACCAGGCAGTGGGGAACCAGGCGGTGGCCCAGGTGGAAGCCTGCCGGCTCCTCTCCTTCCCTCTGCATCCCCGAACCTGGCAAGTGCCACCGGCAAGATACAAAGAACAGACATTTCGTGGCAGAGAGACACTCACGTCCCCACCGTGTTTGCAGCCTGCCTGCTCTTCGCTCCCCCAAACAGGCGAGTCCGAAGCTTCCTCTCTGCATCTACTGTGTTTCGGCTACGCTTCTCTGATGCCATAAACAAAAGGCAGGACATAAATAAATAATATTCATAAGAAAAAGAAAAGAAAATCCCCGCACAAACACGTAACGAATCAAAATGACCCTGTCTGTGAATTAAGGGAAAAAAAGGCGGTTCCCTCCCTGGAAGTCTCGAGAGCTTCCAAAAATAGGCTGCGGCCCCAGCCAAGGCGAGCGCAGCCAGGGTTTGCTTGGCCAGCGCCGGCACGGGGAGGGAGCAGCGGTTTCCCACCGCTCCTGCCCTGCTGCAGTGCCCACGGACGGATGGACCATATCCCCCTCGCAGGGCCATGGCAGCCAAGCCCCCCAGAGTACGGCAGTGTGGTTTGGACGGTGTGAAATCCCTCTGAAACTCAGGGTGAAATTTTATTTTGCAACCTATGGGCCACAAAAACACCTCGCCCTGGCACGCGCGCCGAAGGTGCCACAGCTGGGATGGCAAAAAGGGTCCCGGAGGGGTGCATGCCCCAAATTTCAGCACCCGTCTGCCTTCAAACCCTTGTGTCGACTGTTACACAGACCTAGAGGATTTTCCCAGGAGCTTCCATTCTGTGCTTGGTAGATGCGATTGGAAGCTTTCCACCTCCAGAAACCCCCAAGAGTGGTGGCTGCTGGGGGTGGAGGGTGCTGGGATGGCCGGGGATGGCAGAGGGACCGTTCCGTCCCCGTACCGTGGGGGATGCTGGCAGCAGCCCCTGTCCTGACTGTGCATCTCCTGAGGCTTTGGGCTTCTCCCAAGCCTTGCTGCAGGAATTCTCCTCACGCCAGCCGCTGCCTCCCACATCTGGGAACCATGAGTGGAGCAATGGGATGGAAATTTGGGCTTGGCCCCGCTGGCTCACCTGTCTCAGCCCTGCACCCAACCCGGGGGCTGCACAAAACCCCCCTTGTTGGAGGCACCCCAGGTCTCCCATACCTGGGCAGGATCTGCCATCCCACTGGGCGCAGGCAGGAGATGGAGAGAAGGAGCTGGAACTCCTGCAGAGCCAGCGGCTGGATGCGCACGGGCGTCACGGCCTCCCGACTCCTCCTGCCGGAGCCACATTCCTCCCTTAACCCGGTGTGCTGCAGTTCAGCACGAGCACACACGTCCTCCAAGAGCCCCAGCCGGTGGCCAAGAGACTCCAGATGTTGGAGGAGCTGTGCACAGCTGCCGGCCAGCAGCGGCAGAGGGGGAAATAAAGAAATAAAGAATTGACACCCTTTCCTTTCCCTTTTCCCTTCCCTTTCTCCTTTCCCCATCGCTTTCTCCTTTTCCCATCTCTTTCCCCTTTTCCCTTCCCTCTCTCCTTTTCCTTTCCTTTTCTCCTTTTCCCTTCCCAACCCGGGACAAAAAGGAAAGCAGCCCCCAGGTCCAGGCTCCCCTTGCTGGCACCATCCCTCTCTCCGGGCTCTCCGTTCAGCAGTGGTCCTGCCTGACCCCAGCCCAGGAGCAGGACATTCCCGTACCCCCTCCATCCTCTTCGGTCCATCCTCCTGTTTCCCAAGGCTGGGCCATGCCTGCGAGGTCACACCGGGCAGAGCCGCCAAAATCAGCAGAGACCACAGCATTGCTGGAAAGAGAAAAATCTCCCTGGATAATCAAACAGGAGCCCAGTGAGCTCAGCTGTGCGGGGCCTGCCTGAGAAATGACAGCATGGAGCAGGAATGTCAGGTATTTCCTTCTGCTCCCCAGTGCTAGAGCAGCTCCAGGTAACAGAGGAGGGCAGAGGAAGGGACGGACGCTGCTTCCCTGCTTCCCTTTGCCCCTGGGGAGCTCTGGGGCAACCGCCGAATCACAAGCAAAGCCACAGGGGTGGAACTGAGATATGGATCTGGTGCTGTCAGCTCAAACGGGAAAGGAAATGGAGAAAAAGCCTGCAAGGATTGAGGAGATTTTATTCAAAGATTAGATTGATAGAGACCTCTCTGCAGTGTGGGAGGTGGGGAGGAAGCTGCCTCGGAGGGGACCAAACTCTATATTTGAAATGAAAGTGTTTCCTGGGCCACCATCCCAACATGCCTAGGGGACTGGGATGGGGAGGGCTTCACACAGCCACCAAAACCAGGGAGGCCCACGGACCCTCCTGTACCATGTCTTGGGCTTGGCTGAACACCCCACATGAGCTGTTCGGCAGGGCTGGAGAGGCATTGCCCCTCGAAAGCGAAGTGGGGGGTGCAGGAAATGGAGAGACAACCATCCCCCCAAAGTTGAATTCAGGTCACGGTCCCCACTGCCCCTTGGTTTTGTTTCTTCCTTTGCATGCCTTGCGGTTGAAACTCTAAACCGGCTCATCTGGCCGGCCGGCCGACGGGGAGCGGGGCTGCAGAGCTGGATCTTGGCACAAGCCTCGCATCTCCTAACCCCCAGCCGCTCGCGCGCGATGGAAAAGCACAGTAAAGCTTCTGCTTCCTAGTTTGCATAAGCATCGCTGCCATTTCCAGAGAGGATGGGGAGGATGACAGGCAGCCGGTGGCGGCTTTGAAGGCCGGCGTGGGATGGAGAGGGGCTGGCATGGAGTGGCCAGAGGGATAACTGTGGCTACGGTGAGGGGCTGCGCACGCGACGGGGCAGTGGGTGTTCGTCCTGCCGAGAGCCGGGACTGGTGTGTTCCGCACGTGCAGGCGCTGCCGGTGTGGAGCTCAGCAGAGGCAGTTTGAGCACGGGCAAAGACACGAGCATCCTTGTGCCTCTGCAGGGTTCCCTGCTGCGGAAAGTCGCCAGCCTGCCAATGCCCCCCAGTCCTTTCCCCAGTTCTCCTGACCCAGCGTTTCCAAGCATTAGGTGTGCAAGCACAGCTCTTCCCTGCAGCTGCACAGCCGATGAGCCGTTTGCTCATTTGTCTCTCTGCTCTGCCTGCAGACACTGCCCGGTTACACGTGGTCACCCGTAAAACAACCAAGTAGCAAAAGAAATGAGCAGCTCCGTCCTTCCCTTCACTAAACTCAGAGGCTGAAGCATCATCACCTCTATGCCTATATCCAGGGATGGGGGCAGGTCCCAGCTTCACCGGCTTCCAGAAGAAGACTATGAAATGGAAAGGGAACAGAGCAAAACAAGAAGATGACCCCAAACTCAAAATCTGTTATTTCACTATTCACAGAATTGCCGAGGTTGGAAGGGACCTTTCAGATCATCCAGTCCAACCATCGACCTAACACTGACTAAAACCATCACTAAACCATATCTCTAAGCACTACATCTACCCGTCTTTTAAATACCTCAACCACTTCCCTGGGCAGCCTGTTCCAATGCTTGACAGCTTTTTTGGTGCAAAAACTTTTCCTAATATTCAGTCTAAACCTCCCCTGGCACAACTTGAGGCCCTTTCCTCTTGTCCTATCGCCTGTTACCTGGGAGAAGAGACCGACCCTTCCTCGTAACCCCCTCCTTTCAGGGAGCTGTAGAGAGCACTAAGGTCTCCCCTCAGCCTCCTTTTCTCCAGGCTGAACAATCCCAGCTCCCTCAGCCGCTCCTCACAGGACTTGTTCTCTCTTTTACCTTTTTCTTCCTCCTTACGTTTGTTTCTGAGCATCAGCAGGAGGACTGGCCATGCCAGCTATCCCACATGTGAGGTGTGGCTTAAATTAAAAAGAATCCAGCTGCTTTCCATGAAGTATATTAAGTTTTTCTTAAAAAATTGCAGCTGAAGCTTTTGAGTCTGGGATGACCCCCATATCTCTCCTGGTGGCTCTGCAGGCTGGGGCACCCTCACCTCTTCCTGGGAAGGTCTGCTTGGGTGGGTCCTGCCCTGCCATCTCCCCCTGGGTTGCTTGGAAAGGGGGAGGCCACAGAAGTGGCCTCACTGGGGTCATCGAGGAGCTGTGACATCTGGAGGTGCTCTGCATGTTATAAAGCCCCACAGCGACAGTGCTGGAGGTATTTGCCTTTACTGCTCTGCCCAGGATGCAGCTCCCAGCTTTAGCTCTCTCTGACCTCGTGCTTTACAACTCAACAATTCCCATTTTTTACTCTTTCCCAGATTTACTCCTCCCTCTGTGTCCATCTTGCCTGTTGCAGGATGAATCAGTGTCCTCTGTGCTGGTGGTGCTGATGTGCACCACCATCCCCATCAGATGCTGGTGGGGCTGGTCCAACCGTGGACATGGGGTCCCCCTTCCCGGCCCCTCCTGTTCAGGTGATATCCGATATTGCCGTCTCCAATCCAGGCTCCTCACAGGCTGTTTTCTGACACTTGTCTGTTCTAATTTGGGTCTTCGAGGGGACAAATCTGTCTCCTTGCCCGGTGTGGATCCAGCCGATGACAGTGGCTTGGACCTGTCTGCGTGTGGCCAGGCTGCCTGGCAGCTGCCGTGGCTGTGGATGCTCTGGTCCTTCCCAGGGAGAGCCAGGTTGCCCAGCACAGCTTCAAACCCCGTGACAACCATGGTGGTAGCAATTCAGTGTCCTTTGGCTGGGTCTGAGCCAGGGGAAGAACATCCACATTGGGTCCTTTGGGGAGAGAGGGAGCCCCCAGTGCACCCACCTTGCCCAGACCCCTGCCCTGGCATGCATAGTGCTGTCGGTGTGTTGTCCACAAACCTTTTTGGCATGAAGACCCTTCCCCGTCTTGCAGCTGCAGCAGGGGGCTTAGCAAAGGCTGTCCCTGGTGAGCCATCCCCCTGTGAGCAGGACAGCTCAGCAGGGACAGGATCAGGCCCCTCTTCCCCCAGCCTCTGCCATCGAGCACTGTGGGGGTGCCTGGTAATTATACAGCTGGCCAAAGTGTTGTAATTAGGGTATCGAATCATTTGGCAGCAGGAAAATGAGGACGCAAAGCAGAGGAGGAGGTGCTGGTGCTGCGGGTGGACAGTAGGTCCAGGGGCGGGGGGAGCTGTGGGACTGGTTCCTCATGGCTCTCGCCTTGGGGGGGCGTCTCGGTGTCCCCCCCACGGGGTTGTGAGGCTTTTCGTCAGGGGGAGCACACATTTTGCTCTCTTGTTTTTCACCTGGCCAAGGGATGCAGGAGTTTTGTCCTCCTGAGAGCTCTGCGCCGCTCCCAAGCTGGGCTGGGACTGGGTATCATGACGCTGACACCATGGCTGCTGCCATCGGGTAGACAGAATGATCTCAAATTGATTATCCAGAATGATTTCATCAAAGGCGGGGGGAAAGGCAGTGGTTCTGGCTGGGAGCCCCCTCTCTCTACCCACCAGGTCCTGCTGCCTTCCCTCCTACAGACCCCAGCTCTCACCCACCCTTTGGCTTCTTGGAGGAGCCGCGCGGTGCCAATGCCACCGCTGCCGGGAAAGGGAGGCATTCTGGCATCAGCACAGGGAGGACCAGGACCGCCGCTGCATTTCTGGGGGAAGGGCTGATGGCTTTTTTTTTTTTTAAAAAAGCCCAGAAATCAGTTACCTGCCAGGAAAAGAAAAAAAACCCAACAAAATCAAACATATTTTCCGTCGTGTCTTGGCTGTGGAAGTGGGGATGTGACAGTCACGGAAAACGGGAGGGATTAGGTAATACGCTGGGATGTAAATAAATANTGTGCTGCATTTCCTACAATCTGATTTTCTTCTCTCCAGCAAATACAGGTTTCAGGTTCCCGAGCATGGCGTTGCGGTTTGAGAGCAGCGATGGAAACTCCCTTGTGGTGGGAAGGGGCCAAAAGCATGGGGGTGCCGGAGGGGAAGGAAAAAGGAGCTGTTCTCACTGGGGTGTGAAGGCTCACAGGGGCAAGGAGCTCAAAACCCTTCTCTCTGCTCCCCACCAGGCACGTTTTTCATTCAGTCCGTCCTGTCTGAGGCTGAGGGTGATGATGCATCTGGAGCTGGTGCCGTCTCCCATGCTGGAAAAGTAGCCCTCGGAGGGTCCCATCACCCCAAGGCCACTCCAGACCTCATGGGTGACCCACAGGACGGTCAGGGCTGGGTTTGCCAGTCTCCCCCACGTGCCGCCACCTCCATCCCTTGCTCATGCATGTCCCACAGGGCACTTCCCTGCCTGGCTGGTGGCCAGCGCGTTCGCCTTTCCTAGACAGCTGGGGGAGAAAGAAGTGAAAGTGCTTTTCCCCATTCCCGAGTGAGATCTTTATTTACAAGGACTTCAAATATTTATCTAAAGCGCAGGGCTGCGGCGAGGCCATTGGCACGCGGCAGTCGGGTCCCCCCCGCATGGCCCTCGTGGGGTCTCGCAGCTCCATCATCCCTCCTCACCCCCGGGCCATCTCCCGCTTTTTATTTATTTCCTCGAGGATCTTCCATGCCATAAATCACTGCTGGCGGTGTTGGTCCAGGGGTGACAGGATTCAGCTGCCCACTGGGGTTTTTGCTGTGATCTGCAGGAGCACCTCTCCTTCTCCTTACAGGGACTGGATTCATTCTCCAAACAAGGAAAAGCAATGGGATCTCTGAAGGCTATTTCCCTGGATCAAGGAGCTTTGAGGCAGTTCGGAGAAAACCTGGAAAGCCATGCTCTTTCCTCTGCCTCTCACTGCCCGGGCATTTAATTCATTGCTTGCCATGAAAGTAGGATTGCACCAGTTGGGGCAGCCCCTCTTTGCCCAGTATCATCTCAGGGCTCCTTGATGCTCTCCATCCTGGCTCCCGAGGAAGCCATTTCAACCCGGGGCTTAAATTCCAATTAGCAAAGTATTATTTCCAGCCCTTTGCGGTGCCAAAACAAGTAGAGCTTTTCCCATTGCTGCTCCCTCGGTGGCAGCTCCCAGGGCTGTGTTTCCCGATGGCTTTAGCAAGGGATGAGTTTGTAACCCAGGGTCCAGCTGCTGGGTCTGCGGCTGGGAACGGCATCCCTGGTCCCTCACATGAGAGAGTGATGGGGGAGAGGGGGGTTCACAGCTTCTCCCACACCCCTGCAGTCCACTCTCCATCCCAGCTCCTCGGCACTGTCACCCTCTGTCAGGGTGTCTTCTCCTCACAACCACAAAGGCAATGGGTAGAGGTGCACAGGCAGCAGAATGTGCCAGGATGGATATAATCCAAGAGGGAAACACTCCCCACACTGCTGGGACTGGGGAGGAAAGGAGGCAAAGGTGCCCCATGCAAACAGGCTCTCCCACAGTGCCTGCAACGTGACTTTCAAAGGATGGGTTTCAGGTCAGATCTGCCCTGCAAGAGCAGTTTGCCAAAACCCTGTAGAGAAGACTGTGAGAAACCCCTATTTCTTAGGAATCTGCAGGTTCCCGGGGCGTAGCTGTGACTCACACCCCAGCCCAGCCCCGAAAGTGGCGCCTGGTCCAGGTGCTGCAGGCCCAGAGAGCAAAACCATCCAACCTGCCTCAGTAAAACAGGGCGGGCTTCTGGAAAATTACCTTGGTGGAAGTCCCCAGAGGCACCATGACCTCCATCTCAGTGAGGCTGCCCAGGGCACATCAGGGAGCATCTCCCAGGTGGCCTGTTGCTGCTGATGGGCATCAGCTGGGCGGTGCAGGGACAGGACCAGGAGGTGTCTGCAGGGCAGGTCCAGAGCTAGTTGTGGGCTCATTAGGAATTCATTCCCAAACGAGTTTCTGAACGTGTTCCCATTTCCACCTCCCATGCAGGCTCCTCCAGCAGGTAGGCTGTCCAAGGGTGGCTCTGCCTGGCAAAGACCAGGCTCTGTCTGCTCACCACAGCCCATGCTGTCATCAGATAAAATATCCAACAAGAAAGAAAAATTAGTTTCTGGATTAGATTCTGGCTTGAATAAACACTCGTGCTAGAATTTGCCAGTCTTTCAGGAACTGCAAGTATTTTCCCAGTGTCAAATGTTCATGCAGATAATGTATAAATAATGACCTCGATTATGTCAGATATTACAATGAGCAGAGCTCTGGCCTTTGGTTCATAACAGTATCTGCAAATCAGCATCTTAGCTTTTTGCTCTTCTTGGTCAATTCCTCATGCTCCATCAATTTGAGGCCAAACGACTGGTTTTCTGGACCTGCCAGCACCTTCCTTGCAATGGGATGTATGACCCCACGAGATGGTAGAGGGGCCCGTGGCAGTTTCGGGAGAGGTATGGGGTGGGTGACCACCTGGGGGGCATCTGGCCACCTACCATGGGTCAGGCACCTCCTGCAGCTCTCTGAGATGGAAAGCCCAGGCTGATCTGCAGCCTGGGACTCGCAGCAGAGGATGCAGGAGCATCTGAGAGGAAGCTGCGATGGGGCCAGGAGCATTTCCCTGTAGGGCCAAGCAGAGCAGGAAGAACGTGGCAGGCAGTGGTTGTACCTTTGTTGAGAGCAATGCCATCTCTGGGGTTGGGGATGCAGGGGCTCCTCCTGTCTCCCCACCTCCATGCCTCTTGGGGGATGGACCTGAGGCAGGAGGGTGGGTGGTCCCCAAGGGAGCTGGGGACGCTCCTGGGCGGGATGAGCAATTAGTGAGCCTCTTGGAGCATGTCTGAGGATCACCCTCCTTCTCCAGCTAGAGAAACAACATCCGCAGGCTGCGGGTGAGGAGAGCGCTGGTGGGAAACAGCAAGGCAAACGCAAACTGAAGCTGATGTTGTTTTTCTCTTTTTTTTTTTCTCCAGATTGCTCTATTTATTCACAATCTTTCTTTGATAAAATTGGTAGAGAATCAGAGGCAACATACGCTCACTGCCTTCCAAAAGCAAAGGGAGGGATAGAAAGAGCGCCAGAGAGAATAGGCAGCTCCAGCAAAGAGTGCGGTGCAGAGGGGCCAGCGAAGAGGCTTGAATGGAGTAACTGCACTCAATTTGAGAGCCCGACTCTCAGCAGCCTCCGCTTGCTGCTCCTTCCGTGCAGGACTTTCCCATTCATGCCCAGGGTTTGAATCTGCACATTAAAAACCCAAAAGAAATAGAAAATAAAGATCTTTTATTTTCAAGGCGTAAAGCAGCTGGACAACATCTCCCAGGATGATGGCTGCGAAGATGAAACCAAAAGCAGGCACCAGCTTCACGTCAGCCTGGAGCAGTGTTCTGGAGCTGGTGTCCTTATCTCTCGCTGTCCCTTCTTCCTCCTGCCCTCAGCTTGTCAGAAGTGTGTTAGCTGTGTGTTGCCCACTTGGGATGCTCACAGGGTACAGGAGGAACTTAGTAGCAGATGGGAAATAAGGGTGGTATTAGGACTGTGTTGATTTTAGCCAGAGGTTGCAGAATGGGAGAGAGTCTCCAAAAGGAAGGAAGGGAGGAAGGAAGGAAAAGAAAGAAAGAAAGGAAGGAAGGAAGGAAGGAAGGAAGAAGAAAAGAAGAAAGAAAAGCATTCTTACAAATTTTCAGCAGTTTTTATTGTAGGTGGAACTGGTAACCCCACCTGTAATGAAAGTAGTCTGCTATTTCCAGTTACAAGACTCTGATTTCATTGGCTTTTAGCTTTGCCAGACACTAACCACTTGGCCTGTACTTCTCTATTTTGGCACTTCAGCCAAAGGAGCACCACCGTTTGCAAGGACAGGGTTAGGGTGAAAGGAAAGCGTTTTCTGCAGGAGAGGTCCAGCAGCCGTCTGCTCTGGCAGGGAGATGTGCTTCGCCCAAAGATGTGTCTGCTGGCGATGAGATGAAAAGCTACCCAGGTTATAACCTCTGGCAAACTGAATTCTGGCTGGTACATACGGAAGAAAAAAGGAGAGGCTGGGTTTAAATCCATGTCTTTTGTAGCCCGGTGTGAAAGGAGATGGTGCAGCCTTGCTCTGAGACCCTAAAGGTGTTAACGCCGAGCCCCAGCCCCTGCACAGAAAGCAGAGCTTCCACTGCGATGTGGCAACACGATCGCTAAAACCCACACAGAAATTCACCCTTCCAGTCCAAACAGGGGATCTGCTTCCTTTCTCCTCGCTCTCCGCCTTTGGGGAATTACATGCCAGGAGCAAGCCCAGCCGACATCACGGAGAGCAGCCAGGACCCAGCGCCATGTACCTGGGCTGTCCCGCGGGCAGCAGTGTCCTCTCCTGCCAAAAGGTTTTAAGAAAGTATTGGCGCTAATCAGTCACTCTGCCCTTTTATTACTTACCAGAAGAGCTTTAATCACGTTGCCTTGCACAGATTTGTGTTTCAGACGTGTCCAGGTATCGTTTAAAGCCCTGCTCCCGTGCCTGGCCACCTTGCCGTCGGTGCGGGCTGGGGGAGACGTAAGGGCCCAGCCCTGGTCCAGGGCTCCCCGCTTGGCTGCTCTCCATGCCAGGGGGACAAGGAGTTTTTACTTGATATGCTTGGGGCTGGCATGGAAACCTCAAAACTTTTCTTCCAGTGAGTGAGGACCTGCCAGGCAGCAGATATGGTTGGGCCAGATGATAGACAGGGAGCTGTGGCCACGCTGGAGATGGAGTTGGCTCTCAGCATTAAAAGGCAGCAGCAGGCACAGAGTTTGGGGTGAAAGTGGCTGAGCGGGGGATGAAAGCCAAGGATCACGCACTCTGTCGGCGTCTCAGGCTATGGCAGGTGCACCCTGTGGGTTTTCCCACAGCGCTGCTCTCTCACGATGTCTTGGAGCACGGAAAACAGCTGATGGTCTCTGCGCTGGTGTGCACCACCGTTTGCCGGGGACAGGAGGACAGGTGGTGTTGCACGGCCCCCCACCAGGTGCCCCATCCTCCAAGAAGGATGGGACAGGGGGTGCATATACAAGAAGTGCACCCTCGCCTGGGCTCAGGAGGGTGGGGAGCATTCAGCTGGTGGGTCAGATGTCTCATTCCTCCTTGTGCCAAGGCTTGGCCAGCCGTGCTCTGGAGAGAGGGGCACGTAGCACCCCCCCGCACCTTTGCTGGGGGTCCTCAGGACTGGCATCTCGATGCAGCAATAAAATACCGTCTTACGTGGGTGTCCCGACTCCAGCAGCTGGGATCTGTCCCGATTCAGCTCCACCCATCGTTCAAAAAAGTCGCTCACTTTCTTGCAGATATATCAACAGCAAGGAAGGGAGTTTCCTTTATTCCTGTGCCAGTCCAACTCCGACCTGCGGACAAGACTGACTATTTGTTTCTGGGTAGCCAAACCCCTCCTTGCTGCTTTGCCTGTAAGCATCAGGCAAAACCTCCTGGGCTGAAGGGCCAGCTCCAGCCTGGGATCTGCAGGCAGTTGGCATGTGGCCTGGACCAGCTGAGGAGCTTCGGGGGAGCCAGGACTGCAGCTGTGACGCTAGGGAAAATGGCACCGTTAAAAACCTATGGAAGGAACACTGGTAGATGCTCAGACCAGATCTTGGCCGTGGCACCCAAGTTAGCCCCTTGCCCTGGCCAGGAGCACCGAGGTCTCCTTAGCAACCACACTTCAATATTTAGCACCAAATGCATGTGCCTAAACGACCTTACAGGTCCTTTCCAGAGCATTGCTGCTGAGCGGGCTCCAGGAGTGTGGCAGCTACCAACTGAGTCACCTCCACCTCAAGATTTCCTCTGCTTCTCCTAGATGAGCTCTTACTGGGTTTGCCATGACCTGGTCCACTCGGCACTGATGAGCTCGTGGCCAGGGTGGAGCTTCCAGGAGAAACAAGGCGAGATGGCACACCAGGGAAGTTAGAGAAAGCTGAAGTCCAGAGGATCCATGGATAGAGACCATCCTGTTGTAGCCACCAGATGGAGAGGAAGGAGATGTTTTTGGAGATGCACTCTGCCAAGGGGTGGAAAATGATGCCCGGCAGGAAGACTAGATCCTGTCATTGTTGTGACTAGGGGAAGGACAGGGGAGTTGGTAGCTGATGAGCACCAGGAGCAGAGATGAGACTTGGGGAAGGTCCATGGACAGATTGCACCATGCCTGTGAGGGCAGCGAGTCTGATTTGCAATAAGGAGCTAATGATGGAGAGAAAGACACAGCCTGGAGACTGACTGCTCAGCCAGGACAGTGGGCAGCAGCGCCTGTGCTTGCAAGGGCTGGTACAGCACAGACTCAAGAGAAAGTCAGCAAAACAGCAAGGTGGAGGTTGCAGAAGCTCAGTGCTTAGACTATTGAGGGGTAGAGTGAGTGGTGTAAGAAGAGGACATCTCGGGGTGACAGAAAGTGATGACGAAAACCCATTGGGGCTCTCAGTCAAGACTAGGCAGAGAGGAGACGGGGTGGTGTGCTGGGGAAATGTGTGGCCATGAAGTACTCCTACTATAAGGACTCAGCTGAGAGAGGTTGGGGTTTCTCTTGGTTGGTAAGTGAAATACTATGAAAGTGAAATACTATGCAGTGAGAGCAATAGCACCCTGGTCCCGTTGCAGAGCATGTTAAAAAAGCTCTGGGCACAGAGATGGATCTTGCTGAAGCATTTCCAAAATTACCTGGACAAGAAGTTTTGGGTTAACCAAAATCAGTTTTGGGTAAACCAAAATTGAAACATGTGTTCATTTATTCTGGTCACCACAGCTGGCAGGGGAAAGGACCTGAGCACTTTTACCTGCGGCTTTGGGAGCCCAACACCAACTCAAGCCAATGTTTGCTGTTAACTTCCTACACTCCCAGACCCGAAGAGGTTACAGTCGTTGCTATCCCTCCTTCACCCTTTTTAGCTATTGTTGTTTTGACTTTTGGTCTCTCCAGCTTCTCACTCCAGTAAGTCACTGCTTATTCCAGTTGTCATGAAAAGTGGGTGTGACACTACTGTTTGAAAGCCATGGCTTTCCTTCCTTCCCTGCATCTACCTGCCCGTCCACCCACCTATCCCTGTAGTACCTAGGTGATTCCAGAGCACGTTGTGTTTATTTTGTATAGACTCACCCAGGAAGCCCTCTCCTCCAAGCTCCAAGGAGCTAAGGGGAAAGCACTGAGCCACGTAGCCCCTGGTCCCCAGTTTGAAGAGACTGGTAAAGCCCACAACTTGCTTCATCACACTACATCTTGATGACAAAAGCAACCACGGTTTCATCTGGCCCTGGCCCTCTGTGGTCTCCAGCTTTTGGTGGGCTCCTCCTCACCCACAGAGACACTGCTGCTCTCCTCTCCCACTGGCTAACAGTACCCTGCAATAATAAAATGAGATTTTGGGTGCAGGCTGCCCAATTCTCTTGATCTCAGAGGCTGTGTGAAGCCTATGCAAACCTCAGAGCTTGGGACCTGATGCACCTTCCGGCCTTGCCCCAAGCACTGCACCTGCCTTCAGCCTGAAACCTCCCCCTCCGTGCCCCCGAGCATCAGTGTGGAGACATGGCGTGTGCACCGAGAGGAAACAACCCTGCCCCGAGTGGGAGGTGGGGGATGTTTTATGAGAAGCAGCTACAGCCATTCTTGGAGGACTTTGGCTCCGAGCCCCTCTGCTACATTCTTAGGAGAGATCATATCAAAAAACTATTTTTACTAAAAATGTAGTGGTAACAGGCTCCAGATGTCTGTTGTTATGTAATAGGGTTGGTTTTAATGGATCCGACTTCCAGATGTGCGGCTTGGACTCGGGGCGTCTGCTCGGTCCTCTGTGGAGCGGGAGGGAGCAGCCAGCTCTCCGTGCCAGGCAAGAGGGGGCAACTAGCTCCATCACGGATGGGACCTTTCCTGAGCATCACTTGTCCTTCTTTCCGGGACAGCGCCGGTCACCCTGGGCAGCTGTCTCCAGTCCGACATCTCGTTTTCGGAGCAGGTCAGCAAGGTTTGCTCAGCTCTGTGTGAGAAAGAGGGGTTTATGGGCAAGGCTGGGGGAAGGAGCAATTCCTGGAGGCCCTGTTGCCTCCAATGGGACTCACTGGGGCTTTCTGTAGGCATCACATCACCATCACATAGACAAGAAGTATTATTTATTTGCGGATTCACAATAACTAGGGACTGAGGACTGGAAGCTAAAAGGAATTAAGAGACTGACCATGTCTTCACTCCCCAGGGACCATTTTGTGCTTTCCAAGCTGTGACAAAAACCTGGGCAGGATGGCTGCTAGGAGGAAGGAACCAGACACTGGTTTCCTTGGGCAGAAACATTTTGGACCTGGAAGTGGAGAGGTAAAATGGGGGAAACTGAGGAAAGGGACTACCACCGTCTCATAGAACCTGCAGGAACAGCTTGACAACACTGATGGGACCAGCCCACACCCCCTTCTGGACCAGTTTCTATGCTGCCATCCATATTTACCAGCTGAGCTGTTGCCTTGCTTCATCGTACCTGGTAGAGGTCCACTTCCCTTCTGGAGGCAGGAGAGAAGGGTTTTAAAGGCATTTTGGGGCATGGCAGTTTCTCCTTCCCTCAGAGCAGGTCTGGGTGCTGTGGGTCCCGTGTCCCCCTTCCCCAGCACTGCTGGACCCTGTTAAAATCACTGCTGTCATCAGGCTCCCATTAGCAGGAAACATTGGCTGCTCACCCCTTTGGTAGGAAGAGCTCCAAGCAGGGATGCAGGAGACGTCTGGCTCCTAGCTGCTAGGTGGACAGGGGGATGAGTGGTGCATGCTAAGCCGAGGGGGATTTGAATTCAAAGTATGTGGCTCTGCGCCATTGCTATTAGCATCTGCTAATAAAATGCTAAGACTTATTAAGTGCCCAGATCCAGGAGGGAATTTTAAGGGGGATGCACTTGGACTGAAAGCACGAGGCTTAGGGGCCAGCTCTCCCGAGGAGCAAACGTAACCGCTACCTGATGAGAGAAGGAAAGAGCTGCAGAGGCAATACCGACCCTGTAATACCCCATGGGACATGAATGTTCTCCTCCTGAGCCGCAGCTCCAAGGGGAAGGAAAGGTGAAGGGGCCAGATCTGCACCCCGCGGAGGGGGGACCCCATCCTGCAAGATCAGGTCGTGCCCCAACATCAGCGACGTCCCAGGCTGGGATTTCCGAAGCAGCTCAGGCAAAAAAAGCAGCGAGGGAAGTTCCCTTGGGGTTTGCTGTGTCTGAGTTTGAACCTCCCTAGCGTCAAAAAATAAACAACGACTAGCGGGGCAAAAATCACTGCTCGGCTGGAGCCTGAGAAGTCCAGGGGGAAAAAGAGCTGCTCTGGGCTCTCAGGGTCACACCCCATCTTGCGCTTGATTTTATCTGCCACGAGACTTTTGTGGAGCTGGTTTTGCTTTGCATTGCAGCCACGTGCTCATCCTAGCATGTTGATTTTCTTTCGGCTCTTTGCAAGGTGGGCTGGGGGCTCTGCCGTGCACATGCAGGCTGCCTCGGCGGAGCCGATGGGAAAGCCATCTGCTCGCACACGAATGAGGAGGTTTCCATGGTTTTGTGAAAGAAAGGGATTCTTCTTTTTTTTTCTGTTGTTTTTTTTNCTTCTCTTTCTTCCTATGATGAAGCCATACGCATGCACGGATAGTGCTGCCAGAAGTGTGGTGTTTATCAAAGGTGTATTCCCCACGCTGCCACGGGACAAAGCCCCGGTGGAGGGGAGAGAGGGGAGGGAAGGGCAGAGCGGATGCAAAGGGGTACCCAGCCCTAGACGCAGCCGGTGGAAGGTGTGGAGACGGAGCTGGGCTGGGGAAATGAATGAATGCTCCAGCCTGGGCCCTGCCCCCACCCAGCACATCCATGTAGAATGTGGAGATTAGGTGGAAAATCCATACAGAGGGGAAATGTATGCATTTAGCAGAGTGGGTCTCCAGACAGGCCAGCTAGCTGTTTTGAATGGATGTCCTGGCACACAGAAAGTCCTCTCTTAGTTTCTTTTCCTGCTTTGGCCAGTGTTTCTTCTCTTAACCCTTCCTCCGTGGGTGGACAGCGGGTGGGAGAGAGGGGACAGTCCTTATCCTGCTTAACCAGGGCAGCAACACCCGATCCCTCCAAAAGCTTCCAAAAGTCACAAGGTGGGAAAACATTTCGAGATGAGATGTGAGGGGTAAACGCACAGGGCTGACAACAAACAGCCAAGGGGAGGAGGAAAGCGCTCTCGCTTGTTCTCTGGCTAGCTCCTGGCCTGGCAGGGACGAGACACGGAGGAGACTGAATTAACTTCCAGGCTTAACCATTAGTCTTTTTTACGGTGCAAACGCATTTCTCCAAATACCTTTAAATGTCAACACCCTTGGGGGAAAGGAGACTCATGTGGCATTCAGAGAGGGTGAATAAATGTGGAAAGACGAGCATGAAAGAGATACCCAAACCCTTTGCAAACAGGAGAGCACCCCTGCAAGTCGTCTGCACTGGGCACACTGGTGCATGGCAGGGAGCATCTCCAAGGCTTTGCCATGAGCCACTTCAGCCCCAGGTACAGCCTTCACACGCAGTCCCTTGCATGGTAAGAGGGAGATGCACAAGGGGAAGAGAAGAGAGTGTTGTCAAACATGGGTTTAGACCAAGGTGGGGAAAGCTGATGTCCTGGAGCATGTTCTTTTGGGTCACACCAAACTCCCAGTCCATCTGAGAACCAGCTCATCTGGGGTCGCCGGTATCTAGGGCTCGAGTGGCTCAAAGCAGCTTGGGAAGGGAGAAGGAAACACCTGCATGATGGGAGAGCTGAGAGGCCAAACAAGGAGCACTGGGTGTGCTGCTGAGGCAGGTGGGATCCCCGGCAAGGTCTCAGCATCGCACCGTGCAGGCAGAGCGGGGCGGCTGGGAGAGCCCAGCTCTTGTCCAGATCTGAATGGATCCATCGACTTCCCACCAGGGATCACGGGCCGTCCTTTCAGCCAGCCTTGGCGAGGGTTGGGAAGCAGGGTATGGGCAGGCAGGAGGGGTAGGACCCACAGTCCTGCTATGGCTCAGCTTTACCACCTCCCTGCAGCCTTTGGGGCAGGGATTCTTGCTGCGGCGCCAGGGTCCCAGCGAGAGCATCCCATGGCTTGGGAGATACCGATTGCTGACAGCTGCAGGCAGGGGGTGATGGCTGGGGGCTGGATCCTCCAACACAGGACCTTGTCCTGTCACAGATCTGCTCCTGGCCACCGGACAGGTTATGGCCAGGCACATCCACACTCTGGCCACCTCTGAACTGGGGAACAGAGGGATGAAGGAGCAGGCGAACCCTTACCTCCTGGTTTGCCATAACCATGCTCAGCATTTCTGTGACAGAAACATTTTATAACCCACCCCCACGCACTCCCATCCAGGAACCGGGGGTCCCAGGAGGTGCAGTAGCGCAGGAGAGGAGGCAGAGCACTGCAAAGGCTGTGCACCACAGTGTGTTGAAAATACTACTGCTAATTACACAATGGGTTCCTTATGTTCCCTGGAAATGCAATACGCGGGAAGACTCCCAGCCAATTCATGTTTTAGGACAAATCAAGGCGATATATTACTCGACTCAGCTCCTAAATTTGGTCATACTTTAGCTGGTGTTTTCAGACATTTGTGAGTTAGGTTGGCCAATGCCACAGAGAAAAGTGATGGGGCAATTATCCTAATTAGGAACAAATGCATTACTTCTGCAAGCTATTTGGTGCTTGGAACAAGCCCTCCCCATTGCGTGACTACTTTGCGCAGAGTTAACCCCTGCCGAGACCTCCAGGAGGTCATTTTTCTGGAAGATGAGAAGGAAATTCAGTGCCTTATCAGAATGCTGGGGTTAAAAGCATGAATCTTTCACATCATCCAGCGGCAGCGCAGTGGCTTCACTGGCAGTAGGCAGCTTTTCCCCTTCCCAGGGGTCAAGGACAGGCTGCGTGTCCTGCTGGGCGGGGACGAACCATCCCAGGGAAGCCCAGCAACCCTCAAGCAGCACGGCAGCGATCACCCTGGGCAGCGTGTGTCGGATGAGGTGGCATCTTCACCACATGGATGAGCAATTGTCCTCCTGCCTCATCCCTAAATCACAGCCTGCAGGTGCCGGTGACGCCATGTGCATGTGACCCTGGCTTTGGGACCTCGGAGAAGAGCAGGATGAGCTCAGCCAAAGACCTGCCCCTTCACAGCCGGCTGCTGGCTTTTCGGATTGGCCCCAGCATCGCAGTCCCCAGTGCCCCAGCATCCAGGGGACTTAGTGCAAGAGCTGGGGAGCAGAAACTCTGTCTCTCTTCATCCTCACATTTTGCCTTGTTTTCCCCCTTTTTAGCATCATCCCCAGGTTATTTTAGGTACAGTAGGGACCGTCCTGCCTCTGACCGCAGGCAGCTGTCTCTGCTTGCACAGACCACACAGGTTTCACACCGGCGCCCGCTGGCAGCAGCTCTTCCCCCAGTCGGAAAGCCCATGGGCCAGTGATTTAACGGGACATGTTCAGGGTCTTGTGTGCCATCAGTCAGTGAGGACATGGAGCCTCATCCATCCCCAGCGCCACTCTGGTCCTCATTACAGAGCTCTTGAACGGGCTACCAACCCTGACATCCCAGCGTTGTTCTGGGGCTCCAGCATCTCAGCTGGGGCTGGCTGTTGTCCCCATGACCAGGTGTCCCGCGGCGAGGTGCACTCCAGCACCTTGCTGCACCTCTCTGGCAGGCAGCCCCGTCCAAAGCCAGACACCCAATTTCGCCATACCTACCCCCTCTCCGTGTCAGTCTGGGGCTCACACCAAGCCCCCATCGCCTGCCACAGGGAAGGCCAAGGGGGTGACAACGGACCTGGGGGGACTTGCTGGGAGGAGACACAGCCTGGTAAACCCCTCTCTCCACCAGATTCCCCTGGCCCCATCCACAGTAGGTGCAGGGGTACAGGCTGGAGGAACTGCTTCTCTCCAAATCCTTCTTGCTTTTGTATTTTGTCTTTCCTCCTTCTTTTCCTGCTTTCTCCGGAAGGGCCCAGATGCCTTTACTTTGGCTGGGCTCCCTTGGCCAGCAGCCCGCAGAGGCACCAGCAACGCCGTGTGTGAGTGCGCGAGCGTGTGTGTGCAATATTAACACACAGCAATGGAAGGCGACCAGCATATAAACATTCTTTACTGTTTGGGTCACAGCCCGGGGAGCTGTAAGAGCTGTTGTGCTGGGTTTTGAACGCACAGACTAAATAGAGAGGGAGTGAGAAGGGCAGAGAGGAGGAGAGGCTGGGAGAGACAGGGTGGGAGGATGAGAAGGAAGGAGGAGCGGGGAGGACCCTCTTCAGACCATGGGGTCCAACGGGAGCGCGGGGGGAAGGTGTTGGTGAAGGGCTGGGAGCTCCCGAGGACGCCCACGTCTGCTCCCTGTGGAGGGCTGGGCTGGAGGTGGGGGAGAGACCAGCTTGGGGCCGGTCATTGTGCATGTATTTTTTTTTGCATTAAAGCAAAAGAGAAATAATAATAACGATAAACCATAAATAATAATAGCAACAAGCAGCAGAAGGATGAAATAATCAGCATTCCTGTGCAAAGCTCGTTAGAGGGGCTTAAATGTCTATTTGGGATAAGGAGGAGGGGGCTTCACTGGAAGCATTTCTGCAGCCGCCAACGGGAAGGACGGCTCTCCGGAGCTAACGAGACCCAGCTGGGGTCTCGACTGCAGCCGAGAGTGTTAAATCAGAAACTATTCCGTCAACAGCCAGTTTGGCCAAATATGAAACATTTCCAGGGAATCAATGGCCGGTGCTGGTGACGCAGAAGCCAATAGTCTTGACTTCTTTTCCAGAGCCTCCAGAAATACACTCGTCATCTTGGACTTAAAGGGACAGACCGCGCTTTTTCCACTCATCTCGGTGGCGTTCGGCTGAGAAATCCACATCCCGGCAGAGAGAGCGATGGCTGGGCTGGTTTAATCCACTGGTTAATGCTTGGGAAGGGCCCCAGGGGCTTTTGGACCTGCCAAGCTGCTCCACATGACGAATCCGAACTGGACGCATCCTCCCCAAATGTTTTCCGTGGAGATGAGCTCAGATGGCGGACTCAGGATTTGCACAGCTGAGCTCGGACCGCCGTTGCTTTTGTCCTCCGCCGACGTCCTAGCCTTTGACCCTCACCTGTGCAGACCCTGATGGAAACCAAATGTTCGGGCATTGCACATGGGGGTCCAGCAGAGGAGGGATCACCAAACCCCCCAGCACAGGCAGGGCTGACCGCTGTCCACCCGTGTGCTTGATAACACATTTAATCTCTTGGTCTGCAAGGGGGAAAGCTCAGCACCAGCCCTGGAGCCAGCCAGCACATCTCCGGCATATTTATCTCTTTTAGGAATAAAACACGGGAAATGGTGTAACTCTTTCTCTAGGTCCCCAGCCCCTCCGGTCTGCTCCCACTTTCCAAGACACCAGGGCAACCCAATGGCTTATCCCAGCTCTCCTGCCAGCCTGGGTCACGCTCATCCCATCCGAGAGACAGGATCGGTGGCGTATGCCAACTCACAGCTAAGCAAGACAGATAAATCATTACAGTACGAAATAACAATCCCTGGAGGTAACACAGAAGGGGAAAAATTGCCAAAAAAGAGTATCAAATAAATGCACATTACTCAGACAATGGAACAGTAATGTCTGTGGAGCAGTATTTGCTGCAAATCAGCCTGTATTGCTATTTGGAGCGATGCGAAACCTGCCCAGCTCTGAGCTTCGCAGTGCACAGCGCATCCCTGTCCTTAGCCACCCTCCCCGTCTCGGAGAGATCCTTCCTCATTCCCATCTCTGATGGGTTGTGTCCTCTGTCAGAGATCCGCTTGTGTTCTTTCCCCCCTGCATTTTAGTTGAGAGCATGCCTGCATCTGCAGCTTTACATTGTAATCCCCTGCCATGGCTATCCATGATTTTCCTCCCCGTAGCCAAAAGCTGCTGACCGGGGCACACCGGAGCAAAGCTGTCCCACTGCTGGGACAATGGTGATGTGGTCTCGCTTTGCCCAGGTGTGCTCAGACATCCGTGGGTCGCCTTGCTCTGCACAGCTCATGGCTCCCAGCCCAGCAGGTGAAGGGCACTCTGCATCCACACCATCATTAGCTGAACATGAATTCCCAGTTGCGCCTGGACTTTAAAGGCCTGGTTGGTGGTCTTCTCCAGTGAGCATGGCTTTTATCGGGGGCCAGGGAGCTGGAAAAGGGAGCCAAGCATCTTGTTTCTCTTTCCCTGCTGTAGGCAGCCCGCATTCCCACCAGCTGCTCCGGCCACAAAAATAAACCTGAGAGTTCTTTCTCCTGTTCAGCAAATTTGAGGAGAAAGCAAAGTAGATTGGGAGGTTAACAGGGGATGGGGAGGGGGGCACCCAGCAGCTGGGCAAAATTAGAAGCAGGAGAGGAGGCATCTGCAGCTCGCCTGAGAAAGGGGGTGCTGCTGGGGCATGGCAAGGGTTTCCCATCACTTTGGGGGTGATGATGGAGCAACCTGCATCCGGAGGGCACCAGGGTGACACAGTGATTCCTCGAGGTGCTGAGGAATCAGCATGGCTCCCAGGCTGCCCAGGGTGGCTCCGAGCAGGCTAAGAGCTCGGGATTCGGTCTTGCCCAGTGAGGACAGAGCCAGTGGCTGGAGAAGGAGCTCATGGCCATGCTGGGAGGCAAATGGAGGAGCCCGTCCATGGGCCATGTCCCGGTCCATCCCCCGCACCCCGCTGCGCCTGCACCTATCGCTTGTGCTGCCTGCTCCCCCTCCATTGTGTTTCCAGAGGTACTTCCAGCATGGAAAGTTCTATTTAAAGGGCATTTTTCCTCTCTCTTTTTTTTTTTCCTTTTGGATGAGAAGCCAAGGGGCTGTAAAATGCAGTTTCCCACCTAGCTGAACCAGAGGAAGTGATGCTGACAAAAAGTTTAATTTACCCCATCGCAGCCACAACAAGCATCAGTTTTTGGAGACGGACAGAAAAGCTGGAGTGGACAACGTGGACCTTGGCTTGGCAGAGAGAGGCTTGGCTCCCCCCATCCCTTTCCTAAGCTGCCTGCAAGGCAGAGCTGGGAAGATACAGAGGGGCCAGAGGAAAGCTGCCTTCACAACTCTTCTACTTCTGGCAGCTCCCAGGGCCAAGAGGGCTGTGAAACACCTCGTGCCTCCAGGCACTGAGCAGGAGACCTTCCCCATTCCAGCTGAGCACGCCTTGAGCTGAGCGTGCTGAAGCTGCTGCATCTCCCATGGCTTTGGACCACCTCTCCCTGACCGATTTCTCCTCCTGGGGATGTGTTCATGGAAGGGTTGCCCATGCAGGACACTGCAGCCTGCAGGGCTGGTGTGGGCAGATGAGGGCTCCTCCATCCCGGTGGGCTCGCAGTGGGCTGGCTAACGAAGGAGCCTCTGCGCATGCCCAATCAAACCCAGTTTGACTCGGCCCCGCATTCGGCAGGGAGGTTAATCAGCTCCTGGGAAACCTCTGGAAAAGCAGGCAGGGGGCAGGTCTATCAAAAGCATCGAGGGGGAGGGAAAAAGCATCATTATAGTTTTTCTTTTCCTTTTTTCCCTACCGACTAGGAGTGAAGAGCTCACATCAGAGGTCACTGCTCTTGAGGGCAATACCGGGAAGTCACCAGGGTCCCTTGGCCAAGGGCTGCCCAGGACCCGCCAGTCTGCCTGGGATACAGCCTGCCCGTGTACCACATATTGGGGTGATTCCCTGTGGGAATTAGGCTTGATTAATGCTAATTCCTCTGCTCTGCAGGATTTTTCCGGCATGCTTGTTTTTAGCACATGCCATGGGACCCTGCTGTAATGAGCGGGCAATTTTCCTGGTGGGGCTGATGAATCTTTCCCGTTGTCCCTTGCCATCAGGACAGCGGTTTTGAGGAGTGCTTGGGTCGCAAACTCACACAGCTGCTGGTGGGACATGGCTGGGGACCAGAGAAGGACACTGAGAGCCCTGTGTCCATCGAAACAGGCAGCGATCTGAGCACCAGGAAGACAAGAAGCACTCCCATGTCCCTGCAGGCACTGAGAAAGTGATGTGCATGGATGCAAAAGAGGTTAGGGGCAAATCCCTGCTCCCAAGAGGCTGGGTGATTGAGAGATTTCAGGGATTTTGGCTCTCCTGAAAGCACGATGGCTGAAGGCAATGCCACGTCTTGAGAGGGCAAGAAGCTTGGGAGAGATTTCTGGGGTGACGTCCCGCACCGCGTGCTGCTCCTGAGCGTGAGCACAGGCTGCTGGAGGGGGCTGCCCAATGTGGGGGGACGTTCCTGAGCATGAAGAGCCCTGTTGCTAAGCGCTGAGCTGGGGAGTCAGCCAGCCCCCACCGCAATCTTGAATTTCTCCCCCCGCCCCAAGCCGAGCAGCGTTAGTGAGACAGCAATACCCCTCAGGGGGGTTCTTCCCTAGCCCAGCCCGGCTGTGTGGCTTCTGGAGCTTTTTCCAGCCTCCAGACCACTGCCAGCACCAGGGTTGCAGTGCAAATGAGCCCTGAGCAAGTCCCGTGTAGCAGAAGGGGCAGGATGAGCAGTACGGATGCAAACACTCGGGGGCAAGAGACCAAATCCAGCTCCAGCTGGAGGTTTGATTACACTGTCACTGCCACGGAGCACACGTCCTGGCCCTCATTTGGCTGCACTAACCAGCAGGTAAATACGAGGCATCCCCTCCTCCCTGAGCATTTAGAGACAACAGGGTCCGACCAAATGCTGGAGGTCAGGACCTCCTGGAGTCACTCATTCCCAATTAACAAGTCAGCTGCACACAAAGACCTGCCAGGTTTTGCAAGAAAGCAGCTGGGGACACGAGCGGGTTGGCTGTGCAAGCACTGCACAGCTCCGTGTGGGACCTTGCCTCCAGCCGCAGCCAGGGAGCCATTTCTGGGCCATGGCTAGGCTCCCCAGGGATGCTCCAAAGAGCAGCTGAAGGTCCTGGACTTGTTTGCACACTCCAAGCCAAGCACGCCAGGATCTCCTGCCTGCGAGCGAGCAGATGGACATTTCACTCTGCTTCGCTTTCATTCTCTGGCCTGGGTGGGTTTTGGGGTGGCACTGTCTGTCCTCAGGGCAGAGCAGAGGAGTTCAGGCTGCGATGGGTGCTTGGGTGTTGTATGGTGATGCTGATCCAGAGGCTGGGACATTCCCCCCTGCACACAGGAGCCTCAGCTTCTGAGGCTGCTCAAACCCAATGGTTCCTCAAGACAGCTTCAGTTTTAGGGAAAATGCTGACACTTGCTGCTTGCATCAGCCTTGTGTTGTGTTCTTCCCGTTCTGAGCTCGGTGGTGGTCCTGTCACCCCCTCAGCTCCCCCTTTTTATTCGGAACAAAGAAAGAAAAACAATGATCATCTTCAGGTGTTTTAGTTAATGGGTACCTCTTGGGTATGAGGACCCCTGTCTTGGCTCTGCACCATCCTCTCCGGACGATGCGTTAGATGCACCTGCAATGGCAGCTGTGGCCAAAGCAAGACCTCTCCTGGGGCAGTTTCCTTCCTGCAGGCTGCAAACCACCTTAGGGAAATTGCCATCGTTTTGCACTTTAGACCTCACTGAAGGAGACATTTGGATTCAGACTCTCTGTGGTGAAACCTTGAAATGCTGCAGCTCTGCCCCAGCAATGCCTCTAAATGCTGTGGTCTTCCAAACTGTTAAATGTTTAGGATCTAAGTGTAAGGAGCCAACCTCCCCCCCTCAGATTCAGAAGCCACACTGGTCAGCCCAGCCGGCTTTGCACGCCGCAACACTGGGAGAAAATGGAGATAAAAACATCCTGTAGGGCATGAGCAGGATGGTGATTAATCCTTGGAAAAGGCTAACTGACATGACCATCAATAACTACAGTAACTTGTTATGGCTGCCTCATTCCAGGAGGATTACATGCCTGAACACTCCTTAAAACGTCTAATGAATGTCATTTTGTTTTTACTCTCAGTGCTCATGCAAGTGAAGCACTCGACAGCGCTGGCCAGAACCATGGGGAGAGCCGGCAGGGCTGCTCCCAGCTTCCCACACACCGATCCACCCCACACCTCCCCGCTGACCTGGAATGTCCTCCCTGGGTGCTCCCACCACCCTGCGGCCATGTCTGCCCTGCCAGGAACCTCATGGACGGCTGTGTCCTGGTTGTCGCTGGCTTCAGGTGGTTTTGGGTGACGTCTCACTGGAGGACACCTTGCCCCATGGCATGGACATCGTGGCTCACACCCCATGGCATGGACACCGGATCTCACACCTTGCTCTTCACAGTGACCTGAAAGTGGTGTTTTAGTCGAGCAGTGCATGGGTCAGGTTTTCCCATCTGGTCCCCAATTTGGGGGTTTCTTTGGCAATCCTCAAGGAAGAAGGTGACAAAGGCATGAGTGCTGCCACAAAGTGCGTTTGTCTGCTCCACCTTCAGTCTTCTCCTCCTTGTCCCTACTGAGAGAACAAACTAAAATGGCAATGGACCTGCTGTTGAAGGACAATAGTCATGAGCCCTGCAGGTGTCAGTAAGCCAAGGTGAGGTGTAAAGTGGAGGGTTTCCCAGTCACAGCTAAGTCTTGGTACACTCAGTCTCAGCCACGCCACTCATCTGGGTCTCTGAGATCCATGCTAACTACAATTCCTCTTAATTCTGCTGAGGAATGTTATTTAGAAATGAAGGATAGTAGAAGTGAAGCTGCAAAAGGCTTGCAAATGACCATGTCATTTTGCCTATCCCACACAGACAAACCATGATGCACTGCATCCCGCAGCGTACCTGTGGCAGGCTGGGGGCTGGGAATCTCTGCGGAGATGCTCATCCCACTTGCACGTATGGCATTTCAGGAGAGGAGGAGAGTGAGTTTTGTCAGGGGTTATGTACAGGTCCAGATCCCAAGGGTTACTGCTCAGCCTCATTCATGCTGTACAGGGACATTAGCAGTGAAACACCAGGGCCAGTGTCTCTGCTGTGTCAGATCCTCCAAAACCCCACCATGAATCCATCAACGCCAGCAGTGCGGTCCCTTGTTTCATGGAGTAGTGATTTTCAGCCACTGCAAGTCACCGCTGGCAGCAGCTCTTGAACATGCCCATGTCGAGGGTTTCCCTCTCAGAGATAGCTCCAGGGAAGGCATTTTTATTTCCTACTGTGTTCATACCAGGTTCGCTCCACCCCAACATATTTCATTTTTTCAGGGTGCTGGCAGCTTCTTGCCTGCTGGTGCCATGGGAGACTCTCCAAGAGGCACTCCAAAAGGTCTGGAGATGCTCTCTGGACTCATCCCACCTGACCCCACCGATGGTCTGAAGCCACCTGAAGAGAGAACTCAGCGCCGAAGGGGACATCAAGGCAGACCCAGCCACCAGCATCCCACCCTGCTCCTCCCTGCATCCTGCCAGTATGAGCAACCTCACCAGTTAGACACTGGAGTTCCTTAAACGCGAGACTGTCTGCAGAGACACAGCCTGAGCAGCAGCTCACACCTGACCTTCCCTGATTCCCTCAGCCCCGGACGGCTCGGCTTTTCCTATTAGCAGAGGACCTTTTTGCCGCTTCTTGTACTCTCAGCCTCATATTTCAAATTCCTTCGGAGCTGTATCTGGTTTTCATTTAAACATATTANAGGTAATAAATGGAACATGCGAGCCTAATTATTCAGGATGACCCAATGCAATTTGGTAAGTCCAGCAAGTTGTTTATATTGGCAAGATGAGAACAAAATATCATTGGATATGGTCATTACTCTCATAACATTTCAATATATATACATTGTCAGGAGTCCCTGAGTTATTAAGTCCTCCTTGCTGGAGGAATAAACATGCTGGGTAGTAATCCTGGAAGCAATCAAAATGCCTTCAGCTGGGTGCCTGCGGAGCCGCTCTCTCCCATGATGTCTGCCGTCAGCCCGCGGGCTCCGGTCGCAACCCAGACTCACACACAGACGGTTTATCTCGCTCTGAGGCCACGGGCGGAGCTCGGCGAGCCAGCGGAGGCAGAAATAGGATTCTTGGCATTTCAGGTTGAATTACTGGAGCTGTCGATGACCGGCCCCACTCTTCAAATAGGAAAAAATTAACACCAGGGAGCTGGTCTCGCTCTCAATATGGCTGGAGGAGCCCGAAGGGCATCTGCTCCTGCGTGCTGTCCCAGGAATGTCCTTCAGACGCTTTGGTTTTGCAGAGGCAGTACTGGCTGCTCTGCGGTTTGTCCAGGGCATCCCACCTGGCATGCTGCAGCCCCCCCATTCCCCACCCAGCTCCGCTGCTAGGGATGGCAGAGCCGGCTGTGGCAGGATTCTGGGCAGGTGTCCTGGTTTCAGCTGGGAGAGAGTTAATTTTCTTTCTAGTAGCTGCTACGTTCTGGATTTAGTACAAGGAGAATGTTGATAACACATATTGTTTTAGTTGTTGCTAAGTAATGTTTATATTTGTTGAGGACTCTTACAGCTTCCCGTAGAAGCTGAGAGGGAGCACAGACAGGACTAGCTGGCCAAAGGAGTGTTCCATACCACTGATGTCATGGATGTCAATGCTATGGATACCATCAACCGGACGGATACCTTCAACAGTCATAGAAATGGGGGTTGTTCGGGGGGCAGGGATCCGTGATGGCTCAGGACGGCCTCGGCCACTGATCGTGGAGTGGTGAGAGCAACTTGCATTGTATCACTTCCTTTTGTATATTCTTTTACCATTATTATAATTATTATCATTGTTATTTTCTTCTTTCCTTACTGTTTTATTAAACTGTCTTTATCTCAACCCATGAAGTGTTTTCCTTTCCCCGTCTTTTCTCCCTCTTCTCCCTCCCTTACTGGGGGGTCAAGGGGGACCGAGTGAGTAGCTGTGTGGTCCTGGTTGCTGGCTGGGGTTAAAACCATGACAGAAAGATACGGGGGAAAGTGCTGGCCTCCTTTCCCGCTTCATGCGCACACCTTCCTGCCACTTGAGAAAAGCCTTCCGAGCATCCTCACTCCTCGAATCTGCTCGTGCTCCAGGGAAGCTGCGGGGATGTGAGCCGGGGCACCACTGGGACAGCAGATGCTGGAAATGCAACAGCAGCCCTTGGGCTGTCAGGGGACGCCTCCAACCAAACAGAAAGTGTTTTGTGGCGGTGACACACAAGCTCCTCCACGAAAACAGGGACAATGGCAGCTGAGCTTCTGTGCATAGCCCTGGGTTTTTCCCCTCCTGGGACCACAGGGACCGTGGCAGGGTGCAGGGACTCTGGGGCTGGAAATGCTCAGCGAGTCAAAGCAGTGGCTACTGTCTACGCAGTGACACGCTGCCTGCCCGCCCCCCGCAGTTAAACCCCTGCTCGTTCCCAACTGGGGCAGCCAGAAAAATCTTGGCAAGGCTCCCTGATGGGAAAAGGACCCACCCCTCAGCTGGTGCTGTGTCGGGGGGTATAAATCAGCCGAAAAGACGGCGTTTCTGTTTCAGGGAGAAGTTAACTTTCCACTGAATGCGCCGAGCTGACAAGCAGTGAAGCCTTGGCTGTTTACCCCGAGCCCGGGCGTCATGGTCCGCATGGCTGGAAGTCCCAGTGGGTCTCTATTCACTTTGATTTTACACCAGGGTTAACTAGACCCCGGTAATTATCCCCTTTTAACAAGGCAGTGTTTACACCTATGGGAAAGGGTCAGCTCCTGACTTGGTCACTGCAGCTGGAAGGAGAGTATTGCTCTTGGCAGCTGGAGAGGTGAAGTGACCGCAGAGGGGAAAGAAAAGATGGGAAGAAAGGAAGAAATGGAAATGGGGAAGGTGATCTTAAAGCTCAGATGAAAAATATCCCCCACGATCCTTGACTCCACCGCTTTCTTCTTCCCCATCACTTCTTGCACCCACAATGCAGCCTCAGAACGCTCACAGAGATAGTTGGAAGCTGCGATAGGTTGATGGATTTCTCAGCTTCTGGGCTATTAAATGTCTGGACCAGCTAATTTTTAAGCAAACAAGCAAAGGCCAAATGACAAATTGTTTGAGAGGCCCTTCAGCAAGAGGATGGAGTTTTACGACCACCAAGGGCACTGTTGCTGCCATTAAATCTGTGGACATGGGGGAAAAATAAGATCTGATTTATTTGGTGATGGTGAAAAGTATTACCCAAGCTATAATTTATTGATCGTTGCATCCTCCTGGTTTTCAAGGCGTCTTTCTTGTGCATATGGAACATATACATATTTTTCCTTGCATATGAAGCCGAACACATCATTGCTCCTGCACTTGAGGAATTCCGGCATGCTCTGCTGGCCATGGCACAGGAACCAGCAATGCCAGCAGCCCCCGCGGGGCAGGACTGGGGAACAGCCTTCTGTGGTGAGGGACAGGTCACCTCGGTGCTGGGGCTGCTCTTCGGCAGAGGGGACAACAAGAAGCCGTGTGCTTATGGGGAATAGCTCAACACTGACAGGAGCTGCTGGTCCTCTGGGGCTCATCTGGGTCCAATGTCTCCAGATGTAGAATCACAGAATCGCAGAATCGTCAGGGTTGGAAGGGACTCTGGAGATCATCTAGTCCAACCCCCTGCCAGAGCAGGTTCATTCAGAGCAGGTCGCACAGGAACATGTCCAGGCGGGTTTGGAATGTCTCCAGAGACGGAGACTCCACCACCTCTCTGGGCAGCCTGTGCCAGGGCTCTGCCACCCTCAAAGTAAAGAAGCTCCTCCTCATGTTTAGGTGGCACTTCCTATGCTCAAGTTTGTGCCCGTTACCTCTTGTCCTGTCACTGACCACTGAAAAGAGCCTGGCCCCATCCTCCTGACACCCACCCTTTGAGTATTTATAAGCATTGAGAGCCCAAAGACTGTCCACCACATAGATGGTTGGCTCTACATCAGCACATCAGCATGTGGAGCCGTCTGTCCACCTCCTCCTTCCTGCTGGACGCTAATCATCAGGTCATTGCCATAGTCTCCTTCTTCTCCCGTCCTGCTCTCCTCATCCCTGTGCCTGCCCTCCCTTCTGGTCCCCAAGGCATCATGGAGCTGCATGGAGCAATACTGTCCCTGGGGAAGGACAAACTGGCTCGAACCCCCTTGCACACCCATGGTGAGGAGAAATAAGACCTTAAGGAGGTTTTGTATTTGCAAAGGAGAGCAGGGACACGCTGCTGCCACCCTACAGCACTGCCATGGCCACCTCGTACCCCTGAGCCGTTGCCTCGCAGCAGCCCAAGCACTCACCCCAAGCTGCCAGCAGCATCATTCCCCAGTGGCTCCCAGCCACAGGCTGTGCATGATTCCCATTTCCCAAAGAAAATGAGGGCTCGGTGCCTCCTGGAGCAGGGGGTCCCGGAGCCCAGCTGCCTCTGTTACCTGGCTGAGGGAGAGGGATTACTTCCTGCTGCAAGCCTGGGTCCTGGGAGCAAAATTCAGCATGGCAAACGAAAAGAAGGCAGCCTCAGGCCGCCGGGAGCCTCGCTGGAGCTGGAGGCTCTCTAAGCCAGTCCATCTGGTGAGGAGAGAGCCGGGCTCTGCAGGGATAGCCGGAAATAAAAGTAATTTATGCAGTTATGTTTCCAGATATTTTTTTTTCCCTAACCATCAAATAATACCACAAGAAAATAAAAAAGAAAAAAAAAAAAAGAGAAAGGAAATAGAAAAAGCAATATAGGGACCAGAGTTTTTAATCAGCTTTGCGTTCCCAGAGAAATCCAGGGCCTCTTTCCACCCTCTAACCCACTCCTGCTCTCCGTTAGAGCCTCCTCCAGCCGACCCGTCGAGAGGAGCCCAGCTGCTCTGCAAACGGCCTGGGCCACCTTTCACCCCTGCAAAGTTATCGAACGCACAGCCTGATGACTGCAGCTTTCTGGAGGTGACCTCGGTGGCCTTTCTGTGACAGGTGGCATTTGCAGCGCATCACCCCCACTCCAGTCCCACAGCCCAGCGAAAGCAGGAGCCAGCACCGGACGATCCCCGCGACCCCAGGGCTGCTCCTGGAGAGCCTGGCCTCCCACCCTGCCAGGATGATGCTCGCTCCCAGTCAGATGCTGCATTTCCCCGGAGTGTCTCCAGGACCGGCTGGCTAGCAGTTATCACTGATGGGCTGTTGATCCGACGGTAGCTGCAGCTCTACATCGCTGGGGAATTCCAAAAAAACAATCTATAGAGCGAGGCAAAGCCTCCCAGCCTCTGTGCTGGAGCTGCTCTTCTCTGAGCCCCGCGCAGCCTGTGAATGGCCCAGTCCCTCCCAGAGCACAGGACATGTTTGGGCTCGGAGCAGATCCCTGCTCTCCCTGCAGCCTCCCATCACCCAGGGTGCTGGACCGAGGGATGCAGTCCAAGGGCCAGGCACAATGGCATGGATGTGGTCCGAGCTCCTGGGCCACCATCCCACTTTGAAGGAGAGCTCAGGAGGAAAGGAGCCAGGAAGACAGCGAGGCGGAGAGCCCAGGGAGCACAAAGCCCCCGTGTTTTGCAATGCGGCTGCTGCTCACTTGTTTTCCTTGATTTGGGGAGCAGAGGCCGGGGGCAAAGGTGGGGTCGCCCAGACCACCCACGGCCCTTGGCGGTGACAGGGCCAAGAGGGACCTGCCATCCCCTTCACACGAGAGCCGCAGCCAGGCCGGGGGGATGCAAAGCTGATGAACACGAGCTGTGGCATCGATGCCTGCAGCAGTGCCCGGCTGCTCGGCCAGTGCTCCCAATAGCCCAAGGACGGGCAAGGGCCAGCACGTCCCAGACAGCAAGGCGAAATCCAGCTGCATGACAATACCCTGGACAGCCTATTTTTCCTCTAGCATCTGGAAACGAGGTGAATAAAACATTTTTTGGGGAGGATTGAGGGTTCCCATCGCGCTTCTCCAGTTGGGAAATCAGGGAGAAGATTGATAGCTGCATCCTCCCGCTTGTCGGGTAGGAAATGAATGGTGCCCAGAGAGCTGCTGAGCTCCTGCCTGTGACACAGATGGACCAGGGTACAGGTCCCCATGCCCAAATCTCCTCTTAGGAGACCCGTGAGGGAATTTGACTGAATCAACATCCCCATGAATGCCTCTTCCTAAGGTACCTTTCTTGCTGAGGGAAGAGGATGTGGTACCCGACCAGGCTGTCCCCGATAAGAGGGGAGAGGGGGCCCTGGGAACGATGATTTCCTGCCTCAGCCCTGAATTAAAACAGCAAATATTTTCTCTTTTTTTTTTTTTTTTTTTTTGGAACAAAGTGGGAAGAGGGTTGTGCTGCTTCCAGGAGAGAGCGGCGCCTTTCGGCGTGCTCACGCGTCCGTTGGACGCGATGCCCAAAGAGTGGCGTGGGGTTCCTCGCATCGCCCAGACCCTCTGGATGGGGGGAGTCCCGGGGAACAGGGCGGGCTTGGGGTGAGCCAGCCCCTGTCAGCACAGACCCCCCTTGATGGGAGCAGGCGGAGGACACGCAGCCCTCACACTGTGCAAACAGAAGAGGATGTCTCTTGGCACTGGAGCTGTTTTCCCTTCCCAGAGAAAAATGCCCAAGTACTTGCTATATTTAGACACCGGGGTTTTTCAGGAAACAGAAAGAAGCTTGTATGAAACTCTGCGTTCACCTCCGGAGATGGCTCCCAGCCTCCCGACCAGGGGTGGCCCCAAAGCCCATCGCTGCGCCGGTGCCAACCCCATGTGTCCTCCGTGCTTCCCAGCCCTCACTGGGTGACCATTCGCCAGCCCCCCTTTCATGTGGGAAAGGCTTAGAAAAGCTGGTGGACGGCCAGTGCCGCAATGGGAAAGAGCGGCGGTGCCTGACACCGGCTGCCACCGAGCCCTGGGAGCAAGGGCTGCTGCTGCTGGACGGCAGAAGGCACTGAAGGTGGCGAAGCCATACCATAATAAGAACTTCTGCAGCTTCCCTGATGTTTTTTTCCTTCACAACGAGAAAAAGAAAAAGGTGGCCTTTTTTCACTAATTTATCGTTACAGGCTCCTCGCGGTGCCCGGGCTGGGGTCCCCGTCCCTGCCACCCGCCCGTGGCTGCGGGTCAGCCCTCCCTCCAGCGCTCCCCTTTTCCAACTGGACAGCTTCCCAGCAAGGAGCAGCAGGAGAAATCTTGGCTTCTGGTGGGGAAACGCAGCCAGCGCCGGGGAAGGGCGGGGAGGGAAAGCGCTGCATTTCCAATGCTGGAGCACAACCATCCTCGCAAGCATCCCCGTAATTGCAGCCACATGCTGGCTCTAGCAGCCCTCGCCTCGCTCGAGCCCCAAATCCCCTTCTCCACTCCTGGGGCTGCTGTACAGCTCCCCCCACCCCCTCCCCAGCCCAGACATGCCTTTCATCTCCTTCTTTAGGCCAAGACAGAGCTGCACCCGTTCTGCATCACGGACCTGTAAACCCAGCGGGGAATTTCCAACACACCCTTAAGCTGCAGAGAAAAAATGATGGATCCCGGACTATACTGGTCCCCAGGCCCTTCTCTCTCTTTCTTTCCTTCCTCTCTCTCCTCCAACATGAATATTTATCCCCTCGCCTGGGCTGAATATTTATCCCCTGGCCTGGGCTGCCTTCGCGCCGGCCGTTTTCCTGCAGGAATTCCTCCTTCTCCCGCCTCCCAGGGCTGGGGTGAGGGGGAGGCAGCCCTTTTCATTTCCAATCCCCCCATCCTCGATGGAGAGTAAACATTGTTCCTCTCACAAAGGCGGGTATTGTGGCAGGACCGGGTTGGGGGGAAGGCGAGCGGGAGAAGGCG
>VXBH01002167.1:0-43732 GCA_013400035.1 Rynchops niger
CAACCCAAACCATTCTATTCTACCTTCCCCTCGCTACAAGAAGGACATTGNCTGAAAGGGTTATTAACCATTGGAATAGGCTGCCCAGGGAGGTGGTGGATTCGCCATCCCTGGAGGTGTTTAAAAAAAGGGTAGATGGGGTACTTAGGGCCATGGTTTAGAAGTGGCTTTTGTCAGGGTAGGTTAATGGTTGGACTTGATGATCTTAAAGGTCCCTTCCAACCTCAGCATTTCTATGATTCTATGGAAAGGCAACGTCTGTCTTCTCTCTGTGTCTCAAGATTATCAACATCTTATTTGCACGTTCCACATGACTCTCTCCTTCCTAAGTTTCCTTTAAAGTACTGTTTTGCTTCTATTTCTTGTGCATCATGAAAACACAAGCTGTTAGCGCTCTTCTTAGCTCCATGAGTTTGCTGCTGCTGCTGCTTCCTGTGTTATATATTCCTCCTTATTCACCTCTCCAGCTTACAGCACAGTAGGGGTCAAATTAGTGTGAAAATATGTCTCCTAACGTGTAGATACAACTTTAGTATGCACTATAATCAAGCAACATGATCCCTCAGTAATAATATGAAACAGCTTGACTCAGCATAATCTTCCCGCAAAGCTGATGATGAAAATTAATCATAATTGTGTTGATATGCTTTTGTTTGTGGGGAAAAAATGGAAATCTCACAGTTCCTTCGGAATGTGTTTTATATTTAAATGTTGCATCTTACAGACATTTAGGCCTATGGGCCTCTGAAACTCCAAAAACGAGTATCATTTTTGGTATTTAAAGTCTGCTATCTCATAACTTTTGAGATTTATGCATTGTTTTAATTGCTAAGATGTTTTGAACTAATGTCCTAGATGAAGCATCAGTCAATTATGAATGCAAACTAGGCTTCAGAGTCCATTCAAATGCTGGAAATAATTGGTTCTTTTGCAAGCAAGCTAAAACGTTTTTACTTAATGAGATTTCAGCCTTACGCTTTTAAAGTGAACCCCCTACTCTGTCCTGATCAAAGCAAACACCATGAAACGCCAGCCCAAGCCCCCACTGGCCACTTGAAAAAGTGAGAAGACTTAGTACTTTAGACTATTTTCATATCCTATCAGTAGAGCTTCAGCATTTATGCAATATCTTAAGCACTACAGAGAGAAGTAGAAAGGGATAAAATAAAAGTTGGCAGCAAGCACTGAAAAGCCACCCCCGTGCAAATGACAGCTCAAAGCCGGCAAAGTTGCTATACCTTTTGAAATGTCCCAATTTTAGGAAAAGTATTTGGTGCACGGTCATCAGCTATTCATAGAATCATAGGAATGGTTTGGGTTGGAAGGGATCTTTAAAAATATCTAGTCCAACTCTCCTGCCATGGGCAGGGACATCTTCAACTAGACCAGGTTGCTTTACACTATTTCTTTTGGGTAGGCAGGGAAGGACAATATAAAGGTAGGGTGTTTCATTTGTTTTAATTATGGGAGCGCAAGGTGTTTTCTTCTAGGATTTCCCTCCTCACTCTGTGCTGTACTGAGTAGGCAGCAGTTGGTGCCGTTCTGCTGTGAAAGAAGATGGAGGAGAGAGGGAGGCAAGTCACACGTCTGCAACCTGGTGCAAGGCCATCAGATCTCATGTTACTCCTTGGTCTCAATGGAGAGGCAGCCAGAAAGCGCAGTATATGAGCCAGGAAGAGGAGGAACCGTTGTGCTGCCGATCCCTCTCAGAGAGCGTTCGGGAACTTCTTGAAAACTGCCATGTTTTGGGATTAACGTTTGGGTTAGGCTGGTTTCCAGTGAGTGAAGAAAACAGCGTTTCACATGTTGGTAATTAGTCCCATTAATGGAAAAACAAGGTGGGCAGCTGAAGGTGGTTTGAATTGGGCATTGGGTTCCTGTGCTGTGTTAGTTGGAAGGACGGTATTCCCCTATTTGAGCTATTTGTTATAACTGCTGTTTCTAATTAAGTCTCTAAACAGTATTGCTGCATGAAACATTTCATAAACATTACATTTACACTTAAGCAATTATAAAAATTATGGCAATTTAAAAAATTCTTAAAACCTTTTTTTGAAGTAAATTGAATTTTCTGGGTGGAAGTTTGCCAAATTTTAATTGAAAAACTGAATTTAGCCATCTATTTTAGAAAAGCCTAAACTCAGTCTTTGAAGTTCCATATTTTAATTTTGTTATATTCCTTAAAATATGAACATGAAAAACTGGGCATGCCATTTTGTTTCAGTTAACTTGTCTGGAGGGAATGGGTTGGGGGCGAGGGGTTGCATTCTGCTTTTTTTGATACGAATTCTACCCTACAGCATAGGGCAACCAGCTCTCTATAACCCGTCACACAGATGTTGTACCTTAGAATAGATTTTGTTAGAGTAGATTAAAATAATCGTAGACAAGTTGATTTATAGCAAATTTTCTGTGTTATGGACAAAAACTACATGAAGAAACATGAAAGCTTGGGCTTCTCTCCTGTTGCTGTCGTGTGGCCATGTGACAGAAATCAAAGTATTACAACAGATCCACGGCCGTTTCATCCAGATTGAAGGCTGCAAAAGGCAATTCATTAAAATCCTGAGAAAAGCAGCAGAAGAAATAGGAATTCAGCAGGGAAAATAACTGGGTTTGGGTTTTTTCTCTTCCTCTCGTGGCAAAGAGGTGGTTAATAGAAAGAATGGGAAAGAGTGGTTTGAATGAGATGGACCCAAAGCAAAACTCTATTAAGTGTAAGACTCGCCCCTGAAATGACAGTTCTCATAGTTTTATTTTTGTCACATATTCATTTTAGACAAGATCTTGAATGCATGTCAGAGTCCACTGACGTATCTCTAAATCACTTTTGTCAAATTGTCTGTCACTGTATAAGGCAGCAAATATTAGATAAGGCTGATAGCGATATCTTGATATACTGTAATCAATTAAGACAGCAGAACATCCACCATCACCTCGGCCCGAAAGCAATTCTAATTCAGACTTTCAGAGTTCATCAGCTTCTATTGCTTCACCCTTCTGAATTGTAATTTTATTTGCTCTTATCTTGACATAAATTTGCCTTGTTTAAAATGAATTGTTTGATTACAAGATGATATTGATTACCACAGTTGTTAAAAAGACTAATTGATTTGTTTCTGCAGTGAACTTGAGGAGAAGGGTGGAAGAAAGAAAAGAAGCTATAGCAACAGTAACACAGCAGAAGAAACGCCCCTGAAAAGAAAGAAGGTGCAATTCAGCCAAGAGGAAGACCCCTGTTTGCCGTTAGACACTGGGCTTTCTCTGGCAGAGGATGAAGAGCTTGTACTACATCTGCTCAACAGTCGCAGCTAATTATTTTTCTGCACATTTTCTTTTCTGGGACATCTCCACGATTTTGTCAGTAGTCTACACAAAATGAATTTGGCGTCTGGGCAGCTGGGTACCGGTGGACGTAGATAAATGAGTTTGAGTTCCATGTGCAATGGGATTGCCTTAGATTGGCTCATAGATTACAGGCAATATTTAGTTTGATTTATAAGGCTTTCTAAAGCAACTTTCCAACCTAAATCCCCAGATGTCATTTTACAGTAACACATTCCTAATTTAAAATCTCTGAGTTTTGAAGCAATTATCTTTTTTTATTTTAATCTTGCTTATAATAAAAACAGGATGCTCCTTTCTTGACTGTGTCAGGTTTGTTATTTTTGAAGATAACCATGTACTGAAATTATTAAAGAAGAAATACTGTTGGCAGCTCAAAATAAAATGCATTTTTTCTTCTGTGTATCATGCATATATTTTTAAAAAATTTTAATAAACATTTCTGAAGCCTTGGTTTAAACTTTCAGTATCTCTTTCAGCTTTGTTATGAAATGACATGTTACCATTTCTATTATGCTTCTATTGTAATTCTCATTTCTATTATTCTCCAGTTATCATTTCTGTTATGATTCTGTCTCTGGTGTTAGGCAATTCAGAAAACCACTTCTAGAAGCTAAAACTTTGAATCTTGCATTTGAATCCCATATGAATGAGAACACAGTGATGCCACAAAAAGGTAAAGCGTAACATTGCATGATAAAATTAGTTACAAGGTAGATCTTATGGCAGACTTACAGCTGGAAGGGAGCTACTTGTTTTTGTTACAACCAAATAGAATGAAGAACAATCATTTATTTTTCAGCATATTTTCAAGCTTCGTCCCATCAAACCATGTTTTTTTGTTTCAGATTTTGTGCGTGCTTACCCCATAACACTGCACCTTGATGAACAGCGATGGGACATATGCTACGGGAGTCCTTTCCCGGGGAAGGGAAGAAGCGGGCATTCTCTCTGAAGCAAAACAAAATATTGATACAATACCAAATTCTTGGTAGATTTTCTCCTCTTGGTTGCGCCCAAATGCCAGCTATGAGCCAAATTTGCTATCTTCTTGCTTGCGTTCTTGACTACTCCCTCAAGAATATTGCATGTCCTTCAGAAAAAAGCATGGTAAACCCTTGCAGGCAAGATGGAGAATGATGAAAACTGCCGACGGTTTTATACATTTCCAAAATGAGCGAGGCAAAGGGAGTGCTGCTGTGCGAGAAAACGAAGGAGAGCAGGAACAGCCAGTGTTTTGTTTGCTGACACAAGTTTTTTGGCAGCAAACAGGCATGTAAAGTGATGATTGTTTTCGGTAGACCCGTGTCTCAGTAAAGTTTATATGGCAAAGTAGAGTGTAAAACACTGAGTAGGTACCTGAGGGCTTTCCCCTGTTGCTTCCCCTCAGCAAATCTTAATGTACACATTGTCTCAAAAAGCCGTATCCGTTTGGTCTTCCCATTACCTATTTGAAGAACACATTAAAAAGTAAATACTCCTTTTTTTCAATATCACTTTTTCCAGTTCTACATTACAGAAATCTCTCAGCGCTGGTTCAGTACAAGCCTTTCTTCCTCTCCCTGTACCCCGTGCTCTTAGCTCAGTTACCCAAAAATGAAAACATACTACAAATTCTTGTCTCCAAATGTCGCTTCCACTGTTCTGCCAGCAGGCAGGGTATCATAAAAACAATATTATAGGCAGAGCACATCTGCCATCTGCTCCTTCCTGACAATGTGGAACGAGAAGAAATGGCAGAGTTTCACAAACAGCTAAACATGAAAGATGGGACCTGCTTGGCAGCTGATGCATGGTGGTGTTTACTCTATGGTGCCACAGCGGGCCTGGAAAATACTGTGGTCTGGGAATGGTATTGCTGATGAATCTATTAATGAAGACGGATCTGATATGACGCTGTTGTGACTCTGCTTAGGCTCCATCATGTGAAAGGCTGCAGTGAATGTGATGAGCAGAGTGTCAACAACTGCCTCTGCACCAGGATAACAGCGGTCCTGCTCCTGCAGTCATAGAATCATAGAACTGCCTGGGTTGGAAGGGAGCTTTCAGATCATCGAGTCCAATCATCAACCCAACTCTGACAAAAAACAACACTAATCTAAACTGTATCTCTAAGCACTATGTCTACCCATCTTTTAAATACGTCCAGGAACGATGCCTCAACCGTTTCCCTGGGCAGCCTGTTCCAATGATTGACAACCCTTTCAGTGTAAAAATTTTTCCTAATATCCAATCTAAACCTCCCCTGGTGCAATTTGAGGTAGAGGGAGGCAGTAAACTTCAGTGCAAGGAGAACCAACAGCAGAAAGCTATTCAAATACAAGCAGGATGTAGATGACAATGCAAACGGTGGCGTATGCGTCTTACAGATTCATAGGGTAGTTTGTGGTGAGCCGTTGTCTTGCGCATCGCCTGATGTCTCTCAAGGCAAATCTTTGCTCTGAGTTGAACATAGTTTGTTAGGGACAAGCAGAAGAAACAAAAGATTTCTTACTGGAACGTTCACATTTATATGCTGGGGTGCTAAAGAAGTATTCTTATCCAGTGAGCATTAAGACTAAAAAATTGCGTATATTGGATTGTGCTGCACTGCTGGTTTTGTGTTGTTTTCGTTGCCTGCATAAAATAATTTTTCACGTGCTCTTACTTTTGCATTTTGGGATAATGGAATTCTAACGTACCTGTCTTGCCTGATGCAGAGCCATTGTTTCTTGAATCCTTACCAAGTTTGTCCATCAAACATAGCCCTCCTTGAGGGGAGGCGTTTGTCTGGGCTGGGACTCCCACAAGGTGGAGCCATGTGGAAAAGTAGAGGGAAGGGGCTTAACGCAGATGCTCCGTGCGTGTGCTAGAAAGAACAAGACAAAAAAAGCCCAGATTCACCATTTTGGGGCAGTGACTGTGGTTCTGGGTTTTCATTCCCGTCAGCTGTAGATCTGGTTTAAGAGGCTCCTCTCCAGCCCTGCTTTTAGCTGTGCTTCTGGAGTAAGAAAAAAGTGCAAAGTGCACAAACCAAACGTTAATCTGTCAAGGATTGACTTGACTGAAGGGTCTTTTTCAGGGAGCTCGTTTGCATTTCACACCCATGGACCTCTCAACCGTGATCTGCTGCCAAAAGCCCTGCCATGTGTGTCCATGGCTAAGGGGCAGGTGGAGTGAGGGCAGCTGGGGATGCCACCCGTCATCTCCATTTCTCCTGCTTGCAGATACAACATGAGCTGCTGTAGCACCAGAACAAATCCCAAGCTTTTGCAAGTTTGTCCTTCACATGCGTTATAATCCCAGCTTTACACAAGAGAAATGGAAGCGTGGAAATCATTTGGCTTGCCTGTAATCAGAGTCTTCGTCAACTTTATGTAATTGAATCCCCAACTCCTGAAACGCTTGTGATTTAGCAAGAGCAGCCTCCCACTTGGCCTCTGAACTGTCTTCTGTGCAGGACCCTAACCTTCAGGTGTTGTGGTGTCCGGTGCTGCGAGCACCCTGGGATGGGTTTCAGGCTTCTTCTCACCCCCGTGGGCGGCAGCCCTCCACGAGGAGGGGAGAGAAAGCCCCTTTGGGACCCCTGTAGGAGGGGTAGCAAGGTCTGGGTGTGGTGGTGAGTATTTTCCAAGGCCATTGACTGGAGATGTTCTTAAATTGCCAAGCAGGAAATCTTGTTTTGAATAATGAATTTTCATATTAGTTTGAGTTGGTACTATATAGTATTAGTGGTTGATTTCCTGCTGCTGCTAGAATGGTTCCAGTGCGTTGATTTATAGCTGGGTGTAGTTTAAGACTAAATCTAGTACATTTAGCTAATTCTGAGGAAATTTGTTAAACATTTATATAATGGTATAGTTTATCAGGCTCTTATTCAGAGTCATGTTTTCTCTTTGTTGTGTACAAAATAACAGAGATGTTTGTTTACTGGATAATTTATTAAAACTTGTTTGAAGGCTCTTTTGGATGGAAACTGGAAGTCAGGTAAAAGTCATGAGAGCACTGAAGAGTTTGGGTTTTTTAGATCAGTTAAATAGATTGACACTAACGTGCCAGCTACTGGAGGTGCCTAGCTTGCAGTGTTTTCATGAGGCATATAAAATGTGTCATTACAAGAATACTGTTCTGCCTCAGCGTCACAGACGTTTCTGTTAGGTTTTCGCTTTGTAAAGGCCTTATTGATGCAGCACATTAAATTGTCCGAAGGGTTTAAGAAATTCAGGCTCTAACACAAGTGGTTGCAAATTAAGATTTTACTTTTTAAATGAGTATTTTTCTGTTAAATATTGTATGAATAGAAATCAAAAATAATTTTTATTCCTCCTGCAACTGACTGAGTCTAGCTAGAGCGTTGACTGGTGTGTCCTGCTCTCTGGCCAGGCTCATAAAGAGAGAGAAGTGCCTGAAGCAAAACATTAAAAACAAGAGAGCTGCGGTAGAGAGCATTCAATTCAGACTATAAAAAATTGTACGAGATCTGAAGATACTGAAGTGACTCTGTGGGTTCCTGTAATCCTGGATACATATGACATAAAACACAAAAAGAAAATGTCTTATGGTAGAGGTTGCAAATGGGTATTTTTCCTTATCATGCTGCTCTCTAGTTTGACCTGATTGATGCTTATTTCTTGTGAGTGGTTGAGTACGTCTTGTAGGAGGGATGCAAAGCTGCAGAAGTGGCCGCTGGGGTTCAGGATGTTGGTGCTTTTATGATAGAGGTCGCTGCCCCGGCCACAACCTTCCCCTGACCAATAACCTGAGGGTTAAACTAGGCTGGTTGGTTCTGTGCTGAAACAGATGAATCCTTACGCCGCTCATTTTGCTAACTGGGCTGATAACAGGCAGCTGAAGGACAATAACACCTTCTTGTACAGCAGCCGCTTTCGCTATTAATTTGATAGGGACCTTGAGCAGAGCGTAGCCAAACCCTGCACCCAGCGTGCTTCAAGCTAGAAGATCCAGAACACATCTTAACTCCAAGAGAAATAAAATTTCCAATCAATAGTTTTAGTAAGAAAAGACTATTACCTTCACTTTTTGACCGTATTTCATTAGATTTCTTTGTTTTATTGCTCTCTTCTCTGGTGTTGCAGCTCCTGTGAATTTAGTCTCATCCTTTCAGATTAATGCTTTATTCTCAGAAGGATCTGCAAGTTTTATCTTTAAAAGGTGGAACTAGATGCCAGAAAATTGCATTGTCGTTGTCTTTGTAAATCATAAAAATTGCTATCAAGGCTTTAGTCTATACCAAGTGAACACTTTTATAATGAAGTACTCCCCAAACTTCAAAGGCAAATGAGTCAGTCAAGAACATCAACGAATTAGAAAGCCTAAAGCAGAAGAAGATTTTTTTTCAGGCCTGTTAGGAGGTATTGCTGTGATTAAATCAGTGGCGAGGAGTCGGTCTGTTCCAAGAATGCCCTCTGCATTGCCTATTTTTGTCCATGTCTGGCCAGAAGCCACTTTTTTGCAAAGGAAACTATTCATCAGATTCAGTCATGTAAAAATGATTGCTTAAATTACACTGAGCTATCAGCTAGCGGATTTACCCAGGAGTGGAATCTCTTGGGTAGATGCTATCTGTAAGTTTTGCCCATCATCTGAGATGTGTTTTGTCTATAAAATATAGATAAGTTTAATTAAACTAAATTAGTTTTGTTGAGCAGTTTTTGAAATCCTTTCGAGCAGAGAGGTGGCCGTGCTGAGATTTCAGCTGCATTAAGAGGAAACTAATGAGCATTGTTCTCCTAATCACGTATGGGATCCTGGAGGAAGATAATGTTCCCGGCTATGGCCTCTCCGGGGCTACAGAAGTCCTCTCGCTCACGCTCAGCTTGTCCCTCTGATGCTAAACTTAAGCTGCTACAAAAAAAACCCGCCATGTGTAAGTACAGACTGTAAACTGAACTTGCTCTTACTGGTGTTGATGTGCTTTAGCTTATTGCATTTCAGGTGAAATGGCATTCGACTTGGGTTTTCTTTGCAAGTCCACATTGTGCTGTACTTCGTAAGGAATTAAAACGGTTCCTCCGATCTGTTTAATGACCATACTTGTGTGATCCTTCCCACAAATTGTGTTTGATTAAACTGAAATGCAGCTTACTTTTATTCCATGAGCTCAGTGAAAGCTAATGAATATAGCATAGGAACTAATTTAAACTTGCTGGTTACCACAAATGTCTTAAAAATTGCATCTCAGGAGGTTACAGGTTCTTTATGCCACTGCCCAGAGTACAGGTTTTATTTATTTGGAGACGTTACCAGGCCTTTGTGGAAAATACTGGGATTTGGTTTTGTTTTTAAGATAACTTTGTATTCCCTTCTTAAAGCACATACTAATGCGAATCATTTCCCCTAGCAATGAGGTGAGTCAATTCCAGTACACTCTCAGTTGTGCTCAGAAACTTCCTGATGTGCTTCAAATTGATGCCCCGACTTGTCAATGAAAGGCCTGCTCGTGGGTGGGCAAGTGTTCCTTGCCCTGGGGCTGAGCCAGTGCCAGCTCTGCCCCGGCTGCCAGCCCGGGGCACTGACACAACGGCTGAAGCCTCACAGTTACCCTCGCGCTCGCTTGGGCAACTTCTTCCATGAGTAACGTGAGAGGTGGTAAAAAGCCTCTTAAACCCTCTATGGAGCCATTTCTGACTAAGGTGACAAGAATTATGGATCTTGCATTGTAAGACAAGTAAGACCATCAAACTGGGTGTTCGGGGTGTGCTGGTATGCGTACCCAGAGCATTAAGTTGTTCAGTCCTTGGGTGGTCCAGGCACCCCCAGGCCACGCTCTGCAGTGATGAGATGATGGAGCGGCTGGAGCCGATGGTCCCACTTGAAATGAGATGATTGACTGAACTTTCACAATTCAGTATTTGACTTCATTTGGGAATTTTGGACGGTGCTAGAAATTTTCCCCAAAGCAACTCCTGCTGTGTCCGGTCCAGTCTGTATGGCCACGTTAACATCCTGGGTGAAGTGTCCCAGAGACCTGCCCAGGCCGTTGTGGGCAGTTAAGATTTAATGTTTTGGGGTAAACAGTTAATAGAAACTACTCCTTCAAAAATGGTCACACAGTACAGTCTTTTGTATGTAGTTAAGATATTTAAAGAATGTTTTTGTGTGTAGTTAAGGTACATCAATAGCAGTGAATTGTGCATGTAGAAAGGTGGTCACAGGACCAAGACCAGCTGGAATGCCAAGAACTGAGCAAAGCATCACTTTGAGGAGTCTCTCCTGATCCAGCTGAAGATGCTGCCACAAGGACCCTTGCAATAAGACTCTTGTTGCCAGCAGAAAGCAGCTGATCATCCAGCTAGGAGATTTGATTCCCCATGTCAGTGTTACCCTGTGCCAGCTTCCCAATAATTTAGGTTTTTGCCTTTTAACAAACATGCAGAGTGTCTGTGCAACCCTAACCTGATTGGTTTGGGCTGAAATGGTCATTAGTGGGTGCAGAGAAAGCAGAGAAATGCTGCGAGTGCAGTAAATAATTTGGTGTTATCCCACACCATATTGCACGCTCAGGTGACTGCAGGTCAGCTTGCAGATGGACCCCGTTGCCTGAAGGGAAACTGGATGTCCTCCTCGCAATTTCCAGGTCATGGTAAATGGCACAGTTCCTACACGGATGCTGCTAAACCTGCCCTCGGTGGTCCTGACCTTCAGGAATGGTTGTGTGATGGAGACCTGGGACGTGGTTAGGAAACATAATAGAAAATTAACCAGCACGGTTACGATGAGCAGCAGACAACCTGTTTCACTCTAATGCTGAAGTGCACAGAGTGGTGCAAGAGCCCTTTTCTTCCTCCAGGAGATAAAGAATGATATTTGCCTTTATCTGACTATTTTTAGATTTTTCCTCTGTAAATCTTCCCATCCTACATCAGGAAAATAAGAACATCCGATAGCCTTGTAGGGAGCTCTCAAGCTTGTCTTTGGCACCCTCTTGCCACAACCCTCCCCTGTGACAGGGGAGAAACAGTCCCTAGCAGAGGTTCGGGGCTGGCTCTGGCTGATGTCGGCAAACCCCTGTGTAAGCACAATGTAGGCAGTGACAAGGTGACATGAGGATGTCAGCTGTCAGGGGCTGGGCCAGGAGCTTTCTTTCATGCCTACATCCTCACTGACATCTTTTGGGTTTGGTTTTTGTTTATTTTTTTAACTCCGTAAATATGTTTTCCTAATCTTGCACCTCGCAGAAAGCCAATGGCGGGGATTGCAAGGGATGAGGACACCAGGGAAGCTGAACGTGCAGGGATGAAGCTCCACTGTGGCCTTCCCTCGGGCTGTGCTCCCGTCCAGCAGCTGCTCCGTGGCTGCGGCTGCTGGGATAGATGGTCCTTGACCCACGCAGCTGTTCAAACAGTCCTCTTCATAAAGATGAGTTCTCTGGCGTAAGGAATTGAGTGCACTGGGTAGGATGAAAAGCTTGCATTTCTTAAATATACGTAAGAATGTACTAATCTAGTTCCTTGTCTAGTGACTAATTAAGCCCATTTACTCTTTCTGCCTCTTCTTGTACATGCTGATACATTTTTTTTCCAAACTGATTTGCTTCTTCAGCACCTAATTTTCGGCATAAACAATACCACGCTGTTAGTGATGCAGAATTGCCTGGCTAAAAGAGCAGCTCTATTCAAGAAACTTGCTAAATAAAATCAAAGCAGGGTAAAATTCTGAGTTAAGCTCTCTTTTTTTTTCCCCACTGAATTTACCCTGCTAAGCATCTGAGGTTCTCATTTCTATCTTTTATTTCATGTGGTGGCAGCAAAGGACGGGAGTGCAGGATGTGGCCACCGTCAGCCTGTTGCAAACCCCCTCTGCCCGGGGCTGAGCAGCTGCCACAATCCCACCCCGGTGGAACCTGGGTAGTAGCATTGCTCTGCTAAGGGAGGGCACCAGGAGGATGCCCAAGCCCCTAATGGTGATGTCTGCAGCAGTGTGGTGGTTTCGGCTGGGACTTTTTTACTAGCAGTTGGTATAGTGCTATGTTTTGGGTTTGTCGTGGGAATACTGTTGACAGCGCACTGGTGACTGCTGAAAAGGCACTCGAGGTCTTCTCTGCTCCTCACACCGTCCCACCAGCGAGCAGGCTGGGGGGGCACAAGAAGTTGGAGGAGACACAGCTGGTACAGCTGACCCCCACTGACCAAAGGGATATTCCATGCCATGTGACATTGTGCTCAGTATATAAAGCTGGGTGAAGAAGAAGGAAGGGGGAATGTTCGGAGTTACGGCGTTTGTCTTTTCAAGTAACTGTTAAGCGTGATGGAGCCCGGCTTTCCCAGAGATGGCTGAACACCTGCCTGCCCATGGGAAGCAGTGAATGAATTCCTTGTATTGCTTTGCTTGTGTGCGTGGCTTTTGCTTTACCTGTTAAACTGCCTTTATCTCAACCCATGAGTTTTCTCTCTTTTCCTTCTGGTTCTCTACCCCTGTCCCAATCATGGGGAGTGAGTGAGTGGCTGTGAGGTCCTGGTTGCCGGCTGGGGCTAAACCACGACAAGCAGTATGGGGTCTGCATAGACGCAAACGGCACAAATTAAAACCAAGTACTGGGAGACCCTTGGCAGGATGAGGAGTAAGAAAACACCGAGGAGAGCAAAGCCAGAAGTAGTGAGACACTGGTTTGGGAGGTGGCCAGTGTCTTCTCCTGCCTACTGAAGTCTGGCTGGGCCCCTCAGAGATGGCTTGGGTAGGTTTGGCCACAGGGAGATGTCCTCTCCTGGCTGACAGTGGTTGCCTGCTCTGGAGCGGCTGTTCCTGTCCTGTGGGTGGGTGCAGCAACAGGGGTCAGGCGTGTGCAGTTGTCCCCAAGGGCTGCCATGGAAGCCAGTGCTAATGAATTCATTTGGTCTTTTCAGAAATTTGATTGAATCCTCTCTGGTTATTTGACAAGTGTGATTGGCCAAGTATGCCACTTTGCAGGACTGTGTGGTTAATATAAGCTCTTTCGTTGCATTAGCTACTCAGAATTATTTTGAGTGTTCAAAATATGACTCTCTCTGTGATAATATAAGGTCTTAGACATTTAACAACAATTCACACTCACATTTCTGGTGCGTAATATTCAATATCTCACCTAAAAATTCTCCTCTGTGTTGTAAATATTCATCATTTTCCCCACCTACTCCTGACTGCCTGCACAGACACTGAAATTTTCGTTCTGTCAGTCAAGTCATAAAGCATTAAGAGAGGCAGTTTTTCTCAACTAAGTGAAAATATGAGTGTGTCTATTTAGCTCTGCAGCAATGTTAGCATCCATTCTCTCTTCAGTTAATGTATTGTGGCTGCAGCAGCCACAGCTTCTGCAGGAACAAGTAACACCATGAAATCATGTGCTGAGAGTTTTATTAGGGAAATGCAAAGCTCAGGGTTCGATCCTCTATGCTAAATCATCTAAAATACCCCCCACCCCTGCTGTCGTCCCCCAACCTCCCCGTTCTCTGGGTCTGCTGTGTGTTATTGTGCATTACGGCCCATTTGACATGCAATAGCTGCTCTGGAGCAGCCCAGCAAAATGCCTGGTGCTCCTCCCCAGCGAGGGGCTGGCAGTGGCCTGAGGGCTGTGAGGGATCTTCTGTCTCCCCATCCGTCCCTGTCTGCGGCAGCTCTGCCTGGTGTGTTGCAGTGGTCTCCATAACGCCTATTTTGTTCCTGCAAGATTTGTCACCTCCTGCTGCAGCCTCCCAGCGGCAAAACCTCCATGGACTAGCTGGGCAGACTCTCCACCTCCTCCAGCACCGCCCTGACTCCTCTTGGCCATCTGGTTTTGTTCCCTGAGCAGCTGCTGTGTCCCCCTCCAAGTGCAGCCCTCAAAGCTGGGCCGAGATGTCCCTCAGAGGATGACCGGGGCTTTGCAGGGCAGAGGGTGATGCTGCAAGCCTACGGCGGTGCTCCCATGCATATATGCCCACGTGAGGAAGATCTTTTCTGACTCCCAGGGCAGGGTCGTGCGCTCTCCTTTCACCAGAGGCAAAGCTTCCCCCACGTTAGTTCTTGTGTACTTCAAGTACAGAGTCTGTCTCCAGGCAATTCTCCTGGACCATCTGCAAAGTGTTAATTGGCTATCCACGGAAAGTGTCTTTGGTTATCGGCGTGTTTATTTTATGACTACATACGACTTTGCAGATTCATCATGATTCGTGTGTGCTTGAAGTGAGGAACGTGTCACCTCTGCACTGCCAGCTCTCGCTGTTGCCCACTATATGTCATCTGAAATGTGCTCCCTAGCACTCAGTGTCCCCTCCAGCACAGCCACTGTCCTTGGGTCGTCTCTGTTCCACTGTGAGAACTGTTGAGAGAACAACCTGGTTTTATTTTGCAACTCCAGAGCGCATCCCTGGTGCAACATTTGCTTTCTGGACAAGTGGTGCCCTAGATGGACGCTGAGCTTTCTGGACAAGCACTGAGCAAGTAATACAAGTTCTTAAGAGGCTGATGCAATACAAAGTGTAAGAAAGATGACAGTGAATGGAAATGAACCACGATCAACTGGGAGAAAGATGACAAATTTTTCACTTTACTGAAAATGTTGCATTGAGTTACCGCGTCATTAAGGAAACCACGATCTTGATCAGATTAATGTATGATTACCCTATGAAGAGCAACTTTAGTGTTATGTATGAACACTAATGAAAATCTGTCTAGCATGGCCCGTTTCCATTAAAAATAGGTGTTTCAGCTGCCATTTGCCAGTCTGGGATTCAGCTGCGGCTAATGGGAGTTACACAGCCTCTGCTGAGGGTTTTAAGGATCCTGTTTTACAGTGTGTTACACTCATTTTATGAGCAGGGTTGTTGACCCCAGGCAAACGCGGAGCCAGCGGCAGAGCTGGCAAGAGAACCTGGGGTTTGGTGCAGTGATCTTTTAGGTGCAAATCCTACTCCTGCCTCTGGCTTTTTGTCCAAAAGCAGACACCAAGTTTCTTGTGTGCCTTGGGAGAGTCAGCTGTTAATTCCCTCTTGTGCACATCCATGCCTGAACAACTGCTGGCACCACCTCATTTGAAAACCGCAGGATGGATGAGGACCTCTCTATGTATTTATGACAGTGCTTCAAGTACTGCTTGAAGCATCTGAAAGTCACTGGGTTGACTCTTTGAAATGTTTGGCACTTTCTGTGCCTCAAGGTCAGCAATAAAAGTCCTGCTGATTTGTTAAGAGCAGAGGTGGCCTCAGGGCTGATATTTCTGAAAAAAAGCCTCACTTTTGACCCCAGCTCTGGAGAAATGATCCCCCAGCTTGTGACCTGTCACCTGTGCTCATGCAGAGCAGCACTTACTGGTTGGAGCTGCGTTCAAGGACCTATATTTAGCCAAAGTGTTGTGAAAAAACAGCCAGCAAGGCTGTCTCAGAGGCAGCTTTGGGGAACTGCTTTCATTTCTGGGCAGTGATTCCATGGTATCAGCAATGGTGGGGAGGCCTGGATGGGGAGGGCAGCAGGATTTTGACTACTGACATCACCTTAAGTATCGGTGTAGGTTTCTTAAAAAGTCCATGCAGGAAATCCCTGCACGGGAGGGAGAAGGGAGGACAGGTTGGTAACAAGACTTTGTGAGAGCCTTTTTGTTGTCTCGGGTTTATTTCAAAGACACAGTCAGGAGAGTGAACCTCGCCAAGAAAAAGGGGCTGCCTGTGACCCAGCAGAGCTTGTGTATGGGGCTGGAAAGGGGGACGGGGAGGGCTGGATTCCTTGGTCTGGGAGGGAGGGAGGAGGGAAGATAGCCATGTTTCACTGGTGACCTGGTGAGGGAGGACTCCTGAGCAGGTCCTGCTGTTGTGGTGAGCTGGGATGATGGATGGAAGTACGCTCCAGTCTAGTGCAATAATGCACTTTGGCGATGGGCCTTCAAAATCCCAGTTTCTCACAGCTTTACTTGTTTGCCTATGGACTCTCTCTTATTTCTCCCTTTCCCTGAGCCTTTTCCCATCTTGAAATGAGGAAGCTGCCAGGCCTTTTTAGTAACACCAGTGCTGAAGCACAATTATGCCGCCAAGTACCCCTCACATTTGGACAAGGAGTTGTTGGGGTGGTCTCCTTGCTTCCTCCAGGCACCTGATCTTGTTGGAGAACATGACTGCAGAAGCATCAGCACTTAGGCATGGCATTTAAGGCTGTTACAGCTCTGCTGGTGGTCTGTACCCTTCCAGCACAGGTTGCTTATCTGTGGGCAGTAACCTCTGAGCTGAAGAGCCATGAGAAACCACTGGTGGAGCTCTGCAAGGGAGTGTTGAGGCCGCTCTGCCCTCATTGCTGGGAGGTGTACAGCACTGCTGCATTGTGGAGGCCCACCCTGTCTCACCAGTCATGGTGGACCTATGTAGACATAGATCTCTTCAATAAAAGGATGTGAAAGCTGGGCTGATGATGGCACGGCCAGCTGGGACACTTTGGGACAATTTTCTTGTACGGCAAATCCTCTGACTTTTTGGCCTTCAAGAGCATCAGCTGTGTAGGGTTGGGGTTTGCCAGGCTGCTTTCAGTGTAGCTGAGACCAGCCCGGAGGAAAGCTGTGGCCACTTCAGAGAGACAAATTGTGCATGAGTGAGGCACTGGGCCAGGTTGGGCCGCAGCCTTTTGCTGCCCTCTGGGAGCCTACCTGTGCTGTCCCAGAAAACGTGGTGGTTGATGTATGGGAAAACCCATTTTTGTTCACTTTAGAGCACTTTGAATTTTTTTCTCTATGGCTTATGAAGAATAATCTATTTTATAAACCAAATTCTGCTTGAATAACTAACACTTGTCCGTTAAATATGTTGACCTGGGCGGCAGCAGCAGCCGGGTAGCGATGGGCTGTACGAGGGCTACTGGGAAGAAAACCTTGTGCTGTGTAAATTGATGCATTAGGAGGTAAGCGTGCTCGGGTCAGGCTGTGTGCTGAAACGCTTTCAGGTTTCTTATAGCTTTGCAAGAATTCAGCAATAATCAGCCAGTGACAAAGATAAATCTGTAAATTAGCAGGGACACCATTGATTGCTTTCTCATCACTTGACTGGTGGCCTGGCAATGGCATTTTCTGAATTCGGTGGAGAAATTATTTTTAAAGGAGAGAAAAATACTTGGGTGTTTTCTGGCACACTTTGACCATAACTGGACATGTGGAAATGAAACTGCGAAGGCGGGTGGTTCGTTTTACCAGCCTGTACCTTTGGTTTAGGAGCAGTTTCTGTATCTGTTATTCTTTGAGGAATTTGCACTTGATACGTAGGCAATACAACTGCCGAAGTAATTACATAGAGTCACAAAGGGGTTGTAATTCATTGTAATGTTAAAAATGAGAAGCTATACAGAGGTGCCCTATATTCAGGAGAGAAAACAGAAAGTTCCTTTGTCTATGAAGCAGATTTGATCGTGGTCTGAAAATATTCAAGGTAAGACCTTGCTCTGGAGCTACTGTAGGCAATAGCAGCGTGCATTAGCATTGAATGTAGCCCCTGAGCTCACTCTAAGTTCATTTTGCTCTCTCTCCTGAAGCAAACAACAGGTTTGTCATTGAAGTTGGTGGCTGGCAAGACAAGGATGCAGAAACTCTTGGAATGAGATGAGGGACTGATTTTGAATCTGCAAAACCTGAGCTCAGATGTGAAAAAAACATCCTAATCCCTGCTCTGGCACTGGTCTTAATTATTATTTATTAAACATAAGAGAGGCTCTGCCAAACAGGAGACACGACTCGAGGCAGGCTGTTTCTGGGCCCATCCTCCTCCTAGAAGAAATGTGTAGGGCAGGTGGCACCAGCGGCCATGTCCCCAGAGGGGTGTTTCCAGCCTCTGAGGAGTAGCCTGGGAGGAAGGACCATTTGGAAAGATTTCCAAGGGGACAAACCCTGTTTGCCTGGACCAAAAGACTTCTGTGTTGTCCCTTCTCTGTCCAGAAATTTATCTCGTGGCTACCAGCATCGCCCCAATGGAGCCGTGTCAGTGTAGACCGGCTGTGGGTTTGTCTGCTCAGTGTATTAATGTGAAACGTGAGCAAAAACCTGGAATCTTCAGTGCAGGAGATGAAGGGACTAGAAATCAAAACAGATAGCTGTTGCCAGGGAGCAGGGGGAGGTGGGGAAAGGGGTGCCCTGTAGTGGGTGCTGGGCTTTGAGTACTTTGAAGCCCCCTGGTTCGTGATGATCCACGGTGTCATTGCCTTGCCTGCGAGCTTGCTGCTGCTTCTCAGCTTATATTCAAACACTTCATACTAACAATCGTTGACTGCGAGCAGTAATGCAAATGTGTTCTCAGCAGTGATATGAGAAATCTGCCGTTGTCTCAGCTTTTCTTCTGGTTTGACAAGTGCTCTATAGCATGCGATAACAGGCCCTGACACAGCCGAGCCGCTCTCGTAACTTTTTGTACCGCAGTCATTTTAGCTGAGCTGACGCGTGATCCATTTTTAGGGCCGATGAGAGATTTTTCCAGGATTTTCCTTTAGTGTATAGAAGCATTTCTGTGAGATGTTTTCATGAGGCGACAACCTCTTGTTTGATCCCTAATCGTGTCTCCTGGGCAATGTCACTCTGAGAGCAAGGCTCTTCTATGCTGGAGCTCACGCCTGCTTCCCAGGCGCTTAGGCATCCCCCAGCATCATGGAACAAAACTTGGGTTGTGCCTGGTTATGGAAGAGACGCAAGTGAGTCTCAAAATGAAGTTTCAGAGGCTGCTCAGATGGCCATGAAATACATGGGACTTCTAAAGAAGTGAACATGAATAGCCACTCTCTTATCAGAAATATGATATAGCAGAGGGACTGGGGGGGCAAATGCAAATTTTGTATATTTTTGCTTTATTCTCATATTGCATACAGACTTTCCTGGTACCGAGGTAGCACTAAGAGATGGCTCCTCGGAAAACTAAAGGCATCTTTGCCATGTAATGCATAACTTGAAGCTCAGGACAGTGATTAGCTATGTTAGTTGTATTGCTGCTGTTGTACAAGTGTCATTTCTCTGCAATGAGAAGTACCAGAAAGAAGTTTGCAACTGTTGAAAAATGTTGCTTGAATGTGTACAACTGGTTTTGTTTGGTTTTGGGTCTTCTTCAGGACTGATAACATTTATTTAATGACTGGTGCCATTAAAATTGCCATATTGATTCATTTGCCAGGAAAATAAATTGGGGGCTATTTCATATCATACAGTTGTATTGATCTTCTAGAAGCTGGTGGGATGGCGTCTTTCATCATTGGACAGCACATTAACACCTTAATTGATATATTCTGAAAGCTAATTACAGGCCAGCTGGATTCCTTGTGGGAATAATATTTATTTTTGATGTTGACAAAGTGCTCCAAAGCACAAGTCATATGCTATGATTTAACAGTGATTAAAACTTGGCTACAGACATAGACAACTCGAGGAAACTGCCAAGCAGCCGAGACTAGAAAGAGTGAAGACCTAGATGTGTGTAATTACTTTGTGCTCTGTCACATACACACACATCTCCGTCTATCTATCAGTCAGTGAAATATCTGGAGAAGGGCTGCAGCACTTTAATTATTCACTGTCAATCACCCTCTAACCAGCACCGACGCGTGTGTGCGGGTGCCTTGTGCAGCCTTGTCTAGAAACCTCTTTGGAGAAGAGGTTATTAAGGTCACACGAATAAGTACAGGTGAATCAGGAAACCTTAACTCTTCCATGTGTGCTATCTTATAGTGCAGCTTCTCTGATATGATCATGTTTCTCACCTTATAAAATATAACAACTGTTTTTTCCCAGAACTCATGTATCCCATCTCCTGTGCATATGCTTCCCGCTGCTCACAGGGGAGAGAAAGAGGGAATGACACGGGGACCCTGTCCCCATGAGAACCCTCTGGTGAGCACCCAGGGCACCTGGGACGGTGAGCTCAGATGTAGCCATCTGCATCAGATGGATCCCACCACTAATTCTGTGCTGTCTGATGTTTATATATCTGCCTCCCAATCTGCTTATGAAAAATTTTCTTTCCAAATTTCCTCCAGTGCTTTGGATGTCGCCGGCAAAGAATTTCCTGTGTTTTCAGTTTACTATGTTTGATTTTTTGTTTTATTTCTCTAGAGGGCAGGGGTTCATGATGGCGAAATTAAAGGGTTTCATTGAAAATTGCAGGTGAGCTTTACCCACAGCACGTCTGTTCTCCTGCGAAGAGCAAAGTCGAGCAGCCCTGCCTTCTTGTGTGCTTCTGCAGGGTCTGCTCCCGGCCTCTCATCCACAGACCCAACCGTTTTCTTTTTATTACTATTGAAGGCTGGGACTGTTTTTAAATTTTCTTTCATTTGTGGCAGGTAGGAGCTCTACCTGTTTTTCTGTAATTGATTCCTGTTCTCATTTCTCTCCTTCTGCCTTCAGAGGAGCTCAGCGCTCTGCAGAGCTCTGTCAACGTCCGCAGCAGAGCCGCTGGAGCTCTGCCTTTGCAGCTCTGCCTTTGCTGCCTCTGCCCCCAGCATCCCAGCTGCTGCCTGCACCGCCTCTCCCCCCGTGGGACCCACTCGTGCCCCTGAGCCCCACCGGCGCTTGGTGGGATTTTTCTTCATTCGTTTCTACAGCACCGTGCCCGGCTCCTGTGCTGCTCTGTCTTCGAGAGGGGGCAGGCGGTGGGTGTATGCTCGGGGCAGGACGAAGTGTTTGCAAGTGTCTCTTGTTGCTGAGTTTCTCACTCTCTGAACTGGAGTTACCTGCAGCAGGTAACTCCAGTGCTCTGGGGTGGTCTTCTGCATCTCTTACTGTGCTACTAAAGTCACTCCTCCAGGTTGAAGAGCTGAGCAGGCACCAAGGAAATTGCTCACTAGCTCCTGCAAGCTCGTTTACATTCCTATGAGCTGAAATTATCTTAATTTCTGTGTTGCTTCTGCTGTAGCCCTCTTGATTTTGTCAAATCCCAGCTGTGCCTCCGGGAGCTCATGCCAGAGAGAGAGTCTGAAAGAGGAGCGTTGTCCTGCAGGGGACATCACTGACCACTGGCATCGGTCCCCTGCTCTGGCAGGTGGCTGCAGCATCCTCTCAAGACAATGTGCCTTACTTTCAACCAATACTTGTCCTCTTCCCGCTCTCAGATGTAATCTTGTCTCCCTTGGCACCTGGGGCAGCTGTGAGAGGAGAGAGAATCTCCTCAACATTTACAGAAAGGTTTTCTGTTTCTGCACAACCGCAAAAAATCATTAAGAAAAGATTTTGTTTCTGTTAGTCTGGGCAAGGAGTTTGTTTATGAAACTAAATTCACATTTTCTCCTGGCAATGCTTTCTTTTGGTAAATCTTCATGAAGCCAATATTGTCATTCCTTTCGCAGTGGCTTCCCATCTTACTGTGAGCACAGACTTGTAGCAACTAACCTCCAGTGTTGACTAGTTCTTGGTTTGTGTAACCTGTAGTCTTTCCCCCTTCACAGCCTGGAGCTGATGGTGCTCTTCAGCCTCAGCACAGGGATGATGGCTCTCAGCACCTTTTTCCAAAGTCCTCTGAGACCTAGGGCTCCTCTTACACCGGTAGCTCCCGAGCTGGAGTATGTTACCTGTGGCTTCCCGAAGGGACTCCATCCTGCCTGGCTGATGGGACTCACAGGAAGTCTCTGCTGGAGGAGAACCTGGAGGTGAACAGGGTCCCACAGCTATCCCTGGTGCGGTGGCTGCAGGTGCTGTGGGGCTTTGTCCCTGGGGAGTGCAGACGTGACCAGATCATGCCTCTGTCTCCCTTGCTGGCAATGGCTTGAGGGATTTTTGACACTGCAGAGTTGCTTGGCATCAAATGGCACCATACCCTGGGGACTGAAGCTCTGCGCATTGAAGTGCAAAGCTTCTTGGGTCAGATGCCAGTGGCTACAAGTGTGCGATACACAAATAGAGTCTGGTGTAAAGAAAATGCATTTGTGAAAGTCGGCTTGCGATAGCCGATGGGGCAGGCAGGTGATGCCTGAATAAATCCTTTGATGCTTCCAGGTTTGCTGGTGTGATTGAAAGCCTGCAGAAGGTGCCGGCCAGGGAGCAGCTCTGGGCTTTGCAGGTTGGCCTCCTGCACCAGGTTTTGAGACAACATTGAACTGAAGTGTCTGCTAGAAACCTCAAAGAAGAGCCAGACTTAAATTCTTCACCTCGCAACCGGTAAAATACATTATACAGTAGTTATGCTTGCTAAAGCTTTAATATGCAAGCTGCATTTCTGCGCGTACTGATGGAGTGTCGATGTGCTGCTCTCCATCTCACCTGGGCTGCAGTTTAATGGCAAATGGGCTATGGCACAGGTGACTTAGCCAGGGCCACGGGAGCATGCAGGTAATGACAGGTTGTTGCTTTTGGTGAGAGGTAGGAGCTAAAAACCTTTCTGGATCTGGGCCTACCTCCTTAGCCAGGATTAATGGAAGTGTTTCTCAAACCTGATAAAGGCCTGGGATATGCTGTCTTGATTGAAGTGATAGGATATCACTTCGCCCCATCCCTGGAGACATTCAGGGCCAGGCTTGATGAGGCTCTGAGCAACCCGATCTAGTTAAAGATGTCCCTGCTTACTGCAGGGGGATTGGACTAGATGGCCTTTAGAGGTCCCTTCCAACCCAACACTTTCTACGATTCTATGATTGTATGTTATCACCGTCGATAATTCCAGTTATTCCAATTTGGTCTCTGGAGTGCTGTGAGTTGGGGTGGAGATGAAAGGGTTTGGGGCAGCAGTTACAGGTACACACTGAATTGGGAAATGAATGTTTTTTTCCTTTGGAATGGCATGGTGAGTCCGTACCTGTCTTCTGTAAGGAGAGAGAGGGAAGCAGTTTCATTACTCATTACTTTCTCCTCTCTTTGAAGCTTTCCAGGAGGAACGGTGCTGGTGCAAGGTAGCAGGTAGGACTGCCAACACATGTAGCCCTGTCTTGGTCCGGGGTAAAGAAAATGAAGTAAAAACAAATGTCACCCCAGACCTGCACGGCCTGGATAGGATGTCAAGCTGAGGTCCCAAGGTCCTGTGACATCTGCTGAGGGGCTGTGTGAGCTGTTCCTGCAGGGCCCCCCACCTGCCCTGGTGAGCTGCCTTGTCCTGGGTTTGCAAGGCTGTGGCTGGGACTTCTGCGCTGCGTGTGCCCACGCAGAGCATCCTCAGCGAGGTACCGAACCCGCACACACCAGACCCGCTGCGTGCCCCAGGGCTGCGTGTGAGTGTTGCCAGCAGATGCACCGGGGCTGCCGTAAGACCCTGGAAACTCAGCTCAGCTCGCCTTGGAGGCAGGTGGAGAGCAGCTGCTTGCTGCAGAACGTTAACTCACCAGTTTGGTAGGTGACATTGTGACATTTTTCCCCTTCAGATCATGGAGAGTCTCACCACCATCCCGGGGACACAGCAGCTGGCTGCGCTCATCCTCCAGTGGCAACTGAAAATATTTCTAACCACAGACAAGTTAGCTTTTTTGTAATGTTTCTTTTACATCACTTTGGGATGACTTTAGGCTCAGGAGAGGGAAAGACATTTTTATGTTGTAAGTATGTCTAAAAGATGAAAGAACTGGTGCTCCTGACAGGGATTTGCCAATTGTTTAGAGATAGTTACATGGTTCTGTAATGCTGAGTGGTGTACAAAACAGTCTTGAAACCATCATAGTTGCTTTGTTTTCTTCCTCCCACTGATTATTTTCACATGTACATAACAGAATTTGAAAGTAACTTTTTGGGGGGTTTACTGTCATGGAAGGACCCAGAGTCAGTGACCAGGATGTCGGTATTGATTACCACTTGTCAATTCACAGATACTAGGGCTACTTTGGCATATTCTCAAGGAAGAGCAGTGGATTAATTAGTGCATTTTAAAACCCATAATGTCTTGGATATGGTTTTGTTCAGAGGAACAGAACACCTGCCATTGAACAGTTAAGGTAATTCAGTTCTAATTTGGATTTAAAAATACTTTGCACATTTTTAATGCTGTGTTTGAATAAGAGCAATAAATATGTATTCCTATGAAAATCCATTTTCTTGCCCAGGGTATAAATGTCCAATATGACATCTCAGAGTGAGGGATATGGTTTCCCTTGGACAGAGTGTCTCAGTCTAAGTGTTGTATAACTCATACTCTGCTCCTGGTGTGGTGGCATAGCAACTGTTCTTTGTATATAGCTTTATATAACTGCTGTATATAACCTGCTATAGCTTAACTGCAGCAATTTAAAAAGCAATGACAATTTATTCCCAAGTGTGGTCCCTGATCAAAGTTGGAGTCTCTAGTTTAGGTGTTAAATATTTATTCAAAGTGCAAATCATACATTTCTAGTGCTGTGCAGGGAATTTATGAAAAACCACCATTCCATGGTGAATACCAAAATGTCTTCTACTCCTTCTTTTTTCTTTTTTCTTTTCTTTTTTTTTTTTAGAAAAGTAATTGAGCGTAAAATAGAAAAATAGAATTAGACCAGTCCTTTTACCAGTAAAACTTTAGCTCGCTCTCCACTTCTGTGTGCAGGTCCAGCAGCTGTGGGACGCTGGCTGCCTGCCTCCTCCCCATGCTGGACTCTTGGTGCGTTGGGGGTGTGCGTTATTGGCTGATAGTGCTGTGGGTTTGTTGGTTGCTCCTGACCATGCCAGTGCCGTCTACCTCCTCTGTCCAGTGACGGTACCTCGATGCCCCCGCCAAGGACAAGTGCTTCTTTATGTGCCAGACCGAAACTGGACAAGAAGTAACCAGTACACAGGACTGTGATCTCAATGGGCAAAGTAAGCAGACACCTTCCCTACACAGTGTAAAGACCAGGAGGGGTGAAGGGTGAGAGACAGGCACCCCCAGCGGGAAACTTAAGCCAGTCTGAGATCCGTGTCCAAAGTCAGAGGGATGAATCTGGAGGTGTTTCACTCTCCATTTGCTGGTGTTAGAGCCTGGACAAGCAGGTGAATAAATTTAGATAGCCGAAGTTAGCTGAGCTGAATCAGTTTAGGTGAGTGCCAAGGACACAAAGGACATCCGTGCAAAGGTGGAAAGAATAATCCAGGGCTTTTAGCATTAGGTCATTTGTAGCTCAACATTCACCTGGAGGAAGATTGCCATTTACTGATCGATCCATGGTACTTTCTACAGTGCTGGCCCAATGTTCTGGCTCAGGTGAAATTTTGCCTGCTGGCAAAACTGGGAACAGTGTCTACCGATGTAGGCAAAATTATTGGTTTTGGCAGATGGACTCCATTTTCATAGTCCTTCATAATTTTCTTTCTTCTGAGAGCCTTATTCTTTATCATTTCAACCCAATAATACTGAAATGTATTACGTACTTCATATACCATGCAGTAACTCTTTCCTGAAAAACCTTTTTGATTTACCTTTTTGTTCTTCTTACACCTATGACATCAAGTGAGGGAAAGGGAACTACCTGACTTTGTGGTCAATAAATGACAAATTATCTAGGTGACGACAAATCAAGGAACTGGTAACTCTTGTTCTATACGCTTGTGAACAAATTACTGAAGAATTTAGGTTAGAAGGTGCCTCTGGAGGTCATCCAGTCCCACTCCCTTCTTGAAGTGGTTACAGTTAGGGTAGGCTGCTCAGTCTGGTTGAGTTTCAAACATCTCCGAGGATGGAGGTTGCACAGCCTCACTGGGCAACCTGTTCCAGGAAAGACAGGAGGGAAAAGCACACGTACACAGAGGTGGGAAGCACCTTGTAACAATGGGACAGGACTGACAGAGCAGTGGGCAGTGGCCTCAGCTCTTCAGCTTAGCTACTGAATAACAGTCACCAGAAATATTTTTTCTATCTTGTTTGTAGTGACAGAAAATACTCCATTTAATCCAGGAGCGTTTCTATATGCTATCGAACTAACAGAAAGACAGGGCAATTTCTAAGCTTTAGGCAGCCTTATTTAGAAGTGAACTTCAAATATTTAACCACTGCATAGTCTCTTGTTAAATAGAGGTCTCATGTTTGCAAGACTAGGGGTGAGGGTCGTGCTCTGTATCTGATGAAATTAATGCGAGCTCTGACTCTGAGAAGCAAACCCTGAAAGAGTCTATAGGGGCAATTTATCATCACAGGAGTGAAGCATCATCTTCTTTCTTATGTAACAGAGGTTAGGACAGAAACTCATTGACCTTCTCCAGGAGGAGAACAGGGGCACATCGAGATTCTAATCACTGTCATGTTATTGGAAATTGAGCGAAAATCCCCTGAAATGACATTGGAGCAGCAATAAGCAACCTGAGAATGAAGCCCATAATCTCTTTGTCCCTGTGCTGTACATGTTTTCTCTGTAGCCTAATTTAAGAACAAAATCTTAATTGTTTGAGAAAACCAAAAGCGGCTGCTGTAGTTAATTTATTTGGGGGCACACATGCTGATGAGCTGGAGGAGGATGTTATCTCTGTCCTTTTACAAGGAGACAGATAACACTGTGATGTATGCAAGAGCCAAACTGTGGCACGTAGGTTAGAAACGAGATTGCTCTTTTGATTCCTGCAAAGGACAGTGGAGGGCAGCTCTCTGAGGGTGACTGAGACACGGGGAGCAATGGGAACAGAAGGTTACAGGTACTTTCGTCCACATGTTCCCACTGCATCTCCTCTGCATCTTCAGAGCAGAGCTGCCAGGACCAGACACCCATCCTGGTTATGGGAAATGCTCTTATTTCTGTGCTCAGAACCACTACCACTCACCCCCTCAACCCTCTTCTTAGTGCACTAGCATCTGTGGTTTAATTTTAGTTAATTTAAATCTATGCACTGAGGATACTGAGATGGCGCTGAGTCATATACACACTCTCGCTGGACTTTGTCTTGGTTGTCCTTTGACAGGATGGCTGTAGTTCACTTAACCATTTCATCCTATAGCTGACTTTATGCACAAGGACTTAGCTGATTTCTTTCCCCACTTTTTGGACACAATGATGCCTAAGTTCTTAGAGAATTACTGCAATGGTGGAAATGTGACCTGCTCTGGTGGGCCAGGCTGCCTGGATAACGGCACAAAGGAGATGGATGAGGCAGAGTTTCACTTGAAGGTTTCTCTTACAGAAGCAAGAAAAAAGACTCCATGGATGTTCAGCTTGTGTCTTGTCAGCTTCTGCTTGCCCTGTTAGGGTCTTTTAGTTTCGTGTTGGTGCTCTGCCCTCATCTCCTTTGGGCGTTAAAAGAGTAGAAGGATGCAAGGTCATAAACATATTGCTCTAAAATAATACATTAGGTGATGGGATGAGCGCTGCTGGGACTTAATACAGCTCTTTACTGTGGGGGTGGTTAAACAGAAATAATCAGGCATTGAGGAAAAATAGTGCCAAAGACTATTTCAGAAGAAATATTGTCACAGCAGTATTCTCCCCAGGTGGTAGGAGCTTCATGTTGAGAACAGATCTGCTCCAATAAGCCAAGGGAAGATCAGCAAGTACCTGAGCTGCCTGAGCATCCCTTCTGGTTTTGCTTCAGACCGCTACAGCCCAGGTTACCACCAAGCCATGTGGCCTCAGGCTGAGTTTGAACGCCCTCCTCTGTGCTTAATAGTGTCTGAGTGTGGACTTCTCTGGTGGTACTTGTGGAGATGTGCACCTGAGCCTACAGGAAACTTTTCAGAGCTGCCAAAACTAGGTATTATTCACTCCTCAGCTGTGATCTCTTCTTTGTAGGTAGCTGGGCATGTGTGTGTCTGTAAATAGTGCCTTTACTGTCTGTCCACTGTTTAAGTCTCTACCCACCCATAGGAATGTACTTCCTATCACATGCAATAGACAGTTTCTGAGGCTGCACAAGTATCATGGACTCATGCCACAGACTTGGGGCCTGGGTGGTCTCACCTCACCATTACCTCAGTGCTTTGGATGAGTTTCAATGGCAGTCTTCCCTGGACACTGCACATGGGAGGGCTGTCAAATGTCCATGTGGCTCCTCAGCCTGACCAACTGTTTTCTCTGAGCAAAGCCCGAGGGCCAGTGCTACGGTGAAATGGGGGAAGGCTGCAATGCCGGTGTTGCACCTCTTGTTGGGTTAATTAAGCATCTGGGTGAAAGTGTCTGAAGTGTCCCAGTATCTTGGGCAAATAACTGTGCCACTGGTATCTCGAAATTCACTTTTGGAAATGGGACTCAGTAGTCTTAGCTAAAGGGACATGTTTGAAAGTGTTATCCTTCATGTTTAATGAACAAGAAATCAATACAACAGGACCAATCGGACCATTGGAAGGAAGCATAACTCGAACACAGAGTTCAAAGAATCATCTGTCTCACCATCACCCTGGGCAATGCTGCTCCCTTTCTGGTCCCAGTTTGCCCTCTGTTCCCTGCCCAGGCTGGGTCTAAGCTGTGAATGCTTAAAGACTGAGCTTAGGTTTTGTTTATTTGTTTGATAAGGACCTTACCCAGTGGGACATACACTTTGGCTGAGGTTTCCAGGTGCTACAGTAGTAAGGATCCCTCTTCATCTTTCAGTTACGAACACACACTCTGATTTTTCTATATAACCAAAAGAGATGGTAATGGTTATGCTTATTCTCTGTCTTACATGGAAAGGAAACCTGTCACCTGTTCATTTAGCTGGGTTTATAATATCCCAAAGACTGTGGGACGTGGAAGAGATCACAGTTGTTTGACAAAAGGCCCAGCAATTAATTCCCCCACATTGCATCCTCTGCTTCGGATAAAATTACATTAGCCTGCCAGGAAGCATACAACAGCAAACTGTATAATTACATGGTTAATTTTAGCTACTGACCAGAGAAATTGATAACCCTTGGTATCATAGAATCAGTCACTGGCTTCCTCGCTTATTTTTTTCCTGATGAAAAAAAGAAAAAGTAAGAAAAAGGTTGTCCTCTAACCCGTTGTCCAGTCTTTGCACTTAGTCGATTGGACAGCATATTGCGTCATATCAAAAGAGCACTGGATTGTGACTGGACATGCCATAGCCTAGGTTTCAGTAGAAAATAGTCCTGGAAAGCCTGCTTTGTTCTTGCCTTGTTAGCCACCAGGAGAAGAGAAATTATCACAAAACGCCTTTTTCCACCCCCTTCTCAATTATTTTAAAACACCTCCACACTAACCCAAATCACATCTCACATAGTCTAAATGGAGCACATGGGCTCCAGGAAAGGAATTGTCCCAGAAGATAGCCTCCTTATGATCAAAAGTCCAGCAGAGGAGGGCAGCAAATTCTCCATGTATCAGAAACTGGTTAAAAAGTAGAGCTGCAGAAATATTTAATGTCTATTGTACTGCAATGTCTCCTTATGTATTAGATGCAACTGGAATGTAGCCTGTCAGCTTGCTTTAGCTCTGCAGTGAATCTTTTTTGTCATTCTAAAGTCTCTAAATAATGAAGGCTATCTATTAGGAAAGTACCAAAGGCCTTTTTTAACCCACTTCATAAAGGAGTCCTGCAGGCTACCATTTGGAAAGAGCCTGGGCTGCTGTATCTCATTTGAGCCCTAATGTGATAAAATTAGGAGCTATGAGATGTGAATCTGAAGTTCAATCTTGATGTTGGCACAAATCAGACAATAAAAGTAACTGTCTGATTAGGCAGTTAAACAAGAAGAGATGACTCAAAAGATCCTTTCCATTTCAATAACTCCTGTGAGATTAGGGGCCCTTTGAAGACTGTGTCAAACTCCCTTTTACTTTAATACACCTCCATTTAATTGAAACGCTGTGAAAGAGGATGTCTTGGGTGCCTTCCAGTGTTGCACCGCGACTTTAAAATGGTTGAGGGATTAGTAGTGATGGACTAGTCCCCTGAGCAATTGGTTTTTATACCCCATCTTTCTGCTTTTTGAGTCCCACTGGGTTTTTCCTGGCTGGTGCGATGTGTCCTGTGGGCTGGCAAATCCTCTTGAGTAAGTCAGAAGTGCTCCTCAACCAGAGGAGTGGAGAGCAGCCCAGGGTCTTACCTAGAAGTGCAGAGTAAGGGGTGCAAGATAAACTCACCTCCAGTTTCTCCTACTCCACCCTTTTAGTGACACCAGGTGCGCCGTTGCGATTGCCTTTATCAGAGCTCTTAGCCCTCACAGCGTGCGGTCCTCAGCCTCCCTGGAGGCTGTGGTCTCCATTCCTACGATGGCTGCAGGGACCATGCACTCTGCTTGAAGGGGTCCTGTGCCTCCAGCGCTGCGGGGAAGCTGCCTGGCATGTTGAATACACATACAAAGGGAGACCATCCCCAGGTCTTTGCCAGCGGCTGCGCTGAGCGTGCTGAGGACAGACTCGGTGCCACTCGGACTGGCAGCACGAACCTGCCCCCCCCCCCCCCCNAGGACGTGCTGGTCGCAGGCAAAGTAAATGCAGAAAGTGCCTTGCAAAGGAGATCGCCAGCTCGCTTAAAAATGTCTCCCTCTATTCCTCTATGTTACTCTGAGTTATTTGTCCTTTTTGGATATGGAATAAATGGCTCCTGTTCTCCTGCCTTAGATTGCGTCCTGAACATCTTGTTGTAACTGCTTTAGGCTTCCTATAGTTTCTGGTTGGCTGAACAAATAAAGGGGGTAAAAAAATGCCATAAAATCCCAAACAGATTTTTCAGCTATCTCCATTATGCTGTTTGTGCTTGGCTGGGATATATTACTGTGCTGGGTTACATTATTATGCGAGTCTATTGTGCCAGTGCCGTTCCACTACAGAGCTTTGTGCAGGGTTGGCGGAGGCTGATGTGCATGGGCAGGGTCAGTTCGTTTGGCCAGATTAAGTCCTGCTTTACTCCATTTTCTGGCAGTGCAGACAACGCATTACAGGAAGATCTAGAGAACATCTGCAGCTCTCGAGCAAGGCCTGTAGTAGACTCAGCTGTAGACACTCGACTGCAGCTGAATTGGATAGACTGGATCAGGCGGGACAAAGAGAAACCAGAGATCACCTCTGAATGGAAGACAGTGAACAGAGTATCAAACCTCTCAGAAACTGAGGTCATCAATGGGTGAGCAGAAAAATAAACAAGAAGAAGTTGGGAGATTCAAACTCAATGTAAGAGTACTTTTTGTCCCCATTAGATCCTAAAGAAACACTCAAATGTTGGAATGATGTTATGCGAACTAAATTTGAAATTCGTCTAATGAGTTTTGTGTCCATTGAAGTCCTCTCTTCAAACAGCAAGGCTGCCAGGGGAGGTTATCTGCTGGTTTGGAGTTTTTCCTTCAGATCTTTAGGAATCCCCATGAGGTACAGAAAAGTGTTCACAGTTTTCGTATTGAGTATCCATCACTACTTTGTTTCTGTCAGTGCAAACATTCATGGTTCCAGTACATGTTGCAGCAGCTACCCTAGCTTTTCAGTGAGAGCAATTCTGCTTGTACTGCCTTAGAAATAATCAGTTCTTGTGTTTTTAATCAAAGTGTTTAATTATTGCACAGTGTCCAGGAATAGGAGGGAAGAAGGTGCTAAAGTAATATACAGAAGTAAAGAAGTAAGGATTTTTCACCACATATTTACTGGATTGTATGAAATAAATTGAATGGAGAAAATGGAATGAATACATCCACAAACTCAGCTTTAAATTCCAGCTGACTGTGTGACCGTTAGTCAAACCCGTATTTTCACTACCGAATTTGATTCAGATGCAGTAATGCTTATTCCACAGAATGTCTTTGTAAAGTTATCTGGAATTTTATCAAAGTTAGGATATGTGAGGTCAAGTTCATTGTCTGCTACTTATTTATAAAGAAACAAAAATGTGCCAGTCCCCTCACAATGCAAATAAATATATAAATAAATAGAAAACTAAACAATGTTGACCTATCCCCTGTCTTAGAAAATACATACTCTAATCTAGGTATGTGAAGAGTGGTGAAAATATTACACACCCTGGAAGAAAGACGAAGGCAAGTCTTATAATGAGAAGAAGTAGGTATGGCTCCGTGTTTCTGTAACATATATTAATTTTTATAGGCTTAAGTTCTTGAGGTGATGCAGAAGGCAGTGGGTTTTGAGACGGCATCTGACTGAGTTGAGATTATTAAGAACTTTCCTCCTTTTTGATTCTTTCACTGTCACTTCTCAGTATTGTGATTGGTATGCTGATCTGTTTGTAGAAGATACTCTGGCTGAAGAATCAGCCTTCTGATTATCAGTGTTAGCCACAAAATCCTATATTGTGCATTCCTTTTTTGTCTGGTGGGTCTTCAGTCTCTAGGTATCAATGCAGTAAATCCATCCATGGTTGCAGCCTGCCTTGGGGCACCTCTTGGGCAGGTGAGACCTCTCCGCCTCTGCCCAGCCAGCACGGACCCAATTAATCCTGTGTGAGCTGGATAACAAAGGTAATATTTCATGTTTTCCACATTTTGATAGGAGACAGAAGCTGATGAAAACTGTGGTGGCAGCTACTGGCTTGCCTTGGGCTGTGTGACTAGTGAAGCTGTTGGCAGCTATGTTAATTAACATGGGGGAAAAAATAATTGTTAAGACAACTGGGCAGAAGGGGAGAGAGGAGGGCAGCATACACGGTGTGCAACACCATGTAGAAGCTGAAGCCCAAGGGGAGGAACTACAAAGTGTGGGAGCTGAGCTGTCATCCACAGACCTGCCCGTTGCCTGGTCAGAGTTGATGTCCTGTGCTCGAGGTCCTCGGTGCTGGACTGGTCTACATGAGGCTCACGGGACTGATGCTCTGACGTGTGGTGCATGTGATCTATGAAACAGGAATGGCTGTCCAAAAAAGGGCTTGTGCACCACGATGTGGAGTGTTTTGTGGTTTTAGTTGCTATGCCTTGGCAGTAAGATTCCAGAGCCCCAGGTAAGAGGCCTGTCTCTCTACAAGGCACAGGGAAAGATTTAAGCACGGATGGAGGGCAGCAGCAGAGGGCAACATGCTGAACAGGCAGTAGTTATGCCAGTTAAAAAAGGTCACTTGAGATGGAGACGTGTTTTAAATTATTTCCTTCTACAGGACTCAGATCTTTTCTCAGAGCTAAGGGAAGCACCTTCATCAGTCTGGCTTTATAGTTGGAAGCTTTTCCTGAAGGTTAGTACTGTCAAAAAAAAAAAGGAGCAGGGATCAAGCCTTTACTTTACAATCCAGTAGTTAGGATGAGAGAGCTGCTCTTTCAGACATGCAGAAGACAAGGCCAAACTTCTCCTTGACCAAAGAAATTCAGTCCACTTCTTTGCATCATCAAATAGGCTTTTTTTCTGCATGCATGAAAAAAGACACGGGATGAGAGAGCATGCAAGCAAATGCCTGTGGCACCTGTGTTCTCACTTGGAAGATTTGCGTTCCAGTCTTGGCTATATCAACAGTTTATACATTAATGCAATGACTGCTTGACATAAACCCGCCTGAATGTGACCCTCCTGGCAAGCCTGGCAGCTGGGCCCTTGTAGATAAGGCTTTTCCACTGGGAGATAGCTAGGGCATAGATTTGAATTAGGTTTAATTAAATTTTACTTTCCCTTGTTTGGATTATCTTCACAGATCAAAAAAGGATAATGATGTTTTCCATTTTAAAAACGCTTATGCAATTAAAAATTATGGGCAAAGTCTCATGTTTCTGTATTATGGCACTTACCTAGTGTATCATTAAAGCACATGCATTAGGGCAGGGCAGCAAGGACAGTACTCAGGGGACAGACCATAGGAACATAGCGGCGTATGTGCTATAGCAGCCATTGAACATGCATCTGGCATGGATTTTTATCGTTTTATTCCTCAGGTGTAACACATTTTTTAATGACATTTCTAATAGATAGATTAACCACTTCTGTGTTCTCTGTAGTGGAAGGTACAATTTGGATTCATTTTGGTTTACCACCACCAATATAGATAGCTGAATTCCTTATGCCTAGTTTTGGGTATAACAATTACACCATTTTTATTTTTGTTTAATTACCCAGAGAATATAACAAAATGTCTTTAAGGTCCTTTGAAAAAATCTCTCTGGTTATTTTTTTTAAAAATAAGTATTTCTGCTTATAAGAAGACTCTTACATTGCATGAAACATAATTAAAGTATTTAAGTTTAAAGAGAAACAGTTTCACTATTTCTTGAAAAATAAGTTGAGAACTCAGTCTATCATTCTTGCTTTTATTTTGACAACATTATTTATGTTGATTAGCACTGTACTCTACTCCATGTGTGCTGCCACCAAAATCAATTTGAAGAAGATCATGTGTGTGGCTCAGTTCAGAAGACGACATTCTTTCATCCCTCTGAGGATCAGGAATGTGCTCCTTCACTGAGCAGCGTCACAACTAGAGAAGGAGCAGTAAGGAAGTGACCAAGCATGGTACCAACCCGAATGCTCTGAAGATGATATGCCAGCCCTCCCTTTTTAATGTTTTGGTGTAGAATCATAGAATAGTTTGGGTTGGAAGGGAACTTTAAAAGTCATTTAGTCCAATCGCCCTGCAACGAGCAGGGACATCTTCAACTAGATCAGGTTGCTCAGAGCCCTGTCCAACCCGACTTTGAATGTTTCCAGGGATGGGGCATCTACCACCTCTCTGGGAAACTTGTTCCAGTGTCTCAACACCCTTATTGTCAAAAGTTTCTTCATTATATCTAGTCTAAATCTTCCCTCTTTTAGTTTAAAATCATTACCCCTTGTCCTATCACAACAGGCCCTGCTAAAAAGTCCATCCCCATCTTATAAGCCCCCTCTAAGTACTGAAAGGCCACAACAGAAGTAGTCCTCTGTCTAAGTGAAACCTCCCTTCTCTTTTCTGTCTACTGGTTCAGCAACTCTGTGGATGTCCCCGACTCATCAAGTTGCAAACCAGTGTCCTGCACTGACCATTGCTCCTCCACGTGGCCACCACTCCCCAGCTTCATCCACTGGGCATCCCTGCAGGTAGTGGTACCTCTTGGCTCTGGGCCACGCTGGGGCTAATTTTGAAACTTACCTTTTGCTGAAGCTGTACCCCTCTTGGTCTGGAAAATCCGCAGGAGATTCCCAAGGCTTAGCTCTCCACGTGGCTCAGTGAGTAGGTTTGCTTCCTAGAGATTTCCCCTTCTATTTTAAGATGGAAGAAGTCCAGACAAGCTCGCATCTTCCCTCCCACCAGTAGGCTTATGCCAGTTTTAGTTTGAAGCAAATGAGGCATTTTTGTTCCTAAACACCCATAAACACACTTCTGTGCATTTGACTGTTTTTGACGGCTTTCTCTGCTCTGCCACTTGAAACTCTGTGACATGGGGACACACCTGTTCAGCAAATTGTTATCTTCTCTGATTATAACATCTGGGGCTATTATTTGAGGGCTGTTACATGAGCCAAAACAGTTGTGTATGAGGCACTTGCCAGGGCTTGATTTCAGCTTATGGAAATAAAGGACTGTGAACCTAAATAAGCAGAAATATTTCACTCCATAGATTTGATCCTGAATCTACTTTACTTACTAATGACTAGTGGTTAACTTTGCTGTCACTTTGCAAAGTCTCACTTTTTACATGTTATTCACCATCTACTATTACCCTGTATTTCCTTTCAGAGTAAAAAGGCATCTGCTCTCTCCTTTCTTCTGCTCCTTTGGCTGTAGGAAGATGTTTCTAGAGAAGTGGGGATCCAAACTAAATCCTTTCTTCTTCCATTTGGCAATGCTAGTGGTGCTGCTAGTGATGGTCCTTGGCCGGGAGTGGGGAAATAGGGTTTGCATTCCTAACTCCTGGACTGCATATGCACTTTTCCCACTGTGGAATGATTGAATGTTGGGCTAAAACTGTTTTTTTCACCTGTTCTCCTATCATCCTGGAGACTCTCCCAACCTCCCCAGCCCCTTCTACCTCCCCAGGTGGCTGTCAGGGCTGTCTCTCGAATGTTGAAACCAAAATTTGGTCCAACTGACATAGCTGGGTCTTTAAGACATTTTCTAAACCTAGCCCTCACTGCACTTAAGCTCTTGCCTACCCACAACAGCAGTGCTTTCCCCTCGCCTCTTTGCCTTGCTCTGAAGTTGATGGTGTTGCACAGCAAGGCTGGCTTTGGCACACTGTTCTTCTGTTGAAGTTTAGAAAAGCTGCAAGGGTCCCAGCTTCTGGGTTTTGAGGCTACAGCAAATGCCTAAAAAGGTATCTTTTACTGGCACAGACACTGGGGAAAAATATTTTCTGCTTCTCTGTGTTTATTATCTCATATGCAAGGAGAGAGTACTGCAGTCCTTCACTCTGTTGCCAGCGACACGTGTTTCTGCAGTAAGCTCCTCAGCTTTCCCATGAACTACTCCTCACATGTTTTCCTCCTAATCAGTTTTTTAAAGGGATCACTAAGTCCCCCTCAGACTCTTATGATGTTGCAGGTTGTGACCCTTCTGCTTTATCACGCTGCTTCATAACGTATGGGAAGAAATACCACTTACCAAACGGGAGATGAGATGAAGCAGAGGCTCTGCCATCCCACCATATGCTGTGGAACCTACTGAACACCCCTTAACACTATTTTAAGGCTGGCAAAAAAACCCGAATATTTTGAGTGGTCTGATTTTAGTTCAAGCAGAAAGATGAATTCAGAGCTGTGATGAAGCCTGCTGGGTGCCAAGCGTCCCAGCTCCTGGAGATGTCCCTGCAAGGGGCCAAGCAGCGGCTCTCACCACCTGAGACCTGTGGTTCCTGTGGACATCAACAGGCATTTCTCATTAGCCAATGCGTATTTCATGTGAAGAGGGAAAAAATGGGAAGAAAAGACACTGTGAATTTGAAGATCAAAGCCATTATTTAAGGATTTTGTACATTTTGACTCGAGGCTTTGTGATCCAGGTCCTGGTAGCAGTTATGTGTTTGAGAGGCACCAAGGTGGTCTGATGTTCATGTGGAACTCTTTTGACAGGTCTAGACAGACATGGGTCAGGAAAGTTAATGAAACAAAATCTCCTCCAATGAAATTAAGAAGCTTATTAACTCAGTAGCTTTGGGGAAATACTTCCAATCTAGATGGACACCTGACAAGAGCCCCATCAAATTTTCATATATGCAATTAACTCCTTCCATTTAGAAACACTCAATTAGAAGCTTCCGATTAGGTTGCAACCTGTATCATTAAAGTGCTATTAACCCTCCAAACTACTGCTACTGACAATAAAGATCTGACTAGGAATGAGTAAACAGCTTAATCTGAAATGAAAGCCACTTACCTAGGACAAATCTTTTTGCCAGATGCCGATGTGAACACTTCTTTTTTTGTTTCTTTCTAATGTAGATCATTTATACTGTGGCTCATTGCAGTGCTTTGTCCTGTTAGCAGGACCAGCGTGGGGTAACCCTGCCTGCGGGCTGGGGCTGCTGAGCCTTTTTGGGGCCAGGCTAGCCACTGGCTAGTGGGAGGCCCCTGGCGGGGCTGGAGTGGGCTTCCCTGAACAGTGCTGAGACCTGTGGCACAGCTACACTGCCAGCGACTTCCTTCCCAAACCTTCTTTTTAGAAAGACTTGAAGCCTCAGATACTTCCTATGATGCCTCTTTTAAAAATACAGAACTATTTGTATTTTATATACAAAAGTAAAAAAATACAAAACCACTTTTAAGAAAAGTTAAAAAACCAAAAGTATTTGTATTTTATTATACAAATACCTCTGATTGTATACCAATCCTGCGGGCAGAGGTTTTCCTCACTACTGGACTCTGCCTCTAGCTGGTAAGCATGTGGCATACTGCATTTTTGGAGTACTCAGAATCATGGTTATTTAATGAATTCCTGCTCTTTTCATTGCATATAAAGTGTGTAGAAGCAAAGTCCTCAGCCCAAAGACTAACTAAAAAGCGTATGGAAGTGATGTCTCAACTAAGGTAGAGACAGTGTGTGCTTAGGGAACTGAAAATGCAGTATTAACAGTCGGCTTAAATGCTTAACCAGCTGTGTGAATATGGGGGAGGAGGGGAGTGGTCAAGAGTCCAGGTAAGGGGTGGATTGAACAAGATACCTCTTTGGGATGTATTCTGCTGTCTCACATCTAGGAGGCGCTGACCAGGTCTAAATCGTTGCTTATCGACCTGCATAGGTCTTGTGGACCTACTCAGGGATCACATGAAGCCTCTGGTGCAGCCAGAGTTTGACCACATGAATATACCTGAGCTGAGTTTTGGAAACCTGGGTTGCTTGCCTGCCCCTGCAAGATCCACCCAGTGCCAATAGGATGGCTTTGTCGAACGTACCTGGAGACAACTCCATGCTTGAAACGTGGTGTCATTAGTTGCTGAGAAATTGATGGAAGCTCTGCAGTTTATGCCAGTGCTGCAATCTGTTCCTCTGAATATCAAAACTTATACTGAAACTTTGGAGAAGTTGCTGAATATACCTTTTAGTAGCTCTTTCATGGTAACAGGTTAAGTGTTTTTAATGAGTTTTGTTTCCATACACCTAGAGATAGCATTCTCCGTTCTGGATTAATGGCCTATGAAGTCCTGAGTTTAAATACAGAGGTCATTTGTAATTTACAGGAGGGCAGAAAAGTGTCAACTCTCCCTTAATGATTCTACTGTTTTTTTCATTCCTTCGACCTCAAAAAACCAAAAGGATTTTTCTTTGAAAAGACTGTATATTGAGTTTCAGCTATGATTGAATTTATACTACAGCCAAGTTATAAACCCTTGAAAATAGGATTTATAATGGAAATTCCAAGTGCAATCTTAACTGTAGCAGAGAGCTTGATACCACAATAGTACTATTAACATTCTTCAAACCCAGTGTTCAGGATGAGTCATGCTGATCTAATTCTTTACATAACCCTTTTGCTTTCTGTGGCGCTGGCCTAGTCGTGTAATTTCTAGTCTTATGCCCATGGATATGTTCCTCTAATTTTGGGGGAACACGGAACACAGCTAATATGAATGCTGCCGAAAGAAACAGTGTTTTCAGCAATACAGCAGGGCCATGCCTTGTACACTTATTTATTCTGTTAAAGGTCAAGTTTTGGGCAACTTTCACTAGTCTGAATTATTAACTTGATATTGTATTTTTTATTTGTATAATGTCTATATAACCTTCTAGTTCTGGCCTTCTAGTTGTTAGGTAAGCATATAACATTTAAAAATACAACAATAAATATTAAGTTTCAGGAACCTGTGAGGGTGAAGACAGGACAATTGTAACTCTTTCTGTTTTCTACCTGTTCTTTGTAAAAGAGACGTGAAAAATAATTGGTGTGATGTTCTGCCCCAGTGATGAATACCGCACGCACTGTCCTCAGCGATGCTGTGTTGCTATAAAAGCATGCAGTGATCCTAAAAAGGGAAGGTGAGGAACAGGGCCGAGAGCAATGGTAATAAAGTCACTTTGCTCATCCTGGTCCCTGCAGCAGAAGATCTGGATGATCTTGTCTGTCAGAGTGCTGTCAGAATGTAAAAATTCTGTTTTGTGAGAACTATGAAGATTTTGGAAGTTGTGTAAATTTCACAAAAGAACAAAACTTAGATTTTGTGTAGAAAGTGAGAAAGGCAGCATCTGACACAGCTAACAGTTTGGGAGGAGAAGGGCCAAACTGACCATGGTGGAGTTGGTGGGTCAAAGAAGGGGTCAAGTCCCCAAATTCTCTAGTGGCAGGCCCTTCCGCCTCCCTTTCCTCTGTTGCCTTGTGCCAGGAAGAGGATGAAACATTTAACTGTAGAACTGATTGCTCAGGTGAGATTAAGAAACTGTCTGGGGCTGTTGGCTCTGTGCCCCTTGCCCCATCCATCGGCAGAGGGTGAAGGGAAAGAGGAGGTGCCGATGGTGGGACAAGCTGTCACCCGCAGAGCAAAAAGTACAGGGGATGTGAACTTCCCTCTCCAAAGAAACACTGATTTATGGGGACTTGCTATTGCAAATGTAAATGGATGAATGTCTAGAGGAAATTTGGCAGTATGGGACTACAGTTCAGCCCTGCTGTACCGTAGTCAGGTCTCCCCATTACCTCTTGCTGCACTTTTCCTTTTGCTAGGTAGCAAAAATCTTCTTGCAGCTCATGCCTCCTTATCCTGCCATTAACGCAATTCATATGGCTGAAGCCTTCTGCTAATTAAACCTGCTGGTGAGCACAGCTGAGCTTTTCTTTCCATCCGCAGGCTCTCCAAGGCCTGCACCTGCATGTGCCTTGCAAATCCAAATACAAGTGACACTTTGGGTATGTTGAAAGCTGACAGCAAGTGGCTGCCTTCGTATCGATTAACTGTGGGAGCGGTGTCTGTCCTCAGCAGGGTTTGACTGCTGCTCTTTAGGCCCTTCATTTCCACAGACTATTTCTGACAGATCAGTAGACGTAACAAAGTAAAGCAAGCCTCTGGTGAGTAGGCTTGTGTTTTCTCCATTGGGATACTCTGCTGTAAATTTTTAGGAGTCTGGAAATTGGAGACGGTTGAAAGCCACTAGATCGCTTCCGCAAATAGCCAGAGAATTAAACATCCATATTCTCTCCGCCTCTTCAAAACTGAGGCATAACTGGTATTTCAGCCCCTTTTGGAATTGAATTTCTTTTGACATAATCAATTGGGAGATTTTAATTTCTTTCTTTAATAGGTCATATTATCATAATTTAAATTAATATTCTCCCACAGTTTAAATATATTTCCAAATTTATCCCTGTGACCTTTTCAGCAACATTTCCAAATCTGAAGTGTCAAGCCCTCTGGGGAAAAGAGGGTCACTAGTACTAAAATTTGATTGATGCAGTGAGATTGCCACTTGAATTTCTATTATATTCTGGTTTTACATGGTCCTGAGTATACATTATTAGCTGTTCTTTTGTTTGTTTAAGCTGTGACTCTGTGAGTGTATATGCTGTTGCTTTTGTAATGATGAGCATGAGAAAGACTTCACTTTTTACTTAATAAAAAATATCTTTCAGACTGCTGGCACGGCTCATGACGTTATGACTTGGCAGAGAAAGTGTCACCACTGAGAAAAAATATTTTTACATATTTTTGGAAAATCTTTGAAAAGTATATAATTTGATTTGAAAGTCATATTTTAAGTTTCTTGGGTACTTTAGGATAGGCTTACCCCCCACAAACAAGCCTTCCCTGTTTCCTAGGGGGACAACATTTCTGCAGCTATCTTACCCACTTCTCTGCTTGCCTCTTCCCACATCTACGATAAATTTTGAATCTCTTGGTTTCTCTTAGACAAACTTAGGAGAGGGAGAAGAAGATCATGGGCCTCTGAGGAGTTCTGTGGAGGTGGGGGAGTCCTGAGTCAGGGCACCCCAGGTGAGATGGGCCAGGGGCATCCCATGGGGTGGTGGGTGGCACATGGGCTCTGTGTAGGAGAGATGTGGCTGCTGTGCGTGGGGAAAGGATCTTGTGGACCAAAGCAAAGCACGTTGGAACAGGGACTGGCCTAATGGAAGCGATTAGGGGGACCAGAAGGTCTCTGTCATAGGTGGTCTCAGGTCAGCCTCTGTCAGGGACCACTGACTCCAGCCTGGTTCACCTCTGTTGAAGTTTCCTTACTGAACTGGACCAATGAAGAATAAAACAAACCTGCCTTCAGGAGCCTTTTCCTGGCTGGACGAGTCTTTCAGCGGACAGGGTATTTTGGCTGTGTCAAGACTATGAAATGCCTTTTTCTTAGAAGGAGGAAAAACAAATGTTAACTATCAGTTTCTGAGGATTAAAAGAAAGCACATGAACATTAAAATCGCATAAGCTAAATGTTCAACAGGAGGGCAAACCAGAAGACTTCAGTGAACAGAAGGACCACATACCCCACCTTTACCCTCTTCCCATGAGGGCTTTGTGAGATGAACTTACGCAGTTTCCCAGGTGTTGGTGTATTCACTGCACATCATATCCATAAGTGATTTATTTTGGCTATGGTGCAGCCATAGAAGCTGTCATGTATTTGGGAGGAAAATGTACTTTGCTTTATTTGCGATGAAGTCTGTATGAGTGGAGATGAGGCGTAGGTCCAGAGCAGGCATGTTTCACTGCATGTGTTTGTTGTATGGCAGATGTCCTAGTGATTTGGAGATAGTATTAGGTTTTTGGAGAACTACACTCTGGATGAACTTCTGTTTTGTCCTTTTTCATCTGAATCCATCTTTCTGAGTCAAGTTTCATGCCGACAAGATGCCCTCCATTTCCCTGGAGCTCGCCATGGTGGGAAGGTGGTAGACACGCAGGGGTGAGAAGGAGAAGTGGTGGGGATTTCTCCTTCTCCAGCCTGTGGCTCTGTGCCCCCATCCCTGGGTCCTCTCTGCCTGTGACTGTCACAGGGATGGCACCAGAATTACTGCTGCTTATGGTCTCTCGTATATCCTCCTTCAAGATTCATTCTTGATTATAGGTATTTAAATATAATTACAGTGGATTTTATAGCACTCTGGGACAAGACAAAGGAGAATGAAAACCAGTGAGGCAAGTGGCTCTTCCTCTGCTGTCCAGGGAAGACTTTAAGGTATTTTTTAAAGGATAATTTATGAAAAACCTGATGAGATTATGCAGCTGTTCCTTGCTATCTCAACATCATCCTCACGAGAGCACCATGAATAGGACTTGACAGTAAATTTCTGATGATTTAATAGTATTAGTCTTTCTGCATCTGGGGAATGTTTTCTGAAATGAGTAAGTTTATATTTGTCCTAATCTAACTTCTGTTATTAATTTCAGGCTTTTTCTCCAATTTATCAAATTTATAACATACTCTCACAATATCTTGCTAAACATGTCTGATTACTTCAGCTTTCTACTGCCAGCCACTTCTTTGTGGTTTCCAGCTTTAATAAACTCAACTCAAAGTCATCTGACTGAACCGGCCTTTGCCTACTGCACTGAAAATTTTACCACCAAAGATTTATAAAGGAAATTTATATTATTGAGAAAAGAAAAAGAGAAGAGAAAAGGAATCGCATATGCCATCAGTAGAGTCCTGGCAGTTTGCCTGGGAGAAGAGGGAAGGCACAGAGGGGTCCAGCTGCAGCAGCTGTGGCCTGTGTGAGGACACCGCATCTCATTCAACGCTGGCTGAGGTGAAAGGGAAACTCCCACTCACTTTAGCATGGACTGAACTGGGATCCTTTGGCAAGTAACCCTTTTCCCTACAGTAATCACCAGAGAGAGAGAGAGAGAGAGAGAGAGAAGACATCTCAACTGTACTGTGATCTTAAAGCTCTTAATTAGGATGTTTCTGGTATGTTCCCTAGGAAATGTTTATGATTCATAAAAAAAGAAATTGATTAATTTTTTCATGATTACCAGCCTCATCAAATAATTTGCTCTGCAGTTGTCTCTGAATACCACCAGGTCATTTAGAAACTCAACTTATTGTTTTATTTATTTTAATGGGAAGCACCATTAATAATTTAAAAAAATATGTTTCACCTCTGACAGAAGTCTTCTAGTGGGAGTTTAAGAAAGTTATTCACAAATCAAACGATGATTTTATTCCAGTGGGAAGGTGAGAGATTGCATTATTCATTATTATTTCCATGATGCCATAACGCTGCGCAGCACTTTGAGCACAAAAATGAAGCCATCATTTGGAAAGAACAAATGCTCTGAAGAGGCAATGTACAGACAGAGATGAGCAGAAAATCACTGTCTCGAGCCTCAGATCTTGCATGTATCCCCTCTCCTCTCCTCTCCTCTCCTCTCCTCTCCTCTCCTC
>VXBH01002167.1:43804-115019 GCA_013400035.1 Rynchops niger
CTCCTCTCCTCTCCTCTCCTCTCCTCTTTTCCCTCTTTCTCTCTCTCTGTCCCTGTCTCCCTGGTTTCAAGTCCCCACTACTTTGGAATTGACAATTTAGATTAGTGAATGATCTAGAAGAAAAGGCTTTGTAAGTCACTTGAAGAACCAGAGGGGTGCAGATGTAAAAGCGAGGCTGAGCTTCTGGACATGCAGGTAGCAGTAGAGGCTAAGATTAGAGGGATCTGGGAAGAAGTGAAGGCAACACGAATTGCATAGGCTGAAACAGTATGAAGGCCGGATAGGCAGGTAACTGAAAGTCCTGCTCATCACCACTATTTATATTTGTCTTTCTTTGACCCATTTGATGCATAAGGAGGCTCTGCTTTGGGGAGTCTCCGTGTTAATGACACAGAGCAAAGGGTAAGAGGGGAAGCAGAGGCACGAGCAAGCAAGGTGCATGCTACCACCTCACAGACAAGAATAATCCCAAGGCCTTTCCTAGATTTATGCCTTTATTCATGGGCTCATATTCAATATCTGTCAAGTGGCATGTTCCTGTGAATGAAAGACAGGCAAATCCCCACTGGGATACCTCCAGTTTGCTTCTTGTGGAGGAGAGCAGAGTGATGGTCCCATCTCTTCTTTATCTAGAGGAGCTCTGGCAGGGAGAAGGGTGGTAGTAACCAGACTGTGACAACAAGTACTATTTCAATGTTAGAGGGTAATGATTTCCTAATTTTTACTCTAGTTTCAAATAGGATAACTTAATAGTCTTTTTGTGTCAAGACATCTTCCTGGATTTTCTTTATTTATATTATTTGTAGCCTTCAGGATGAATACAACTTAATATTTCACACTGATGTTAAAACATTTCCTCTCTAAAGGATCAAGCCAAGTTCATAATGAAGTGACACTAGGGGATGAAAGCCAGGGTCATGATGGCTATTATATCCTGTTCTGTGCAGGTTCTTGTATTGCACTGGCCCCCTACAGCACATGGAAATATGGCAAATATGTGGATGAAGTTTGCTCTGTCTCTCAGTTTGCAGTGTAGCAATTACAGATTTGGGGAATGGGGGAGAAAATGGTTTGTTTTATTGTATGCCCTCCTGTATGCTAGAAAAGGCAAAGACAAGGGAGCGCATTTTGCCACAGTTTGGAAGGTGCCAAGTTGCGTGATGGCCCCTGCTTCCCATCAGCATTCATCCATAGGTCTGCCTGACGGATGCTCCGTCTCCTGCCCAGAGATTCACTATTTTGTCTGAGGGCCACACTAGGCACTCTGTCCTGGAAGGACCTCTGGGGACCAGCACAGCCCTAAGCAGATGTTTGGGCACTCAGGGCAGCTGCTTGGGCACCTGTGTGTTATTTATTTATTAGGTTGTCTATGGTGCTCTCCTGAAAGGCATCTGGGAAGCTCAGAAACATGGCATGGCCTGAGGAGGCAGAGAAGTGTTCTGGCAACTTACCTAATAAGGAATGAAAAGAGGATAATTTATCACAAACATTGCCTGGATTAATATTATTTTTTGTTTTGTTTCAATTTGTTGTATTTTTTGGGGAGGCTTTTTGAGTTGTTCTTGTTGTATGTTTGGTTTGTATAAGTCGGTCCTATGTTGGTCATGTGAAATGTGGTGTGGAAAGCCATATCCAAGCAAGGCAGAGGACACTGAAAGAAGTAATTACTGAGCCTCATCTGGCTAGTATCTCTGTGTGAAGTGGAGCATCAGGGAAATGCAGAGCTTGCATCAGGGACATGGTCTTTCCAAGACAGCTCGGGTACCACACTTGACATCTTGTAGTGTTAACTTGTAGCGTTAAGCCAAGTCTGTTTTCAGAGTTGTCCAACTAACAGATCTGCAGTGGACATGGACAAATCTCTGACGAAAGAATCCGCCATCCTGCACACTGCAGACGCACTCTTTGAGGGGCTTGTCTCCCCATCCATGTTTATGTAACAGAAAAAAACCTGCTGTAGTTAGTGCAGGTTTCTGTGGAGAGAAGCTTATGGATACAAAGGAATAAGCTTTAGCAGGCACCTCTTTCTTATTAAATTTAATGGGTTTTGATTTAGCACAAAAGTTGAAGACAACTTGGTGTTTTTTCTCCATTGGCAAGGTTGTAATTTGAATTTCTGAGCTACTTGCAGGTCAGTAAATTCTGTTACTACAGGCCTCTGCAGAGCAATCCGAGATGCACAGACCTGCAGAGGCAACAGTGCAGGGGCACCGAGAGGCTTGTACGCATCAACCTGCTGCCATCCTTTGAGAAGATGTGATTATGCAGGGACAGATTACCTTCCAAGGAAACAATCAACCCCAGGAATTTTAAATTTTTTTTTTTATTTGAAAACTTGGCTATGCACATGCATATGCTCACTGAAAACAGAAGAATTTCCACATCATTTCTATCCCTACAGGCCAGGGCTTCTGGAGGAAAAAGGTGCCTAAAATAAACCAGACTGCATTAATCCTAGATCTTGTTTTTTTGAGGAGATTAAACTATTTCTGATGTGCATCCAGTAATAAGCTCTGGAAACAGCTAAGAGACTCCAGGTGGCTGGCTGCTCCTCTGGGCTGAGCAAGTCGCTACAAATAAATTATTTTGGCCAGGAAGAAACTGCTGCTCTGAAAGAGGAGCTACTGGCATTATGGGGTTGACCTAATCTCCATACGCCCATCTCCAGATCCTGTGCTGGCCATTGCTTCTTTGGTACCGTTGCCTGATAATGACTCCTAACCTTAACTCCTTAACCTTCCCCAGACAAAATGCCACTGCACTGAATGGCATCATCAGGGTGGAAAAACTCTGGTTATGATACTGATGAAGGACAACGGTGTCTGCACAAGCAAAAGTTTGGGTTGGCTCTGCTTCCCACAAGGAAATGAAGGAAAAGTCATAGAGCCCTATATGATGATGGTTTCCTTTGGGGGTAAGGATTGGTTAAGGACACTTCTTACAGATTGCTACAGTGGCCTGAAAAGTCATCATCTCATGGGAAAAGCAAATGGAGTTACCCTACCCATGTTCAGCTGAAACAGAAAGAAGAGCAATGAGGAAGAAAACCAGAAAAGATAAGGCCGCAGTGGCTGGCACTGGAACCAAGCTAGGTGACCTTTGCTTTCATGTTACAAGGTATGACTGAGGCCAGGAAAAAAAAAAGACATTACTGCTTATAACCCACACCTAGGTAGAGGGCTGGTGTGTCAAAGCACATAATGCTACTTGAGTTGTTTTGGATGCCCAGTCCCTAGGAGGTTACTGTTGGACATGTGTTTGTCAGAAACATGTCCTGAGCACAAAAGCAGCGTGCAGAATGCAGTCCAGTCATACCAGAATCCCTCCACGTTCCAGAGGGGAAAACTGGCATCACACCAGAGACTGAATGTCTCTGCTGTAGGGTCTCATCACAGCATCCTGCAGACCATCAAGGCTGTCTGTCCTGGAACAACTCTGACACAATCCTTGCTCGGTGAGAATCCTACAATAGACCTCCCATGGATGAAAAGAGAGAGCCTGGGATAAGTAATGCTAAATGCTGACAAAAGAGCCATAGAAACTAAAGGGAAACCTAACTCTTCTGCTTTTAATACATTATTTAGGAACCTTGAGATGTGCCGTCTCAGCCTGTGATGAATACTGAAAGCCTTGCTGAATTTTTCCATGGAACTGAATTAAATGAAGTTGAATTTGCAGTGATATTACAGCTTATTCCTTCACTGATGTGTCAACATTACATGACTTTTTTTTAAAGGGCTCAGATGAAATTCCCAGTACATCAATGCAGCTCTGCGGTAAGAGCACTGTTGTTTGCGTGTCATGGCTAATGGGAGAGGCACAGAAAGAAACACCATCCACCTGGTGTGACAACAACTGGCCACGTGCCCCTGGAACAGCTCCAGGGCTTGGGGCATTGATCCTTGCAGGGCTTCTTTGCAGCAAAAGCACATTCTCCCCTAAGAGACCAATTTGCTTGGTGGGATCGACCTCATTGTTTAAGGAAGTTAATATTCAACGGAGCGCTGCCTCATTTAATAGTCTTCTGTCATTAGGCTTGCGCCATGATTGTAAAGACTTTCAGTCCAATGTGCAGGTGAGAATACAACTGAGGAGCTATAAGAATTAACACTCATAATGACATTTTGCAGGAATAAAAAGAGTTACAATTTTCCTGTGGAACTGATCAACTCCAAAGTCAATATCTAAGGGGTTACGTCAGGTGCCTAGGGTTATATACAGCTCTGTTTTGTCAGTCAATGGCAGAAGGGTTACATTTACCTTTTTAGTTAATAGTGTCCTTGGTCTTGCCTTCTGATGTGGAGTGTATATTGAAATGTCTGTCTGTCCTGGGCCAAACAGTGTTGTTGTTTTGCACACGATTAATGCCAGAACAGCTTTCTGTCACAGTGAAACCCTGCCTAGAGCCCCGATGCCCTCTTGGGGCTATGGGGTCATGGCAGTAATGCCAACGAAGTCATCGTTTGTGCTCTGGAGGGAATGTGGTACGTTCCTTGCCTGCTTCCTTATGAGGCTGCTTCTCATGCAGTGTGGCAGGGGTGTGATAGTGTCAGATGGAGGCAACGTTTTTTTTGATAAGGTAATTGTTTTTTTCAAAGAGAGCAAATGTGGGAGATGTGTCCCTGGACTTTGTTCAGTGCAGACCTATCAATCAGAAAACTTGTTTGTTAATATGAGGAAAATGGAGGTTATGGAGCAGGTGAGCAAGTCTTCATTTGCTGTATTCTGTATCTAGGGTGATGGCTTGGCTTTCTCATCTGAGAATCTGCATTGTTTCCCAAACATGAAGTTATCATAATTGAGTTAATGCCCTGGGATTTGATAAGCACGTAAACCAGCCCTTTTGTGCAAGTTGACACCATACTGATCTATCATTCCAGATATATTCCTGTGGAAAGTTACCTTCCTGAGAGCAAAGGGGAAAAGAAAGAAGAGGGAGAGGAGAAAGAGGAATATCTTGGATTTTCCAAGGTCCTGTCTGATCTGTTGGTGATGTGCCAGATCAGGCAAAAGCTCTGTTCAGATGAACACCTCTCTGACAGGGGCGAGCAATGGCAAGAGCATGAGAAGAGGGCAAATGTAGCGACACTTACCTTGACTCACCAGCTCCGGCAATCTGTAGCTCAAGGACTGTGTGAGCCAAAGATGGCACATTTTGTATTAAAACCCCTTGATTAATTTTTCTTCTGAGCTTATTCAGTCACTTTTGAACCCTTCTGTATTTCTAGTTTCCACAGTTTGGTGGTGGCAAGGAGTGTTTGAGTTGGACCATGTGAACAGTTTTCTTGATTCCAAAGAATAGGGTGACTTCTCTCATGCTGTTTCCTTTTTCTCCAACCTGTAGACATTTTGTGGTGTTCTTTCTGTGATGTAAATAATTTCCAGTTGGTAAAAATCTGTTCTTATTCCCACTTTGCCCTCTTTAGCATGCTGCTCATAGGGTCAGAAATCTGCTCTGTTGTCATGATTTTTGCTTTTTTGCCCCCCAGTTTTCTTACTCTGATTCCTCAGCCTGTGGGAGAAAATTCACCGTGGATGCCACGTTCAAGCAGAGTGGGAGGGAGAATAAAGGCAGCAGTTAAAGACGGCATTTTCCCCTCCATCTATTCTGTGTGCTTTCATCAAGCACAACCTGAAAGGACACCTTCCTCTGCCTCCCTCCCTCTGTCTCCAAAACATTTGTATGGCAGAACTCCTCTTGGAAAACTTTTTCTTGTGGCAGCATGGGCAGGGGCTTCTTGCCATCGCTTAGTTTGTAGGACTTTCACGGGGCAGGTCGAAGTCAGGGCTGGGCCCGGAGAGTGGATCTTTGCAGAGGGGTGCATAGAGGGCCAGGGACTCTGCTGTTGGGGTGTGAGAAGTGGGAGCATTTTGTGTACAGAAGGTGGAAGTGTGGAAGAAGATACTATGTGCCCTTTTTCTTCTCCTCAGTTGTCCAAACGAATAACCTCAAAGTTAGTTGTCACGGTATGTTTTCCACATATACAGCTTCCATGTACAAGCATGGTGGGCTGCTGTCTCCCCAGCTCTGCAGGCACTGAGCTCATAAATTCTGCCATCCCACCCACCTCCCTCCAACTCAACCCTCCCACCATGAGAAGAATGACCTCCTCTTCTAACAAATACCTTCAGTCAGGTCCCCGAAATGAGCCATCTCACAGCTCAGCATCCTTTCCTCTCCTACTTGAAACACACCACAGTGCTCAGGGCTGCCTGCCTCTGCTTTTTCCATAGTGTGGAGAGGGAAGAGGGCAGAGCATCACTTGGGAAAAGACCTGGGGGAGTCCCTTAGAAACTAGGTTTCTCGCCCACCGTGGGCAGGAGCTGGTAAGTTGCAGGGACATGATGGCCAGATGCATGCAGAGAAGCGATGTGATTTGCCCCGCTGCAGTAGCGTCTCCCCCTGCGTTTCCTGCTCTGTGCCTCTTCCTGCACAGTGTCCGTCCCATGCGGAGCCAGGCAGCGAGGGCTGATGCGCCTGTGGGGTGCAACGCTGCACCGGGCAGCGCATCTCTTGCAAGCTTCTGATTGTCCTCAGCCCTCACTGATTCCTATCACAGGAGGGAAAGACACCAAAAAATCTCAAAGATATAAAATAAAAGGTATTTCCAACCTTTAAATATAAACCGATCGATATGCTTACAAAGGTGACAAGCAGGTTAACAACGGGTCATTATATACATAAAAAAAAGCACTGTCTGTTTGAATCACTTCATGTTTGTGTTAGCATAGTGGAGGAGCAGCCTCTGCCCTCCCATCATGAGGTGGGTGAAGAGGCCGGCAGCGAGACCGGCAGGTCCTTCTCAACCCTAAATACTCTGGGCACACACGGTCACATCCGTATTCCTGTCTCAGTAAAACTGCCTCTCTCTACGTGAACATCAGAGCCTCTCCGCTTTTCAAGTGACTAATGGTTTCCTAATGCGTATGGCTGAGACCAGCCCCACGCAAGAGCCCGCAGATACCGGTAAAGAGGGAGCACAGGAGGCCGGCGGCTCCTGGCGCAGGCAGCCAGCATACGGTGCTGATGTATGGTCCTGCTGCCCACCGCTTGCGTTTAGTGAATTATTGCATGAACGACTGTGGCTGTCCTTTAAGTCAGCAGATTTTGCAGGGTGCTTTAGTGCTTGGAAGCTCACAGGCTTCCTCCCTCACCGTGGTTTATGGTGGTGAGCGGGAAGGGAGGTGGGCAGGGGTTGTGCTACCAGCATCAGCACAATGCATCCCCCTGGGGACCATTTGGCTGCATGTGAGGAGCTCCCCAGGTGAGTAATGGGCGGGAATCATGTGTGTTCAGGTACAAGTCTACAGTGAGAGGCCATATGGCATTTGGGCTTTCCTCCTCCCTCCACATTTACAACCAGCAACCTCTGTGTAAGGGTACGTTTCCACTGGGAGGTGAAGCGGACTTTTGGTGCTGACTGAGCTGAACGCAAAAAAAAAGTGATATAGTGGTGATAGAGCAGTGCCTGGCCCAAGAGATGAGTGCCTGGCTCCTTGCTTTGCAGAGGAGTAGCCAAGCAAGCGTCCACACGCCTTTGTGCGGGTGTTCAGGCATGGTAGAGGGATTCCTTCACTGAGATCATTGCCAGCACATAGTGGCCTTCCCATCTCTTTATTTCTCTATAAGTAACTGTAAAATATTTATTTATTTATTTATTATTAAGCCCAAACTTACTTGGGAATTTAGAGGTTTTTTTCTATAGGTACAGAAGAGCTGTTCTTTGTACCTGACTATCGGGAAAGGTACTGCGTGCATCTTACTGGCAGCTTGATACAGTGAAATGCAAACCTTTATTGTGAAGGCAGGCAACAAATCAGCTTTTGATCAGCTATGAGCTCAACTCCCACTTGATGCCTGTGGTGGTAAGGTGTTCTGATAACTTGAGCTGATTCCTGTAAGTCATTTTTCAAGCTCTCTTCCCAGCTTGATGATCAAAGATAGCAGAGTGCATAATTCATGGCCTTTCATATTCATATATATATTTTTGGTTTACGGTAGGCGAATGCATTTTCCATTTTAATTAAATATATGCCCACCCACTACTCAGTTATTGGAATGAGGATTAACCTGATAAATACATGTACTTATCAGAACTCATCTTCAGGAGGAAGGTTCTTTCTGAGACAGTCTCCCTGACGGCAGTTCTGCAAGGTTTTTGGGTTCAGCATATTTGGGCCATTGAATGTATCTTCTTTTTGGTACAATTCTCCTTCCCTACTGCTAAGGTGTTTGTGTCTATAGGCTAAAAAGCAAGAGTACACTGAACACTACGTGAGGCTGCTTTTAAAGGCTTGTGTGACGGCCTCCCTCTGCTCTGGAGTGACTTGCAGGTATTTTTTAATTTTTTTTTTTCCTTTTGTCTTTCAATAACAAATAGTGTCTTAACAGTTTGGCGCTCATAGTCTGTGCTTCAGTGATGACATGATAAGGCTGGACATGAGCCGTCAAGTGCACTTGCAGCCCAGAAGGCCAACCGTATCCTGGGCTGCATCAAAAGAAGCGTAACCAGCAGGTTGAGGGTGGTGATTCTGCCCCTCTACTCTGCTCTTGTGAGGCCCCTCCTGGAGTACTTCATCCAGCTCTGGAGCTCTCAGCGCAGGAAAAACATGGACCTGTTGGAGTGGGTCCAGTGGAGGGCCACAAAAATGATCTGTGGGCTGGAGCACCTATGCTATGAGGGTAGGCTGAGAGAGTTGGTGTTGTTTAGCCTGGAGAAGAGAAGGCTTGGAGGAGACCTTATTGAAGCCTTTCAATACTTAAAGGAGGCCTACAGGAAAGATGGAGACAAACTTTTTTAGCAGGGTAAATTGTGATAGGAAAAAGGGTAATGGTTTTAAACTAAAAGAGGGTAGATTTAGACAAGACATAAGGAAGAAAGTTTTTATGCTGAGGGTGGTGAAACACTGGCACAGGTTGCCCAGAGAGGTGGTAGATGCCCCATCCTGGGAAATGTGCAAGGCCAGGCTGGATGGAGCTCTGAGCAACCTGAAGCTATCCCTGCTCATTGCAGGGGGGTTGGACTCAATGACCTTTAACGGTCCCTTCCAAACGCATTCTATAATTCTATGATATGCCAGTGATGTACAAACTTACTGCAAATAAACTGGTGTTTGTAGTCAAAATGTGCATAGGGATAGTGTACCCTCTGGGGTGCTTTGAGAGGTGGCCTTTTCCAATAGCTCATTTTTTTTTTCTTAATCTTTTCTGTTCTTTATTCACGCATTTGCAGTAACACCAATTCTGATGTCTTTTTGAGCTGCCATTTTATTTTGCCTCTTGAGTTCTTCATGTCTGCTCTGTCCCTGGTGGAGTTATCAGGGCTCTGCACTTGGTGTCTGCACCTTTTCTCCTCCTCTTACTGCAGCACAAATGAGGTTACCCTGGTAATTAAGGAGTTGCATGAGTTTGCCATTTAGTGCAGGTTGGCTGTATGTCAATACAGTGGTTGATTACTGGAATGGAAAGACCTTTCCCATAAGGATGTGGTGAGAAGGGAACAAAAATGCTCTTGAAACAGGTTTCAGGGTTCTCTCACCCTTTTTGGCCCACTACTCCCACGTTCATGTGTTGCTGGGGCACAGGTCTACCTTTATTGCAGGATGGAGAAAGACTACTCTTACCTTGTTTTCTTCTTTATGTAGCCCAATAGCAATTTTGCAGTGAGTCTCCTGCGATCTGAGTTATGTCCTTCTGGGATGTACATCTGTCTTCATGCCACTGTCCTCAGGGACTGGGAGAGTATGCACTGCTGGGAATATAATTTTCATTTTTTATTTGTTGTCCGCCAGTATTTTAAATTCCTGGTGGCATCAGCATGGCTTAGCTGGAGCAGAATGGTAAAAACTATGCTGGTTTTAGAATAGAATAGAATAGAATAGAATAGAATAGAATAGAATAGAATAGATCCAGCTGGCAGGGACTTACAATGTTCATCTAGTCCAATTAACAAGGATTCAGAAACTCACTCTTTCCTCCTCGTAGCTCACATAAGTACTTAAGAGAGACAGTTGCTACTGACAATTGCTAGCACTTCCCTTCTGCTGGGCAATTCTTAATAATGCTTCCTTGTGCACTAGTTTGCTCATACGCTGAGTTGTGAGAAAGACCTTATCAAGGGGTGATCAGACGTTGCACGGACGATCATCTGGTAGGTGGAGCCTTCTGCCTGTGACGGCTGTTTTGCCTGCTTGCTGTTACGCCTTCATATTGTCCTTTATGTACCCAGATTTTGAGAGAAAACACTCTGAATCTTCCAGTCCAAACCAACTTCATCTAGCATTAACTTTGCAGATATAGCAGAGTTCATGAGGCCATGTAATATAGCAACTAAAATATTATTCTGCAAGATCATTTTAGCTTTGCAGCAAAATTTGCAAGCCATAAAATTAACATTGCAGTTGTGTTCACTCAACTGCTCACTTACTGGGAGGCAGCAGAAGGTACTTTCTGTGATTAAGACATTTCTAGTTGATGAGGAGGGGAGGGTGCATGCTATTTTTGTCATATGAGTATGGCTGGGGGATCTCCAAGCTCACATTGGCCAGCAGCTCTGTAGAAGTTGGATTTGGGGCTGTAGTTAACACTTAAGTGTCTCTGAATGGACAGCCTTGGTCCTTGGACAACTGAAAGGGGCTGTAGGCAGTATGGCCTCGAGCTCAGCTGGCTCCACTGAGGATGATCATGGTTCAAAAGCCCCTTTAATGGATGCCTGTGTCCTGGCTTGAGTCCTGCAGCTGTCACTCTTGGAACCACTATTTTTGGCTTTTTACATCTGGCTTTCGTTAGCAATGCGTACATTCGAAATAGATTGCAACTTCTCTATATGAAGCTTGGAAGCGTACTGCGCGCTCTTTGAAGCAAGCTCATTGGAGGTTTGGCAAATATTATATTACGTCATTCACTCCTGTGCTGGATAATGTGAAGCTTAGCTGGATTACTTGGAGAAAATGACAGTAATAATCAACTCAACTATCATCACTCAGCGCTATCCTGTGTTCAAATAAATCAGTTGCCAGACTCTGCGAGGAGTGTCACAAATTATCAACAGCTCCTTGCAGTTCTGTCTCTGGCATTTTCAACAAACGCAGCAATTTCTAAGCACGTGTTCTGTTTGCTGAATTCATGTAGAGCCAGACAAGTATGTATCTTCTTGTTTGCTTTTGGGTTTGGTTTTGTTGTTTGTTTTTTTTTTCCTTCCATACAAATCCCCTTATGAACTTTTCCTCTCTATTGCTTTCTTTGGAATTAAAATTTTCTCGACTGCAGTCAATTAATCAATTTAATCAATTAAATCAATTTAATCATTATCCACAGGGAACTGTTTTTCCATCCCAGAATTTCTAGACACTGCCAGGAGCTTCTTGTTTTTTTGCAGGCTGGCCTGATGACACCTATTTTCTTAGAAGTTTCACTTGTTGATTAATTCCATCATTCTGTCATGACTTTTGCTGGCTTTCTTATTTGCAACTGTTATAATATCGTGTGCCTCTGCTCTCAAGTCTCCTTCCTCTTTAGAATTACGTGAGAAAGAATCTGTTACAAGATTTATTTTTTTGACGTTTTTACTGGTGTTTTGTAACTATAAGACCGCGCACTGAAGTTTTGCTAGTAGAGGAGCCAGATTTCTCTTGAGGATATTCCCAAGAGATCTGATGCCTGTTGCAAGCATTACTGTGGGGCTCTCTATGTGTTAGTCAAACTCCGGACTTCCAGGGTCAAAGCAAAATAATTCCCCTTTGGTCTGAGTATGATATGCTCTGTTTTCTCTGGATTTCTTCCCCACTGGAACACTTTCCTGCAACAATTCTGCTCCAACTATTCCTTGTAATGCAGGTCATGGAAGTGCTGTTTTTGTGGTAAAGTAGATTTGCTGTGAGGGTGACTGCCTCTTTTGTATTTAACGCTGCTATTCCAGTAGTGTCCTTTTTCAGTTCTTTCGGGGAGTTAGTGTTTTTAACTGTTGTCACTTTCACTTGAGCTGGGTTCCTTCATTTCCTAAAAGGTGACCAAAATTACTTTGCTACATATTGATTAGTGATCTGCTGTAGTCAGCCTCTGGGTAGTTTGGGAGGAGCGCTTCTAGGTTTTAACGTGCTGCTTTCTGGTGCTGCCAGCTGCTAGAACATCACCAGGTGATCTCACCTCTTGTCAAGCTTGTCAGAGTTACAGGACTTCTTGTAGTATGGCCTCATGGAATAACTCATGTGCGGACATTCACCATGAGCTCTCGCTTCCTAACAGATAGCTGGAAGTGGTTAGCACGATGAGCTTTCTGCCCAGCCTGTCAGTTCTGATCTTTTAGGAGTATTTCTGCATAGTTGCATATAGGCCATGACCACCATTTTTCCTTTTCTCTGGGGTGGCCAGAGAGACCCGCTCTCCTAAGAGATGGCCTTTAGTTGCATATACTGTATATGCTGCACTTTCAGGTCCTTCAGGACTTTCTCTCCTGCTGGGCACAATGCTGCTTTTCATGGCACATACTGTACCTGTTGTGAATATCCTGCACTCCTGCACTGCTTGCTTCTCACTCAGTGATGCAGGTGGCTATTGCCCAGCTGTCTTTTTACTGGTTTTATCATGTATGTGTTGTGGTGGGTGCAAATGAGCTCCATTCTCTGCTCTTTGGATGTGTCACAATATCTTTCTGTTCTTCGAGACTTTTTCTAATATTTTATTTTCTCACTATTTTTTTGCTTATATTCTTCTGAATTTGCTGTCTTTAATATCTATCCTTCACCAAGTGGTTCCCTCCTGTGAAACAACTTCTTTTATTAAGAGCAATATCTGGGTTACGTACTCATCGTGTACCCTTAGTAGTCCTTATTCCCAGTCCAAAAAGGTTTTCCTTATACAAAGGTATGTTTTGAGGAAGACTATGACTTGCCTGCATTTTCCTTGCCTGTTTTAGCGAGCCTGCCACTAAAGACACTGCTCTGTAAACAACCTTGTCTTCTTGCCAATTAAAAGGTAAGCAGTCTAGCCTTTCAGACCAGTTACTTTCCTAGAGTCTTGTGAAAACCAATTCAGTAGGAATAAACTTAACCTAACATTAGGACTAGCACCTAAACCAGCAGGGAGGTTGGATTAGATGATCTTCAGAGATCTCTTCCAAGCTCAGCCATTCTGTCATTCTGTTAAGTTTCTTAGTTTACCCTGGTTTTGTGGATATGTAGGATCCATCTAATTTTTATATTGTGTTCAGGCTTCAAAACAGAGAGAAAAGTGACAATACAACAGTCAGGATTTATTGGCTGCATTCACCTCTCCCTGAAAGTAATGTTCCTTAAATTGTTAGCTTTTACCTTATTCATAAGTGTACTGCATTGCCACCCATCGTGAAGCTGCCTGTCAAAGCATAATTGGTATGGCGTTATAAAGATCCACGGCACTTTCCTTACATCTGTAATTTCTCTAAATCCTATGGATTCTCCTGTATATTGCCCGTGTACTGCACACTTTGGTCACTGCGGGCAGCTCCTGCTGCATTGGCTTAGCAGCCTGGGTGCACCCGGGCAGGTGGAGGGCAACGGTCAGGGCAACCGTTCCTGTAGCTCGTGCAAGAGCTGATGCTCATTTTGGGTCCCCCACCCAGCTCCCCCAGGACCTTCCTGCCTCCCAGGGCTGGAAAGAGCAATTAGGCAGTCTTGCAAAGATGTCAGGGTGCTGCAGGTAAGGCTCTGCCACAGAGGAAGATCTGTTTAGGAGGGGTCTCCAGCGCAGAAAGCTCAGGCTGCAGTTTCCTGGCTTCTGCACAGTCAAAGGTATGAGTGTTACCTCTAATAATCTGAAGTGATACTCTGCACATGTAGCTGGACATATGACAAAAAAATCTCTGATAAGAAGGCATAAGTAATGTAACGAGCATTTATTTGAGATAAATTATCACTAGACCATGATTTCTCTTTGAACTACATGATCATTTGTAGTCAGCGCTCTAAGCTGTTACGTTTTGAGACATGAAACCCGGGCCACCTTTAGGGCTTTGCTATCCCTAAAGCTCAGACTAGTAGGCTAGTCACATAAGAAGAGTTCCTGGAGGATGTATTTCTTCAATATCAATCTAAGGAAGATGCATACTCATGTATGAGTTGGGAAATTCAAGGCCCAGCTGTGAAAATTAAGTGATAGTAATCATCTGTAGCCTGAAGACACCTGCCTGTTCTGCATGTTCAGTGGGTAGCACTGGACCTTTATGTCTGTTGCTGTTGGTAGCTGTACTTGAAATTTCTACCACTTTTTGCAAAAGAGTTAAGTATTACTATATAAGAAATAGTTTTCACATTTCTGCGGAACTTTGGTCTTCAGAAAGTTATGCCTTTTCTCTAAAGCACAAAATGTACGTTCAACATAAAAACACTCCTTGCTAGAGGATAGAGCGAATGTACTCATGAAAGCATTAGTTTACATATGCGAAAACTTGTGATCTGAAAATTAATGCTGAGGGTTCTTTTGTTCTTTCTTTTTGCAGCTCTCCACATCGCTGACCCGCTGGCTAAGATGTTAATTCAAAGGTTCCCAAACTGTTTTCTGTAATCCTCAACGCTGCTCTGCACAGAGCAGACAGCTTGTTTGGTAACAGCTGCCTCCTCTTTGGCTCAGGCAAGTAGCTGTAATTTAAAGAGAACATCTGAAATTTTATTCCTGCTGTTGCCTTTCCCTGTAAGCATTTTGTTCAGCTGCTGTAGGGAAGCTGTATGGTTAGGAAGACTTTTCTTTAGAAGCCAATCATTTGGGCAGTAACATGTGCACCAAGGAAAAATAAATCTGAAAAGTAGGATCACCACAAATAATTTGTGATCTTGTATTTGTGTGTGTCAGCTGCTGGACGGTAGCAGCCCATAAGCACATTCTCATGTCAAAGTAAATGCCAGACCCTTTTTTTCTCCTTTAGTGGCAGCATCCAATCTCCAATACCTCCTATTTGCTGAGGAGCAAGAATGGACACAAAGGCACCTCCTCCAGATCAGATGGCATGTGGTAACTTGGCTCTTTTAGTTATACTTTTCCATGTATCATGTGAGCAAAGTTTGAGAGGTGTCTGGTATGTTACTTCTGTTCACAGCTCAGCTTGAAGTGACCTTGTGCAAGGACTCGCACTTTTACCTCCCCAACGCCATCAGAGAGCTGCCAGCCAGCACTTCACGGAATCATAGAATGTGTTGGGTTGGAAGAGACCTTTAAAGGTCATCTAGTCCAACCCCCTGGCAGTAAGCAGGGACATCTTCAACTAGATCAGGTTGCTCAGAGCCTCATCACGCCTGGCCTNGTCAGGCTCCTGAACTTCTGCTTCCTCCCCTTCCCAACAAATAAACACAATATGAGTGGTAAGGATGGAACTATATCTGCAAAGTTTCCGGTGCTGGGGCAGTGCAGGTGTGGGTGTTGACAGAGGTGGCCAGTAATTGCAAGTTCCTTTATTTTGGTGTTCAGGGTTTTTTTTGTTGTTGTTTTGTGGGGGTATTTTCCCCCAAAGGTGGCCTTTCCAAGTAGGTCTTCCCTCAGTTCAGGAGGGTCTCTGAGCACCCTTCCTCCCTTCCTTCACCTCAGTTAGTTTCCTCTGCTCGCTTCAGTCTCTACAATTCTAGTTCCATCTCCTGTGCACCCTCCTTCCATCGCCCTGGGCTGCGCTGGCAGGCGTCTTCTTCACTCCCCCACCCTGGGGATGCTGCATAATGCTGCCTGGCGCAAGAACAGGCCGCCACAAGAGCAACTTTAACTTCTTCTTTCATCAGGTCTTGCTTATCTCATCGCTTTTGCTAGTGTAGAAGTTAATGGAGGGTCTCTGGTGGCCAGTCCCCGTGTATCCTGTGAGCATACGTGCAGTGCTGTACAAGCAAAGACAACCCTCAGCTGGCCCTTCGCCTCCACCCCTTGGTAACCCCATAATTGCTGATAGTGCTTAATTGCTCATGGGCTGCCTGATTGACAAAGGACCGTGTGGGGTTCCTTCTGCATAAATGAACAGGGACATGTTTTTTTCTAGTTTCATTCTTTGAGACCTCAAAAAGTCAGAAATATACCGTAAAAGGTGAAGTAGGAAGGGGGAACAGAACTGTTGTTTTCAGCATGGACACACTGTGCAGTTCCCAGGTGCTCAGAAAGTATGTCTGTTTTCGTTCTTCATAGAACTAAGCAAAAGTTTCCTTTCTTGCCTTTTTTTTTTTCCTAAAACAACTGCCAAGACCAATGCCTTTCTATTTTAATTCAGAAGTCCTGATTTACTTCTTGCTTTTTGGTAACAGACTGGAACCCAAACATGTTTTCAGTTCTTGATACTCTGATGAGTTTTTGAGTTAAGGGCTTTTCAGTTTTTCAAACAAAACCTAAAGACACCGAAGAAAAATTGGAGAAAAAAAATGCATGTATTTTATCATTTCAGGAAAGACCACTTCCCAGCTGTTGACCATAGAGCTACAAACAACTTTAAGCAGAGAAAACTGTACTGCTATACTTTAAGCTCCACATGCAAACAACATAGAGCAAAGCTATGCCATGTCCATCTCAATTTCTAAAAATGCATAGCTATTAGCAACTCTGCCTACATTCAGCTCCACTCCCACCGTGTTTATATGATGGTTATCGTATTATCTGAAGTCTAGACATGTTTTTGCCCAAGACTAAGTTCTTAATTATAAATAATTAAGATTTTTAAAGGTTTTGAATTGTCTTGAAAGTTTGGTAAATAATCTAGCTGCAGAGCTTTGTTAAGGACGCTCTTTATTTTTTTGTTCTTGGCCTGTACATGTCCTACATGCTGATGGCTAAATCAATTGAAGAGGTTCCCAAAGGAAGTACAAGAATAGCAGCTGCAACTCCATGAGCAAGAATATATCCATTGCAGACAACATTTTCAGTTCTGTATATAGAGTTTTTAGGCTCTGATTTATTTGTAAGACTTTAGGAAGAAACTCAGTCGTCATTTGGAGCTCAGTGAAGATCTTTGGCTAATGCAACATGTGGCTTAAATACTACATCTTACGTTGACATAAACAGGCTAGCGCTCCAGATATAGGGAACAGCTATCTGCCCTGGTTTTGAACTCTAAGAACACCATAAGCATAAGACTGTTTCTTAAGTGGGTTTAACATCCCAGATTGATAGGAGTTTGGTTTGACCCAGCTTGGTGGTTTGGAAGTACCTGTGCTACCTGGTTATTCCTGCTGCAGGGTACATACAGTTTGTGCTTAACTAATAGAAAATTAATGGGTGGTGCCTAGTGTTCCTCTTGATATCAAAGTAAGATAGAGGGCTTTGCCATGGTGCATGGCTGCAGATAAGATGAAGGACAAAGCAGAAATAATAAAAGTTGAGAAAAGGGCAGCAAAATGAATAAGGAATGTAAGAATTCAGAGGCTTTCCATCTACAGAGACTTTTAAAAGATAATGAGGACTTCCAAAGAGAAAGGTTATGTATTGGACAAATGTAAAATATTCATACCATCTTCAGAAAGAAATGAGTGACCTTGAGGACTGCAGTAATCGAAAGGGACTGAAATTTAACAGTACAAAATGAAAGGTCAGGTACTTACTAACTAATAACAAAACCTTTATTACAAATTGCGATCTTATCAGCTGTAAATGACAGAGGAAGGAAAGCTTCTGGAAGCACTGGTAGATCAGAGAGTGGCTGTAAGTATCCAAAATGATGTGTCTGTGAAAAGGTTGTTCAACTAGGCTAGCTGTTTGCAGTGGTGGTAGGAGAATATCAATGCTATTATGTGAGGAATGATAGAAATACCGATCCCAGCAATAGCATCTCAGGCTGCACTAGGCAAAGGGTTGCCAGCAAATTAAGCGAGATGATGTTTCACCCCTGCCTTCATGAGACACATCTGGAGTGCTGTGTCCAGTTCTGGGCTCCCCAGTACAAGAGAGACATGGAATGGCCCAACAAAGGGCCATGAAGATGATTAAGGGCTTAGAGTGTCTGACATACAAGAGATCTGGAGCTGAAGGTGAGAAGGCTCGGGGGGATCTCATCAATGTATGTAATACCTCATGAGGAGAGTAAAGAAGGTGGAGCCAAGCTTTTGTCAGTGATGTGTAGTGATGGGAAAAGAGGTAATGGGCACAAATGGAAACACAGAAAATTCCCTTTAAACATGAGAAAAAAAACTTTTTTACTGTGGGGTGACTGAGCACCAAAAGAGGTTGCCCAGAGAGATCGCAGAGTCTCCATCCTTGGAGATATTCAAAACCCAACTGAGCATGACCCTGAGCAGCCTAGACTGTGCTTTGAGCAAGGGTTTGGACTAGGGGATCTCCAGAAGGGCTTTTCCACCTCAGTTGACCTGTGCTTGTGTGATTCACAGCAGATGGATTCAGGCTGTAAAGAGTGCAGGGAGGGGCCACTGGCATGAGAAGGGACCTATAGTGCCAGTCCCGCTTGGATGGCTGAAACTTCTATCTAAAAAACACATGTAGTGTTGGGAGGGGGGATGTAAGCACCACAAAGAGAGGCAATTTACAGAAAAAGGCGACGGTTATACAATAACAGGTGGGTTTCTGCTATCATAAATAACTGGAAAGTTAAAGTCAAAAAGGGTTATTATAAGCTATCAGAGTAATCACGGAATCACAGAATCTTCAGAGTTGGAAGGGACCTCCAGAGATCATCTAGTCCAACCCCCCTGCTGAAGCAGGATCGCCTAGAGCACATTACTCAGGACTGCATCCAGATGGGATGCATTTGCTAACAAACTTCCAGAGGGCAAGTGCAAAAAAAAAGAAAGAAAGAAAGAAAAAAAAAAGAAGCAAAATCTAACTTCTTTTAAACAGCTGCTGGAAATCATTAGAAAAGAAATGCTATGATACAATGCCTTCATGAAGTGGGGATCCTTCAGTCCAGAGTACTCAATTATGTAGGTATCATTTGGATTACTCCAGTTTCTGTCTCATGGAACAAGTGAATCCTAAAAAGTAAAGTTATTGATCTCTGCAACTCACATTTGTAAGATATTACTAAAAAAAGATTGTCAGGAGTTAGAAAGAATGAGAAAACCAAATGTGTAAGAACATCGTCTGCAGTTAAACTGGCTGTAATTTAGAACCATTATAGAGACTTCAGCAAAATCAACAAGGAAACATCGCTGTCAGGATGGGACTTCTACTGGGTGAGAGGTCTGGAGATATTGCTTTGAAAATACCAAACAACATGATAAATTTTGCTTGAAACTGTCCCTTTCTTATCTTTCTTTTAAGTCCTATTTAACACATCAGAACAGGAGATTAATGGTTTAGGCTCTTACTTCAAATGCCTTGCTGAAGATGTCTAATTTCAGCTCCAGAAAGGTGTGTTGGAAACTGTTCTTTCTCTCTTTAGGATGAAAATTCCAGCTGAAATTCTTCTTGTCCTGTCACTATTTTTAAAAATGGAAATTGGCTAGGGCGTTTTTGGGCTTTGTTGAATGTCTACCATGTGAGAAAGATGTTATGAGGATAAGCAACAGTTTTTATTCCTTGATACTATTGCCTGGCTCTAGAAAGGATTTTCTAGCACCACTTCTTTCAGATTTCTCCAGAAAATTCACTTCCATCTCAAAGTTCCAAGTCAAATGGACTAAACTGTATCTTGATAACACATGCTTTGAGGATAGTCTATACATGTGCAGATTGTTCAAGCTATGTGGGTGATTGAACATGACAGAAATCCCATGAACAATTGGTAACAATTGGTAACAATTGATAACAATTACATTTCACACAATTGTTAATGCCAATTAATTTCTTCACAATGGATAACTACTATAATTTATATTGGAACATCTGTGGGAAAATAGAAGGCAAAGTGAAGCACTGTAGAGCTATTTAGTAGAGCTGTAAAATAAGTAAGTAGATAAATAGTTCCAGCCCCAGGTGCTTCAGTACTGAGCAATGCACAGAGAGTCTGCAGCACCAAGGTCTTCTCCTTCATAGAATCATAGAATGTGTTGGGTCGGAAGGGACCTTTAAAGGTCATCTAGCCCAACCCCCCTGCAGTAAGCAGGGACATCTTCAACTAGATCAGGTTGCTCAGAGCCTAATCAAGCCTGGCCTTGAATGTCTTCAGGGATGGGGCCTCCACCACCTCTCTGGGAAACCTGTGCCAGTGTCTCACCACCTCATTGTAAAGAACTTCTTCCTAATGTCTAATCTAAACCTACCCTGCTCTGGTTTAAAACCATTGCCCCTCGTCTTATCGCTACATGCCCTTGCAAACAGCCCCTCCCCAGCTTTCTTGTAGGCTCCTTTCAGGTACTAGAGGCCACTATAAGGTCTCCCTGGAGCCTTCCCTTCTCCAGGCTGAACAACCCCAACTCTCTCAGCCTGTCTTCATAGGAGAGGTGCTCTAGCCCTCTGATCATCTTTGTGGCCCTCCTCTGGACCTGCTCCAACAGGTCCATGTCCTTCTTGTGCTGAGGGCTCCAGAGCTGGACACAGCATTCCAGGTGGGGTCTCGTGAGAGCAGAGTAGAGGGGGAGAATCACCTCTCTCGATCTGCTTTCTGGATAGCGGATGTGTGGATTATAGCCCTTTCTGCACAGTTCTCAGCAACAAGTTTGATGAGAAGGATTGCTCTGTTTGATTTGCCACATGCTTTTGTCTCCTGTATTGTTGCTCGTGCACTTCTCTTTTTATGTCAAGAAAATGTCTTAACATGTCAGTGCTGTCTTCTGTACAGCCTTTTGGGTACCGGCTGATGAAATATCCTGTGTCACCTGAGACCAGCTCGGCGTTGCTGCAGCCCCCGGGAAGCAGAGCTGCCGGAGGACGGCTGAGATGGGTTCACTGCTCCTGCCGAGAGCTGCTTTCCTTGCTTACCCTCAAACAGGCACAGATCAATCCCAGGCATTTTGCAGCCAGGATTTTGATGCCCGGTCCCTCAGCTGAGTATGCTTGGGCCACATGAGGTATTGGTGTTTTCTCCTGTCCTTTTGATGCATTCAGGTCAGCCCTTGTCCAAACCCAGGAATAGCAACAGTGGCTTTTATTTCCTCTCAAATAGTCTGGGAAGGGCCTTGCACAGCTGCAAGTTTTCTGCAACACTTGTGCAAAGGCTATTTGCGGGCACCACAATGAATTTGGTGGGATGTCTGACATCAAGCCTCACCTCCCTACAAGTTTATTCGCCCTATTGGACCTACCAGGGTGTGGTGGTGCCCCTGCCCAGATAATGCTCAACTCCCATTGCAGCCGAGCTTCAGTCTTCCCCATTTCTTTGGTGGTTCAAACTTCTGCCAGCGAGTTGCGCTAAGTTCTCCATCGCACTGCAAAACGGTGGGACACGTGCACAGTGTTAAAAAGCTTTTGTCAGCTTGTAGGCAAGTGTTGAGGAGTAGCTGTGGATGTGCAGTGACTCACATCAGCTGGGAAGCTGGCGTCTCGTAGTTATATTTGCAGGCCCACATACTGTCCAGACATAGGTGCTTTATCATAGCTTTGTTCTCTACTGTCAGAAGCATTACACTGCAAATCTTCCAGCTTACCTGGCAAGCATGCCTGTAAATCTTCACCTGCGTGGCTGCAAATTTAGTCAGCATCTCCAAAATTGCTCAGTAGCTCATGCTGGGAGATGATGCAAGAAATGTCATCTGGTCTGAGTGTGAATTGAACCTAGTGGTGAATAGACAGAGGCTAAGAAAAATCTGGCAATGTAGATTTCGCCACAGGTGGAAAACACAGGCCTGATATCCAGCAGCTGAATACATTTGCCGTCAATAATTTTAGCTAATAAACCATCTGGAACATCCGTTTGGACATTCAGTCTGATGAAATGCCCTCCCAAGAGATAGGACCACTGAGAAATGGATCAGAGCTTCTGCTAGTTCAAGCAGGCCAGGAAAGCTGTGGAGGCCTCCCCAGCACTCACCAGCTGGTGTCCGTGTTGAAACGCACCAACCTCCTCATCCTCACAGGGCACAAGCTGGCAGTGCTCCTTCCCGCTCCCCTGCCACAAGCACAGTTTCCCATCTCACCACGCTGCTTCTCATCTCCATCCTCCTCCTGTGTGAGGTGCTTGCTGGTGTCACCCCGGCCCTGAACCCTTTGGTGATGAACCAAGAGGAACTGGTCCCCAAACATTTCAGAATTTACCCAGCCTGGAGAACAACCTGTAGGTCTCATAGCTGGTGATGTGAAGTGGGTGTGTGTCCCTGCCCTCCGCAGGGTGGCTTCCAGCCCTGTGTGGTCTGTGTGTGGTCACGGTTTGCTCTGTCTTTCTCTCTTCTGATAATCCAGACATTGCCTGAGACTTGTGCTTAAATGGATGGGAAACCAAATCAAACAATTATCCTTGCCTGAATATTATTATGGTTACAAAGCACTATAAGGAGAACAATTAAAGTTGGATTTGACTTACCAGACCTTTTCAGTCCTCAAAAGTTTGCCTGAAATCACTTTCACGTGCAAAATACCCTATATCTTCTGATGACAAGGGCAATGCAGAACAAGTGCAGGTGGATAATCATTAAGCTGGGGGTGTTCAAACCACGGTTTGTTGGTTTCACCTGGGCTCTGTGACTGAGAGCTCTGATTTAAAAATAGTATTAATTTTGTCATGTGTAGCAGCAATTACACTAAAAGTTATCTGCAGTTTTTGTAAACTACCCAAAGGGATGCTGAATGCATGCAGTCTCCTGAACCAGTCTGCAAGTTAATCTGGCCCCACGTCCATACTGCAGGGGTGGAAGGGTCTCAGCATCTCTGGTTGAATCTATCTAGGTGCTTGCTCTCCCCATTAAGTGTCTCAACACTGAATCTACCACTTTCTTGCTGTTGTTTTCGAGGAATACTGGAATATTCAGACCTAGTAGAAGGGATTGAGAATAGAGTGATTTAAAACAGTTTCCCATTTCTGAGGAGAAGGGCTTACTATATAGTGTTAAGATGCAGGCTGCATTCATTCCTCCTACAGGAATGGTTTTGCTCTGTGTCCTGCCTGAGGCCTTCCAACAGGCAGCACTGCAGGAAAGTGCCCACCCGAGCCAGCTGTTTTGTGAGCATAGGGCTGGGCTGCTTTTCCAGAAGCTCTTTGGTGTATTGACTGATCCAAGGATGACGCTAGCAGAACTGCAGGTATGTAAAAGAGAATATCCCATTATTTCCAGTGGAGACATGGTAGGATTTATTGCAAGGTCTTGTTCTGACTGTGTCTGGGATCATGTGTGCAGCTCTGTGTTCAGACTGGAAAAAGTCTGCAGAAGGATTGTTGTGGGGAACAGGAGGATGAAGAGCATGTCATGTCCAAAAATACTAAAGGAGCTTTTCTTGTTTAGCTTTGCTGAATGAAGGCTGGAGGGGCTAGAGCTGCTGGCTGTGAAAAAGCTGGTGGGAAGAAAGGGGATGTTCTGAAAATAGCAAAAGAGGTACAAGAACTGAAGGTATATAAATGGGCCAGGAGCAAATTCAGTCTAGAAACGAGAAGGTGGTTCCCCATCATTGCACAGGTGGAGTTCTGGAAGAGCCTTCCAACCAAAATACAGTGATTGCTTCCAAAACGGAGCTTGGTGTGGCTATGAAACAGCTTTGTACATTGTGGTGCCGACTTCTGTCACCAGGAAGTCTGTTCCTCTTGCATATCTGTTTGCTAAAATTGATTTTAAGTGCCAGTTACTTTTCTTTCCAAAGAAAGGCAACGACCATAAAGAAAACATGGCATGCCCACAGAGCATGTGTCAGCAAAGTGGCAAGGGGTCTGTTAGGCTTTTTGTAACCGTTCAGAGGCTCTCTGAGGTCTCTGCTGAGCTGGCCACTTAATTGTAGTATGTACACATATTACAGGCAAAATTCAAATTACACAGGGAAAGAAAAACAAGTTAGCAAGCAACAAACAGAAAATCGGTCCATTAAAATCTAGTGCTTTGTGCTCAGGGTTGTGCTGCCACAGTCTCCAGGGTTGTGTGTTGTGATTCCTCTTGGGAAATGCAACAGTGAAGTGGTATCCTGTGAATCAAGTCATACTGTGAAATATGGCTTTAAATTTCACAGAATAGAGATGTGCTGCAAAAGTCTTGTTTTTTTAAGGGTTGCTCTTTGTTTCTTCCATTGTCTAGAGGAACTTAGATATGGGAATAATATTTTATGTCCTTTCACAGACAGGTCGTCTTTCACTCATGTCCCTGCTAGCAGATGTTCCTTATCTCTTGCCTTTTAGAGGATAGCTATTACCCTCCAGCTGTCCCTGTTTCCCTTCGATTAGGGATCCAGTAGCAGTTACCTAAATAAAGAGAGTTTTCTTTCACATCTTGTATTTTTTTAAAGAATTTGTTTGTCACTCAAGGATTCTCAACAGGGTAAATTTGGCTGAACTTGTGGATGATGGTCAACTCTAATGAAGGTGACTTTTCAAGTTCCCACCACATCTAACATCATTTTATCCTCTATTATTTCTTATTTTCTCAAACTACAAAGGAGGCCTGTCCGCTACATGTAACTTCTTTCTGAGACTATTTTCAGAATTCCTGCTCTGGTTATTAAGCTAGCAAGGCATCCTCAGTGTTTTTTTAACTGTGTTGCCTTATTTATGCTGATGGTACCATGGGTGAAAAGGAACTTTCTGCTCCTTTCAAGTTAATGTTGGAAAAATGAAGATTGTTCACGTTGTTTATTTTCCTCTTCTTTTTTTTTTTTGTTTCTGTTTGTGAGCAGCTTGGACTTGAAGGTGACGAAAACCTTCAGATATTCTGCTTTTTTATTCTGATAAATGCACTTGAAAAAATGTTTATATGTAAGAGAAAACACCCCAAAACTCAAAGCTCATAGAGCCCTGCACTGTTCTGTCTCAGTTCTCTTTTCAAGGCTTTTTCAGTAGCACTTCTCCCCAGAGGATCTGTATTTTTCGAGTAAGACAAGAACGTTAACTTATGCCTGAGGCCTGACTGAAGTCAATGCAAGGTTGGAAATTAACTGCGGTGGGTGCTGCCTTTAGGTGCCTCTTGCAGTTCTCAGCCAGGTTAAACAAGCTTAGTTAACTAGAAAGTATTTTTTTCAGGAGTGTATTTTATTTTGAGTAATATTTTATTATATGCCTTTTGGGTTAAAAGGGCACTAGAAAATGGTCTGGGGGCAGGAGATTAGGTGAAGGCAGCTGATTGTCCAGTTTGAATGGAGATGTGGTCTGTCCTCTTTTAATATCCCTACTACGATGAATTTGGCATGCTTTGTTATTAAGAAGTTGGTGAAATAGTTTGTGCGTCACAGGAGGTTAAGTGCATGTAATTCCAGCAAACCAAACCAGGCCCTGAAGTGTTAACATACAGTAACTGGACCCACTCCGTAAAAATGATAATTTGTCATTGTAGTTGTGATATTCCTGACCCCTTCTTTCAGGCTTTTTATTTACATACGCTGCTGTAATTGTCAATGTTGGTTGTAATAAATTACGATGTTCTATAACTAGGCAGGTAATCATCTTTAATTTTTCAGTGGACCCTGGTCTGTGTCAAGCTTACTTCTGTGACAAGGCATACTTCTTAATTTCTAATTTTTGTCCTGTTATAATCAACTGTAGGAGTGGGGTCCTTCAACAAGAGTGTGGGACCTCTGTGTTTTCTGGCAGCCACAGTGTGCACTGTCCCCTTTTGCTATGGCTAGGGTGAGCTGGGTGCAGAAGGACCCTCTTGCATGCACAAGGCTGCTGGAGTCTGGAGTGTCCTGTGGGGAGGACACAAGTAAGCCGTTGAGCAAGCTATACTTGCTGTGGATTAGGAGGCAGTAGGGTGGACATTTTGTTCATGAAGCACCTTCTAGCTGTTTGATCTCACTGAGCAAAGGCAACTCCTGTACACTTCCACAGACTTATTTAGTAATTATTTGAAGCAAGAAAGTGTATTGAGTGTGTAGTTGTTCTAGAGGTGTTTTGCCTCTCAACACAGACCAAATTTCATCTTGAGAGTGGGAAGATTCAGATTGCTTCAGCAAAATTAAGACCTGATCTGAATGGCTTCCTACTGACTGTTTTTGCTGTTGCTTACCAAAGGATGGTACTTGGATGCCTCTGAAATGGTTAAGGAGAGAAGGGGGTTGCACTCTTTCTGGGACAGATAACGCTCATGCTCAGCTATCTTTAGTGCTCCCTGTGCGTTATAGAATCACAGAATAGTTAGAGTTGGAAGGGACCTTAAAGATCATTGAGTTCCAACCCCCACTGCCATGGGCAGGGACACCTCCCACTAGACCAGGTTGCTCAGAGCCCCATCCAACATGGCCTTGAACACTTCCAGGGATGGGGCATCCACAGCTTCTCTGGGCAACCTGCTCCAGTGCCTCACCACCCTCATAGTGAAAAATTTCTTCCTAATATCTAATCTAAATCTACTCTCTTACAGTTGGAAGCCATTACTCCTCATTCTATCACTATATACCCTTGTAAAAAGTTTCTCTCCAGCTTTCTTGTAGGCCCCCTTTAAGTACTGGAAAGCTGCTATAAGGTCTCCCCAGAGACGTCTTTTCTCCAGGTTAACAACCCTAACTCTTTCAGCCTGTCTATGAAGATAGGAGAGGTGCTCCATCCCTCTGATTGTCTTCATGACCCTCCTCTGGACTCACTTCAACAGGTTGATGTACTTCTTATGTTGGGGGCCCTAGAGCTGGACACAGTACTCCAGGTGAGCTCTCATGAGAGTGCAGCCCAAGAGCCTTTTGAGGCAGCCCAGGATGCAGTTAGCTTTTATCAGAGTCCTTTGTACCAGGCACTTTCAGTGTACACAGTGGCCCATCTCAGAGGTTAACATAGCAATGACCATGCCTTAGGGAAAAATCCGTCTTGTCCCGGACACTGTCTCTACCAAGAGCCAACAGTGCGTACTTGGAATAAGAAGGTAAAAGTGATCATTGCCTTTGAGTAATACCTGTGCTCCCAGCACTCAATGGTTAGGGGCTTTCTGTATAAGAGGTCCCATCAATATTGCTGTATTTAATGTCCATGAATGGACGATCTTCCTGGAATTCATCTTAGCCCTCCTCAAACCTGCTTACCCCTTCAGCCTCTGCAATGTCCTGAGCCAGTGAGTTCTGAAGTGCCATCACAAATATTGCAGATAAAGGGTTTGATTTTGCTTGTGAAACTAGTGAGGTGAGGTGGGTTATGATTTTTAGCTTATACTTCAGCATGATGAGGAGGTCATGGCTACAGAGTTTGCTGGCGTGGCGCAGACCTGCTGGGTAGCTAAGCCCCCTGACTGCAGCAGAACAGTACTGAGAGCTTACTAGCACTATGCACAGCTGCATTTGGGGAGATGGCCTGAAACAGCCTCTTTTCACCCCTCTCCAATGTCAACAGTCTCTCACTATAGCAACTCGCCCAGCATGAACACCTCTGCCCACCAAGCTGGGTGCAGACATACCTCTTCTCTCTTCCTTGAGAAAGGGATGGAGCAGCAAGCCAGGCTTCCCGGTGGTGTTCCCTGTGGTGTTAATGGGGAAAGAATGATCAGTCCTAAATGAGGTGAAGTTCAAATGCCTGTGGGCAAAAATAGAAATTATATAAGTGAGGGAGCAACTGAGAGTCAATTTCTCTTTTGAAGCCAAATTCACTAAATGGGAGGCAAGATGAGCCCTTGGCTACTTCTCGATGTAGAATAGAACAGGTCTCATCCATTTTTCTATCTGTCCTTAGCTAGAAAATTGTGACCTTTTTTTTTAGATGCAAGCATTGCTGCAGTGATCCAGGCTGTTCCCTACGAGAGTCAACCTCTGCAATGCGCTCTGCCTGGGGAAGGACACAGCTGCTTCCCAACTCACCTGTGCTTTCCTCAGGGGACTTGATAACATTTATTCTCTCAAGTCTTCCTGGCTTTCAGTTAGGTTCTGGATGCAGTTCAAGGTGTGGATTTTAAATGTAAAATACTTTTCATCCTGGTGCTGAACCTGCTTCTCACTGTCTGATACTGTGGGAGCTATGGTAACTGTTCTTAGGAATAGATGGAAAATGGTATTTCTGGTGAGGACCTCTTGACCAAAATTTTCACTCTTCTGTCTTACCCTGAATGGTTTCTATTATGTTTACTTTTGAATCGCATCTATTTTTCTGTGGCTTTTTTGGGAGACCCTTGGGCTATGTCTGTGTCAGGAAGCGAAACAGGCCTGGGACTGTTCACAGCAGAGGGTGGTCCATGCCCATGGCATTAAATTTGCATCCCTCCAGCACAGAGTGGTCAGTTGCTGACTGTACTTAGCCTTGCTGTCTCCTGTGCCTTGCCAGGGAATATCTGGGAGGCTCTTAGATGACCTGGAGCAGAACCATGGCAGGAACCATGGTAACAATCCAACAGTCCAAGTGATTTAGTTCCAGTGATCGGGAGCAATTCCTGGCAGTTTAATTTACTAATAGAAATGTAGCAGGGATGACAGTGATTAGGGCAAGGTCTGCAGAAGAACTAACTAATGATTTCGAGTCCTCGGTAAGGTTTTGGTGAAATTGCTGCTATTTCTAATTATTGACTAGGAGATGTTTGGGGAGATCTTTTGCACAAATAGACAGCTTTGAGTAAGAGCAGTGTGATTCCCCAGAGCAGGAACAGTGTTTCTTGGGATCTGGGTGCTGACAGAAGAGGTAGGAGAGGATTATTTCAGGATGTTGATATGTCTGTGACACCCCACTGGTCGCTCAGCCACACTGCGTGGGGTCCGGCACTGGAGGAACGCTGGAACACCGAGAGCAATGGTTCTTGTTCAGAAAGGTTTGTGAGTCTCTGAAGCAAGAAGGAGCCAACTGTCTCAGTGAAGAAAAGTCTACAGGAACTATTTCTGAAAGGGCAGTGCGGTGGAACCAGACTGTGCCTCCGTGGCATATGGCTAGCGCTATTTCTGAGAGCCTGAGTCAGTTAATCTAATACCTAGGCTGTCTGATTAGGACTAGATTTAACTCTCTAGGATCGAAAGTTCAGGAACAACGTGACACGTATAAAAATTAGAGGTCAGGACAGACGCTGTTTCAGTTTATTTCAGGCATCCATCATGAGTTTTTGTTGTTTTTGTTCTTGTTCTGTCGTAAAGATTACCTGGGATGTTGTGCCCCAGTCAGGGAATATTTCCAGCTCCATTCTGATTTAGAAGGGCAAGGCTGAGGGAGCTCCAGCTGTTGAGGGAATGGGGGAGGTGGTCATTTGGATGCGCAGGTGTTTGGCAAAAGAGAGCTTTAAAGATTAAATTCTAATGGGAAATAAATAAGCAGCCTGCACAACTCAATGCCTTGTGCTCCTGACAGTGATCTCTGCCTCCAGCAGCAGATTCCCAGTAGTTTCACATGCAGCAAGTGGTTATATGGTAATAATTCCAAAGTTTCTTTAAGAAGGAAACTTTTCTAATGCCTTAAGGGCAAGAACTGACTTGTCTCGTAGGTTTCATTAGTAGCTAATACATTTTGGTTCTACCGTAACATAAAGTAAATCCTGTAAATTTAGGTTAAAGCCTGACTTTCATTAATCCAGATGTTACAAAAAAATACTGATACTTTTTTCTTCCCTAGCCTTGTGGTACACTGGGTTATGGTCTGTGTTTTAGGAAAGTCAGGATGTCTCTCAAGATTTCATTAATTTGAGGTCTGCTTCATAAAAAATTATGGGTCCACCTTGGGATCGTAAACACTGTCATACTGAGCTTTCCTGAACACCACTGCACCGTGCATTTCAAACACACATCTGAGTTACGTTTCTGAAAACCACTACAGATTCATAAATTGGGAAAAACAAAGCTATGCTGAGCATGACCTTACTTTTGCTGGCTATAGGTCAGAAGAAAAACGTTATTAGGAAGAGCTAAAAGGGGTCATTCATCTTCTATGTATTGCAGGATCTCAATATTGTAGCAGGATAGAAAACACTTGAAAATCTCTGGAGCATATCGGCAATTGAGATAATAACAATGATATTCTGTGACTGATGACAGATTAGGGAAAATCTTGATTGAGAATTGATGGGCCCCCATTAGTTTCTGTTCTTTGTTGTGTTGCATCCGGGCCAGCCTCTGGGATTTGTTTTGGCAGCTAATTTGCGAGCCAGGAGAGTCAGATGCAGCCTTAGATTTTTAGCTCTGTGGAAGTGACATCTGGTTGAGTGTCATCTGGTTTTTTTTGGTTGTTTTGATGTCGGTGGTTTTTTGTGGTGTTTTTATTTGGCTGTTTTTTGTTTTTGTTTGTTGTTGTTGTTGTGTTTTGTTTAGGTTTGGTTTTGTTTTGTTTTTGTGGTAGGGATTATAGAAATGTTGATCACAGTGTCGTGAAAATGTTTGGGAAATTATTTCTTTTTCCTTTTCTTCTTCCTCTCCTTGGTCGGAGGGTTGGCTTACCTGGTAAGAAACTCAAGGGAAGGTGATTTAAGACCTCAGTAAATAGAAATTCCTTATATTCAGGTGTGTTCAAGTGTGCTTTTAGGCCTGGGAATGTTCCTCATTCACATATGTATTTATTGTAGGCTGTACAGATCGTGCACTCCTTGATGTTACAGATTTACAGATCACGTGTTGGATGTACGCTTGTAACACTTAATGATTTGTTTTTCCCCAGAAGATGCCCAAGCGTTTTTCAAAGATATGCAGGCAGCAGTGACACATAGCCGATTCTTGAATTAGGAACCAGGGTTGTACAAAAACACACAGAACAGTTGACGAAGCTCCAAAGGGGAAAAACTTCATTAGTCAGAATTCACATACTCCTTTTGGAGTTTGAGCAGTGCAATTACCCACAGAGTGATGCAGCATCTTTAAGAAAGAGAAGAGCTTTGTTAAAACCTCAGTTTTCTTTCACTTTTTGGAGAGAGACACATCTTCTCTCATAACGTCAATACTGAGGTACTGTTTAAAGAAACTGGGTTTTAATTGCAGGTCTCAACCCGAATACACCCAGTGCTACTTAGCTTATCACATGCAGCAAGAATACAGCCTGTGGGAGTAGAGCAGCAGGACTTGCAACGATTTCAAAGCTTCTCTGCACTACAGTTAAAAACTTTGTAGGACGCTTTGGGCGGTTGCCTATCAAAATTCATGTTTAACATTTCTTCTCTCAGCGGCACAAATAGAAGTCAAGGGGCGAGGGGGCTGTAATAGATCACTTTGTGCTAGGTTCTTGCCTGCTTCGTCTTTTATATGCTTTTTTTTTTGGTGCAGAACATTTTATAAAGGAACGAGAAATTAGATAAGCATCGCACGGCACTTCAGATCTGTATGTGGAGATTTGTATTCAAATTAGAAGCAGTAGGTCAGAGACTGCTGTTTACAGCAGTGCTTGATTAGAGGGAAAGACTTTTTTTCAGAAATCATCCAACAAAATGGAGCTCTGTGGTACTGTCATCCCTTGAAGTGAGGACTCAGCCCTAATCCTTTCAGACTGAACTGACAGCAATTTACAAAATGCAGCCTTGTTAGCGTGATGCTTGCAAAGTTTTCTTCCTTTCATCTGCTCAGAAAGCTTCAGATTTTCATTTTTGTGTAACTGGCATTTGATTCTGGGGCTTCAGCTTACTTCAGACACAGCCTTTCAAACGCTGTGTCTTTAGTCCCCTATTGATGACTTGTAACTATTGGACATCACTTGAAAATGTGACAGGACCCAGTCAGTCCCTCTTCTTATCCAGATGAGAATAATGAGGCAGTGTTAATTAGCTATGGCCCATATTCTGCAGCACTCTGTGAACACTGCCTTTCTGCATGTGCACATACGTGGCAGGATACAGCCCTGCCTTGAGGGCAGTTTTTGAAGCCGGGCATGGAGATTTAACCACACAGTTGCAGTTCAAGCCAGTGACAATTGTGCCCCTAAGCTTTCAAACCCTGCTCATTGCTCTGAAAAAAAAATAAATTCTAGAAACATCTAACTCTGCAATGAATAACAACAGAAATGTTTGGCACTTCTGCAGCACTTAACATCTGCTTATATATTAGTTAATTAACAGAGCAATATTAATATGTGGAGAAGCCTTCTCTTTCATCAGATCTAAAAAATAGAAGTAGATAGCACTGCTGACACAAGGATTGCCCAGGCTGCACACTGATCTTGTCATTTTAAATTAAAAATTTGTCCAGAATGAGAGACCTGCGTTTTGGAGCCTCCCATTGACTTCGTTCTATCTTGGCTAAGGGCCCAAGTGTGACTTGTTCACATTAGTCACACCCTGCCTGGTTTTATGTAAGATTCAGTTTCTCTTGAACCCTTCTAAATAACATAGCGAGGGGTAGGATTGCAACCTATTCCACATCACATGAATACATATATATATATATGTGCCCCCCAAATTTTTCAGAATTAGTTAGAAATGATGGAACTTGCAAAGTAAATGTCATGAACTCTTTTAGCAGTATTATCTATACAAGCCTTCCTGTACTAAAAATTTTTCTCTAACAATGATTCTGTCAGAAAGTGACACTGTATTGTCATCGTCTTACTGACATGGAACTGAGATACATGAGGTGAATTTCAGCTCCAAATTCAAACACATGCATTCAGATGTTGTCGTGTCTGCAAGGTATCTAAGCTCCTGTTAGAGTTAATGGAGATCTAGTTCATAGAGCCTGGAGAGGGGTTGTCTTCACCCTAAGGTAGATACCTACTGGCTCCTCATTGAATCACAGAACTGTTGAGGTTGAAGGGATCTCTAAAGGACATCTGGTCCAACCCCCCTGCTCAACAGGGCCACCTAGAGCCAGTTGCCCAGGACCATGTCACATGTCTTTTGAAAATCTCCAAGGATGGAGACTCCACAACCTCCTTGGGCAACCTGTGCCAGTGCTTTGTCACTCTCCCAGTAAAAATGTGTTTCCTTACTTGTGGATAAGGACCTGTGTGAATCTGGGACTGACTCAGAGGAAGTGTGATAGGTCACACAGGACACTTCAGCTGGCACCTTCAGCTGCTCAGCACAGCATGGTGCAGCAACAAGAGTCTGTGAGTAGAGCACCATCGTTGTTCTGGGCCAGCTCTGGAGGTTTGCTTTAGGAATCAGCTTGATAAAGGAGGAGTAAATCAAGGACCTCTGCATTGCATGCTGAGGGCAGGACAGATAAAGCCACAGAATAGCTTCGGCAGAGCCAAGAATTGAACTCACTTCTCCAAAAGGTCACTTTTCTTACTGCTTTAGTCAGCGCACCATTCCTCCTCTTTATTCAACTAGAAATGAAACACTAAAAGTATAACGAAAATATCACTGTATGTGTTCATTCTGTAATCCAAAGGTTATGTCACTTGGTTGAGACAGAGAATAAAACATTCATAAGGCGCAGGGGCCTAACTTGTGCAATTGGTATCAAAAAGTTGGGTAAAGCCCATGCACATAGAGCAGACTGCAAATATCACTGTATTGACATAACATGCCCACTGGGCCCAGCAATTGAAATGGCAACCCAGCTATGGGGAGCACACCGGTCCAGAATTTAGAGATAGAAGAGAAAAGAGAGTCAACCATGAGCAGCTAGTACTCAATAAAGACAAATGTTAGAGGGGCTATTTAGATAAGAGGAAAGGGAAAAATGTTTCCTTTCCTGAAAGAGAAATTACTTTATAACGTTAGATCTGGAATGGTTATTTATGTTCATTAAGAAGTGTTTTGTTTTCATATAAGAAAGGAAAAATAGAAATAAGCAGTAGGTCTCTAAGTCTTCCTGCAGAAATAAGCAGAGGTGTTCCAGAGATTAAGATAGTTTTAAACAAAATAAAACCTACCACCCCGGAATTCTGAAATCAGGCTGGAACTAGTAACAGATGAGAAAAATACACAGATGTACAGCCTCCTTATCCCTTATCTTTCGTTTCTGCGTCTAGGCACAAACAGAATTTGATGTGCTAAAATAGAGAGGGAAAATGTCCAGTCAAGTTATTTCTGTCTCAGCGGGACTCAAGCGATGCTGAAAAGCCAAATGGCAAACCTTTTCTCGATTTTGTATCCTCTTGTTGAGATAGCACAGAAAGGCACCTGGCCATTTATCTAAATAAAAAAATGAAAGTTTAACCTTTTTCCTGCTGTTACATAATGCACTCCCTGTGCTTGAAACTAAATTATGTTGGTACCTAAATCCAGCTGAGAAGCTGGAATTTCTGTACTAGGTTCCAGTTATAAGCAAATCACTTACTGTAAACATGCTTCTGTGCAGTGTGTTGGCGGCTTTGCAAACAGATTGGGTTTTTTTTCTTTTTTTTTTTTTGCTGTGCTGGGGCAATATGAGTGAGTGAGCTCAGCAGAACAATGCTCAGTTATTTTTACGCTTACTCTGTGATATTTCTCTGGAGCAGCAATTTGTAGGTGTAGCGAGCTGAAACTCTTGCATCAGTATTTTGTCTGTTTATTTACTGATGATAATGTTTAGCTAATTTTGTTCTCTGCAATATTGGGCCCTATAAGTGCAATGATCAAGAGGGTGATTCATACACAGCCCAGGGTTCTTCTTCTCGGTTATGGTGCTTTACAGTGCCTTGGTCTCTGAACAGAGCAAGCAGTAGTGAAAATGCCATGTAAGAGCTTCTACTGATATGGAGACATCTCTATTTTTAATGTACAGCTGAGCTGCTGAAGTTAATGCTAACGTAAGTGACTACAGATGTTTTTGGCCATCACGAGGTCCCTTTGGTTTAATTCATTGGGAACTGAGTGAACCTTTGGCCCCTAGCAGCAAAATCTGTCTAGCAAGAGGCAAATACAGGACATCGTACTGCATGTGCTGGTCAATGCATGACACAGCTACTCCAGCTCTCTCTTTTTGTGCTGTGGAACCAGGCAATTCTCCCTCAGCTCATCCCAGAGTTGCAGTCTCATGCATATCAACCCACGATTACCTCGGTAGGTCAAACTTACATTCAAATATGCAATTCTTTTCCACCAATGTCAACAATAGTACTAATGTGACCAAATAACATCCTTAAAGCCTTGTATTTGTTGTTTGGGATCAGTGCACTCCCAGAAAAGAGTGTCTTCCGGACAATAAAGCACACTGAATGCATATCTAATCCCTCCCTGATGCCTCCTATTCCTTACACGGTGGAAAGTCCAGTTTGCTCACTCCTGGATGTCTGACTCCCCAGGACAGCGGCTAGCTTTTGAACTTCTGTCTTCTTTTGTTGTTTAGTTTCTATCTGGGCCAGTAGGAAGGATGGAGATCTATGGGGAAGGACAGAAAAGTCTGGTCTGGCCAAGCCTCACAGCCATTAAAGTAGCTTTGCTATTTTAAAGCAAAGATATTAAGCTATATTTATATAGTGTATTAACAGAATATATTAATGTGTTAATAGAATATATTAATTGTTATTTCTGTGACACCAAAAAGCAGGGCCACAGGAATCTATCCCTCTCTGAAGCCAATGTACTGCCTCCTCTCTTTTTCCCCATCCAGGCTTTCAGTCCCCAAGCTCGAGCTGCCCCTGCTGCCGCCTACACTTCTCCTGCCCCAGCAGGGCTGGGGAGATGCTGCTGGAGCCAGCAATTCATCTGCCATCTCGGTGGGGCAGTGGGAAGGTGCCACATACAGCAGAGGAAATGGGGTGCCTTTGGCGATGAAATGAGTTGGACGGAGAAGATCTTTAGCTGACCCTTGTGAAGTGCATTAGAGAAGATCTCTGAGTGATGGACACTTAGAGAGTATGTCAAGATGCCTGAATGCTTACAATTTTGCCTGAAAGGAAGGCTTCTACCATATGTTCCATAATGCTACATTGGCTCTTGATTAAGTTTGTTTGCCATTAGGTTTCCAATTGTTTTTTTCCCCTTTTCATTTTGTCATTTGCAGCATGTACTTGTTTTTTTATGACCCTATTGCCCATGTGCTCAAGCATTCTGGCTTGTGCAGAGACTTTTTCTGCAATTGCTTATTCTGTGATTCTTCTTTACAGACCTGCAAGCTCACATTAACGTCGATAGAGTATCCTGACATATTTGCGTTTTGTGATTTAAACATGAATGAACAGATCCTTTTACTGATGTGCTCAGAGACAGTGGTGAGGGGTGCGGTATAGCAACGTGGATGTTCCAGATTTGTTATGACATTCTTCCTAAATTACTGAATCCATCTTGCTCTATGCTAATTAGATCCCTCTGTTTGGTGATAAAACCAGACCTGTAAGAAAATGGGAACTTAATTAACTTTCACGAAGCTTTTAGACAATAATAGACCTATGAACAATTAGTAACCTGGATTTACAATGCACAAGTCTAGCAATCTCATTTATTTTTAAGCAGTTGTAAAATTAGTGAATAAATGAGCAATAAATGCAATATATTTGGATTTAAATAATTTCATGCAGTATGTTCTGGATTTTTGCAGTTAAAAAGTAGGTTGAATTATCTTTATTATGTAGATTATGGCATAATATGAAAATAAAAACGTGTGCCATAATGAATCAAAATGGATTAAGTTATTGAGAAGCTTGTATGGGATTTTATTTGATCCAATTTCATTGAATATTTTCCTTAATGATCTTGAAGAGGGAGGAAGCTGCATGACAATGAAAGTGGTGCTGTTATTGAGACTAGAGGATAAATGCAGATAATAAAGGCTACAAACGGATCTAGACCTACTGGAAATTTGTGCGGAGAACAACAAAATTAAAATAAAAAGAGATGCTAAGTAGTAAATACAAAGGCCAGGCATCTGCAAGAACAGAAACTCTGTATAAATTGAAGAGAATTCAGAACAGAAGGCGAAAAATTGCTTGATTGCTGTAGAGATGGGCACCAATAAAAGACTAGATGGCGATTCACCTGCCCTGCTTTGTGATGGGAAGAGATGGGATCAAGGCTGTTATATGCTTATGTATTGGTTCATGTGAAATCTGTGTCAGAGTTCAGAAAGGATCTTTACTGGAATAATGTGGGAGCTGTGCATCTTGCCTGCTGACACATTTCTGCAAACTGGTTCTGCTCAAATGCTCCAGAGGAATTGCACTTTGGTACAAGTCTTGCATACAAGGTGTCCTGGGAGGAAGGGCAGGCATTTGTCTGTGAAGGTTTGAAAGGCGTGAGCTGAAAGGATCAAAGGCAACAGCAGCAAGACCAAATTCCAGCTTGTCAGAATCAGCTCAGTTATTTCAAGAGCAGTGTAAGGAGCAAATGAAGGAGAGATCCAAACTAAAACCTCAAATCCAAATGCTCCACGACTGTTTGGAGTCATAAGCACACCGACTTTGTGCTTACTGTCATCCTGAGGAAAGAAAATACACACGGGATGTGAACACCTCCCAAGTGGTGGTGAAGATCTCTTCTTCTTGATTTTTTCCCCCACCTTATAGTTCCAGGATCTTTCTAACTAAGTAGTGTTGGGTTTTATCCTTTCTTTATGCACTGTCTTCACAAGTCTGGTTCTCTTCCACCGCTCCAGTCAGCCAAGGTCAGCTCAGCAGGAAGACAAACATGCTCTCCAGAGGAATATGGTTGAGCACACAGCTGATGAGGCCCTGCAGTATATTAGGTCTGGGCCTGACCTGGACCACGAATGAGCATTAACAGGGGAGAGAAATCTGTTCTCTCCCCTGAGGAAAAGAGCAGGCTCTTTTTCTACCCTGTACCATCAGAGCGTTGTTGCATGTTTTTTGACTTTGTTTTCAAAATCAATGAATTAGGACATTTCTGTCACTACTGCAATCAGATATGGTGGTAAACCGGTATTTTTTGTTTGCATCTCCTTTTACCCATAACTCTGCAGACACGGTACGACGTCTGCCCAGCCTCCGTGTCCTGCAGTTCAACCTCAGAGCTGCTCCAAGTTCCCACCGGTGTGGCAGGGACGTCTGTTTGCTGTGCACAAAAATGTAATGCATTTGGATTCGCATTCTTCTTTAGAAAACTTTCTTTAAACCGAAGGGAAAAGATAATTACAATGTGATTCATAGTAGTGGTCAGCCACCTCATCTTTGGGTGGTCAGGGAGAAAAAAGGAGGGGAGTGGAGGAATAGGTGTCAGATTTTTGGTTCCTGACCCATTACCCAAGTGTAGCGGGTGCTGCGTGACCCTGTGTGAGCCGTTTCGGTGCTGCTGTGGACTTGAAGTTCAAAACCGGAGACGAGTGCTTCAGCCTGCCTCATAGGCAGGGCTGCCTTTGGTAGCTGCTGGCAGCCTGTGGCTGGAGCAAGGGCAGCAGGTGTCTCCACCGTCCCAGGGCAGAGCCGGGACCTGGCCGCGCTGGCTGAGGCACAGACGCAATTGCTCATCAATCTTTTGAACCCAGATGCCAGTGTCTATTTTTAGGCTCTGTAATGGTTGGATCAAATGCAACCCGTTATTTCTGTGCCTCTGACAAATCAAGGCGATATGCTCGTCCCTAGGCTGGGAGTTGTCCTCTGCTGCTTCCCAGAGTGGGGCTCTGTACTCATTAGGAACAGTATATATAATAGTAATAAAAAGCCTAAGATGAGAACTTGCAGCATGCCCTACATAAAAGACTTTTTTACACTATTTGATTTCATCTTAAGAGAACTGTGTCTCCCAGAAAGTTGCTCAGAGATTGACTGTGCATTAAAGCCTCATGCCCTGCTGTCATTGCACGTAAATCTAATTAAATTAAAGGTTCAGATTAACCAACACAAAGGTCTCCTCTGTAGGACTCAGTCCCACGCTTTCTGTTGTATCTCATTCCATCAATTTATTCAGTGTCATGTCTCATTACTCTGCATCACTCACTACACTCTGAACAATGAGACACAAATCGTTCCTGCAGTGCCCTGGCACTACCACAGCAAACAGCACTTGAGGGCATCGGCAGCTCACTCCCAGGACGGTAATGGCAACCCTGCAAAAAAACCCAGATAGATCAGAATTGTTTGCTGGGACTACGTGAGAGAATTTGCTAATACGCTTCTCCAGGAAGGCGTTTACTGCAGGACAGAACTGGAAGTGTGAGAGCATTGTCAAATGCTTTTTTTCTCTATGATAAGCCGACTGAGCTAAAACTTTATTGCCCTGGAAAATGCTCTGTGCATTCACTTTGTGTTTTACCTTGTCTGAAAGTTGCCATTCTGGGGAATGGACATTGACTATGTATACTTTTTAACTTAAAATAATTACTGGTTATTTTCAAATAACTCTTGAGAACTCTCCAGCGTCTGCTATTTTTGAGCTGGACTGAGATGAGCTGAGCATTCCTGCTCTTGCATTAGTTCACATGATTGCACCATTTGTTACGTGACTGTTCCATTTTTTACTCGTTAATGTATTGTGGTGTCAGTTGCATGCCAGCTTGAACCTTCCGTTCTTTAAGCAGACTTCCAGTTCTTTCAGTAAACAGTTTGTCAGTAGCTATTGTGTGTAAGGTTTATGCATGCAGACAAACTCGATAATGAGAAGAACTTGTTTCAGTTCCTCTGATTGCCTGCGCTTTAAGAGTGCCTCTAATGATGTCTGTTGAGATGTATCTGATAAGAAAGTTCTGTAATGTCACCTGCGTACATTGAGAGAGGGAAGCTAGGATGTATATTCTTAGGTGTAGAGACATACACCTGGACTGCTATCCACAATCAGGAAAGAATGATCACCTGCGGAAAAGCAAGCTGTGAAGAAAGTTGATAAGCTACATTCTTGCAAGAAGTAAATAAGCAAGTAAGTAAATAAATAATTCTGCCCTAACTGCATCTTAATTTAAATATGAGTCAAAAATATTATGTTGTTGTTGAAACTACAACAAAATAGCACACAGCAAACTGTGATACATGAACAGAATGTTATAAGGCGTACGAAGCAAAATTTTGCTCAGCCTTATTGAGACGTCTGTTGCAGCATTGTGTCCTCTTTCAGGTACTATTCTACAAGTTCAAGGCAGACGAGCTGGAAGGAAGTCAAGGGAGAAGTACAAAAATGCCTGAAACCTAAAACTACGGATTCAGAGGGAAGGCTGAAGTTACTGAAGTGAGACACCATAATCTTCCAATATGTAAAACAGAACTGCACAGAAGGCAATCAAATGTTCTCCATATCCATTACAAAGACGAAGTAATTGGCTTAAATTCCAACAGGGGGATTTAACTTAACATTAGGCTACATTTGCTACCAGCGTGGCTAGCTGAGCTCTGGAGAAGATTGCTGGGGAGCCTGGAGTTTCTTCGTCACTGGAGGCTTTTAAGAACAGACAAGCATATGCCAGGCTGGCACAGATAGAGCCGATCCTGCTTCGTGCATTGTGATGAGCTAGATGACCTCTAAACCTCTTTCAGCCTGGTTTTCTTAGGTCCCTAGGAAAATTCTGAAAATCTTTGCTCCTGTCTAATGAGGACAGCAGTGAAAACCCATTCCTTGATGGTGATTTGTTTGGGATGCTTTTACTGCAAAAGCTAGCAACCTTTACTTGTACTTTCAAGTTTTTTATGGGTGAGGAAGAAAGAGAGCAAAGGTAGAGGGTGGGCTATAGTATATTTAGTAGTGTAATCTCTTAGTTACCTGGTCTAGCTAAACACAGTAAAAATGTCAATACAGGTTCCAACTCTGTCATTTCTCTCAATCAGAAATTAAACTTGCCTCTGCCAGCTGGGTCCCTTCCTTTTGATTGATACAACAGCACCGAGCTGTTCATCATTTTTCTTTGCTGGTCAGCCCAGAAAAGTAGCTCATTGAAATTCTTCAGGGTGGTTATTTTGCAAGAAGTGCTATAGAATTGCAAATCATTGTTGCTGGTTAGCGAAATACCTTTCAGCAAGTAACAATATCTTTTGGCTACCCAATATCTCTTTTGTTGCTTCATCTTATTTCCAGTGATTCTTGAAAGAAATGAGGTTTTTACAGTTCTTTTCCCTTCTGATGACTTCTTAGTACTGTTGTTTGCCAGGTACTGGGGCTGACTAAATTATTTATTGGGAATATATAATCTGATGCATATGCCAGCTTCTATTTGAAAATAGTTTTGAATCAGCAGGGTTTTCTGCAAGTGTGGTCTGATATTTATAAGTGGTTGCTAGATAGTTTGGAGGAACCTGCTGGTGGCTGGTAAACCTCCACAATTCATTATTCAGAAGGTGTAACTGAGCTACTAAGCCACAGCATTTCTATTCCCTGACTAGAGAATTGAAAGTTTTTCAATAGGTAAGTGGTGAATAACCAATGAAGAGTAATAGGTTTGTGTGCAAGAGAACCCTTCTCCATAAAGGGAAACACAACCATTTTCATCCTATAAGCAAAATCCCATTTGTGTGCACTTTGCAGACATATGTACACATTCATGCCTATAAAAGCTGTTTTGCGTTCAGATGCTGCCTGTCCTGGTCTTGAGCCAGAGGCAGCGAAGCAGGGTCTGTCTCCTCGCTTCAGATTCCCTTCTCCTCCCTCTTGGCCCCTGAGGGGCTGCTGAAGCTGAGATGCAGACGGCAGGCTTTGCAGCACGTTAGACCCTCTCCTACCACGGGCAAATGTAGCAGGGGTACCAAGGCTGCTTCACAGCTTACAAAAAGTGTTCGTGTTGGTTTAGGGGGTGGTTCCCAGCCATTTAGAGTCATCTTCCGAAGTGTGCTCAAAATATCTGCATGGTCTCAGCAGATGTGGCCTAGGGTAGGGCCACAGCCTTCAGAAACAGCAGCTGGCTACCATTGGGACACCTTGCAGTGCCTACAGTGATGGCAAATGCTGGTGACCAGACTACTGACGCCTGCTTTTGGTGGCTGGAGGCCTGTAAGGGATGCATCCTACAGCATATTTTGGCAGTGCACAAGCTCAGAGCTTGCTTGAGTGATCCTTGCCAGCTCCTGCAAGAAAGCAGCCAGTAAAACTCAGATCAGCACTTGCTAGTCACGATCCATTTGCCCACAACTAAGCACCAGTGGCATCTCAGCTAAACTTTTTGAAAACTCCTTGTCCCATTGCTAACACTGCACACTGGTTGCTGCTCCTCTCAGCATCTTTTACATCCTCCTGGCACCTCTGCTTTCTCAGCATCTTCTAGTTTCCTAATGCTTAGACTTTGATTGATATAACCAAAAAATGTGGACCTTTTTGTACTGATTTCTAACACAGTCTGCATTTCTACACTAGTATTTGTAATATTTCTATTACAAGCAATCATTGTCCTTTCCATCTAGGAGATGCAGGAATCTTTGTCTTTACCACAGTGCAAAAACTTCAATTTTCTTACTGTCTGCACCATTGATTTCCCACGATTTATATCCTCTTGTTGTTATGGAAAAAATGAGGCTTTCAGTTCCTTTGCATATTTTGAGATACTGCAAGTTTTTCCAGACTTTCACGAAGGAGGACAGGGTTCCCTCATCTTTTCTAGTTTCTCTGGGTCAGCTTCTTTGCTGAAAGAAATATAATTTCTGTTTCTGAATTATTTAATGAAACTATAGCCTTTACCTTTTTTCTACTCTTATATTTGTTTGCATCTTGTTTTTAGTTATTGAGTTATTTAGTTTGCTACATTTGGAAATAGCCAATATTTCTCAGTAACTTTTTGTACTGATTACACCATTATGCTCTTTGAACAAGCAAGCAAGAGCAAAGAATACCCTGCCATCAGTGAACTGAAGGTCACTTAGGATGTTCTGACACAGAAAATCAAATCCTCCCTTGGCAAGCTTTACAAAATTATGAGAATACTGGAGACGTTTTCGTCTTTTTTTTTGTCCTAGGATTGGTGAAATTAAGAGTTGGCCATGTACTAGCTTACACTGCCCACCAAAAACTGCCAGAATCAGCAAGGCTGGCCCTAATTGTTAATCTTGGCTGTGTAAAAAATCCTTGATTTTTATTTTTGCAAACCTGCATATTTTCCAGTGTGACCAGAGATGTACCAGGCTTTGAACAACAGCTCTCTGACTCTCCGAGTAACTTCTGTGCCATTGTGCTCCATCTAAGCTATCCCAGAACAGTGCCTAAAGCTGTCCCTGTGAGGGGAATTGAGGGTTTGAATCTCTCAGACCAAAGAGGACATGGTCTCTGGTCTCTGTCGCCCTAATCATTGAGCTGTTTTCCCACTGGGAATGTCATGATTGCCTTGGTCTAATTTGGAGCTGTAGGTTATAATACCTGATCTCCCATATGTACCTTACTCAGGGTGCAAGGATGGAGTCTCCTCTCTGGAGAGAAGAGAAATGCCAGACCTGTTCCTCTCCAATATTCCCCTTTGATGGATTTAGCCACCCTGCATGTCAGCTGCTGGCTCATGGAGTCCCTTGGAGTCTCCTCTGCCCCCTCTGTTGGCACTTGGTAGCTCAGGACTGTGTTTGCCACCCCTGACTGCAGATGCCTCGTATTTAGGTGTGTCAGTCCTTCTGTAGATACAGCCCTTAGTACTTATATGAGTTTAGTTAATTTCTCTCTTTTTTTTTTTTTTCCCCCATGCAGCTTAATTTAAATGTATTACAGCTTTTATTTTTGTGACCATGTTAACGTGTGCATGTTCAGCTTCTATTTTGCATCCATTTCCCACAAACCCTGTAGGAAGTGTAGGCAGCTTTCTCCCAGCCACACTGAATTTCAAGTGTTTCCATATAATTTGTCACTGCTTATCAGAATGCTTCAGACTTTTTTTTTAAAAATGATAATTTATGGCTGTTTTCTGCAAGTGGCCTATGTGAACTTGAATGGAAGGAAGCTCTTAAATCTTGTGTTTGACTCTTGGAAATAAAATTGTAATTATCAAATCGGGAAAGAAATGGCAAATTGCTTAAATGACTCTCACCGATGAGACACTCTCAGCATAAAATAACCTGCTCTGTGGGAACCTTCAGCCTTGCTGGAACATGGGTCCCCTGGTGAACTAGGAGACCGGCACCAGAAACACATAACTAACAAGTGAAAGTAAGTGAATGTTAGATGGCTGTGGGTTGCACACTTTTAGGTGCTGTCATATCGTCTGACTTACTCATGGAACAAATGGCCTTGAAATCAGATGCCTGAATCAAGGATCGACACTCACCACTGGCAAACCTTGATTTTCATCCACAGGCTTGCAGTTTGAGTACCCTGTTAGATTAAAACCATACTTTTTTAGGAAATAGAGGGGAGGAAGTTCATGTTATGATAAGATTTTAAGTGGGAAGTAAAAGGTGAGGTGACATGTGCAGTAGGAACACTGTTAATTAACTCTGCCACTCTTTAATCTGTAAATACAAAATCGTGGCTGTGGGGCGTAGAGTGTGCTTTTTTTTTCACTTTTTGATAGAAGATGTTGTTGAAAGATGCAAGAAAACAGCTCAAATCATGGAAGCAGGCAGCTGAATATGAATCTATTGGTTTCTGTGGGTGAATTGATGGGCTCTACACAATACCTTCAGCTTGTCACTCCTACCTGTGCTTTACAGACACGAGGCGCAGTGCTGCCATTCCAGGATGATTTCTGCCTCTAGTAGGGAATTTGATTTATTTTACTACTTCTGCCAATTAGGATTTTGACTTTCATGTCCTGGGCAATCGTGTCCTCAAGTATTTCCTAGAAATCATTCTCTCCTTTGGGTTGTAACATAATTCTTAACACTTGGGGGAATTGTAGCACTCTGTAAGCTATTAGGCTTACATTTCCCCCTGTAATATGCTAAACAATAGCCAAGAAAACAGAAACACTGTTTGTCCTTCATGCTTTTCGTTTCCTAGCTATCCAGGCTACAGTGCACATAGCTGTATTTAATTTAAATACAATGCAAATGCAGACACATATAAAAGATCAGCAGAATTAATTAGGTTCAGAGTGCTGGGAGAGCCATTGGGAAGGTTCTCACCAGGCTGATACTCCCCGTCAGCATTTCCTACCCACTCTGCTGGGTCTGTAAGCTCTGGATGACATCTGACTCAAGCACTCCTTTAATTTATAGCACTGACAATTAAATGGCAGTTCTCCAGCCTCTGCCCGAGGGGATAGAGCTATAATAGGCTTTAGAGGTAAAGCAACTATATTGCAGGATGAATTTTGCATAAAACGCTAATGTTAACACATTGATGCCCTTCAGCAAATATAGTTATTCAATAAGTTAAAGCTTTTTATGATATTCTCCTTGACATTTAATAGCATACTTTAGTAAACTAATGTACCTATGCAGATTTTTTTTGCCGGCATCTGGCAGTCCAAAGTAGCTCTAATTTGCAGTTGTTACTTACGGTGTTTGTGATGAACTAATAATATTAATTGATCAAAGGCTCCAAACACATTGGAGCTCTGGACACATACTTGATTTCTGTAATCACGTATTTTAATGGCTGATAAACCAGTGCTGAAACAACATTTGGTTTTAGTGCAGAGGGTACTGATTATACAACTGTTTTGTTGGTGCTTTGAGCAGTGGTCACTGTGGCTCTTTATGCATCTGTAGCTTAGCTAACTCACTGGGACCAATTCACCCATTATTCTGGAAGTCCTTTAAAATTTAGTAATCTGAAACAGTTTGGGGTGTACAGAACTGTTACATGATTCTGTAGCTGATAATGGAAGAAGAAGAATGTAAGACAGAGGGATATTCCTAAGACAGGATGGCAAGATCTTGCCAAGGCGCTTAACAGAAAGGGAGCCTTGGTGCAAAATTTTATATATTGATTTGGGAGGAGGGTTGGAGGTGTGAAAGGAAAGCTGCAGCTGGGACTTCATTGCTTTATTCCGATAAGAACGTGAGCAAATAGCAGTGTTTGGTAAAAAGGTACCATCCCCCTTTTGTGTGGCAGACTGCAAGCTGGAAGGGGAAAATGCTGTTGCTGCTGCTGCCCCGTGTCTCTGTGCAGGAGAGGACAGGTTTAGGCTCTCCGTGTGAGCCCCGCTGCTGCTGTTGCATCAGGCAAGCACTGCATATTACTTCACCGCTTTCTTTTAAGCTGTTTCTGCCTAGCAGTCAGAATGCAAGTTGCTTTTCCGAATATAGCAGGTGGCTGGATTGCACTGCAGTGATGGAGTCTACGTTGATTTCTTTTGAAAGACACCAGGTCTAAAATGGGTATTTGTCACTTAACTCATGTTGCTCAGAAACCCTCATCGCTGCATCGCTGTTGTGTGTCAACAGGTGGGTAAGCTGTCTCCAGGGTGGTCTGTCCCCCAGCGCTGGTGTGTTCTGTAACAGGGAATATTGATGAGATGATTGAATTATACTTTATAATGGCTGAAGGCAAGTATCAGAAGGAAGAGAGTTACAGATCTTTCCTTTGTGCTTTTCATGTCCTTTGGTCTAGCACGTAACTGAGAGAAGGTCCTTGACAGGGTCAGAGGGGTTACTTTTAAGACACTGGGCTCTTGCAGTCTGGGTATGTTTGCAGCTGGAATTGGCTAGTGTGTGGTCTGACTGTCATTTCTTTGGCCTCTTTCTGTTTAATTCCCGCACACTTCACTTTGATCATGCTACCCTTTTCCTGTTCAAATGGTAATGCATTGAACATCTCTTGTGCCAGCCTGAGCCACACCTGCATAAAACCACTGCTGTGCGAAGGGGCCAACACCTTTAATAAAAAGCTTTCCTGTTCTGGGGGTCTGAAGAGGAGTCTACTCTATTCTGAGGTCCACCTTTCCCTGCTAGATTTAAGCAGGCTCCTGCTTGAGCTATGCAAATGGAATCGGGGACAAATAATCTTTCCCAGCATTTATTAGTTTCTTTTCTATTTTTAACTATTGATTTTTGCAATCAAATCCCACATGTTGCATTTCGTCCAGTCAGCACCGCCCCACAATCAAGTCTTTCATTAAAATTCATTGTTGCAATGCCAAAAAAAGAAATACAGTTCTTTATCTGAAGTCATACATTTTGGCAATATAACCATCCTGGTCAAATTAATTCTTCCTGTTATGGACAGCAGGAATGGGTGCCAACATTTTAAGTCTATTTCAATTTGCTTTAATTGGGTGTATAATTATCTTTCTACAACTAATCAATTCCCATACTATAATTGCAATTATCAAATAATGGAAAGACTGTTTAGAAATTTTGAAAAGCAAGATCTTGTTAAGATTTTGGTAAAGAAAAATCTCTAAACTATTTCAATTTGTTTTCATTTCACCCCAGAGGATTTTTGCTTTCTACCATCCTAAGTCAAAGGGCAAAATGCACAAAGGCAATTGGCAAAAGTAAATATCTTCAGGATGATTCATAACATCCAGGGAAAGGCACATTCTTGTCTGATTCAAACCATTCCCCAATGTCTTTTTGTTCTGGAGTAAGTGCAAGCTTGTAGACTCTGACTGCAGCTGGCACGGCATGAGGAGGGAAAACTTGCTGACTTTATCAGCAGTGAATAGAGGAGGAGGTGCACAAGACAGAGGGAAATGCCTGAGACCAGTTTCAGACAGTGTGAGGGCTTGTAAATGTAAGTCATCTCCATGGAGACATAAAATCTGTTGGACCAGAGGAAGACAATGTGGTACTCTCGTTCCTTGGACCATTGCTTTCGTGTCCAGACACATTTGAGCACAGACTTCAGGTTTTAATGGCCTAACTGAGAAAAACATTGACTCAAAAACATTGAATGAAAACCTAAAGAGGTGGTGCTCAGCATTTAACTTGGTGCAGTAACATCCCACCCAGCTGAACAGGGAAGCTGACACCTCTTGGGGCTGCTGTGGCAAAGGGGCTCAGAACAAAGACTTTGCATTTCTCACATTTGCTCTGTCATCAAGACTCATCATATGTATATTTACATGACAGCAGAGCTTCTGGGCCATCATGTCACCCCAGGAACTTCCCAGACGTGGGTAAGACCCACCAGGGAATGGGAGTGGTGCAGAAGATGTGGCAAAGGGTAAGAAAGCAAAGGATCAGCCAGGCATATTTGCTTTTTTTCAGGCTCAGATTGGCTATCCTGTGTCTCAGAGCTTCTACATATCCCTGGTGTGAAGTTGGGTTTGGGTAAACCGTGGTGTATCAACCGATGCTCTTGTAAAATAAAGCCAACTGACTAAACAGGAGGATGGTAAAAGCATTTGTTCTGGTGCCATTGGAATATAAGGGGGGGCCCAGCAAAGAAGGGATTGGGTGATATGAAGTGTGATAATGCTGGTGTTTTTCCATGATAATCATAAAAACATCAACCTGTATCACAATCTTTCCAGCGCCATCTCTATTTGATGAGGAATATTTAAAGTGTAGACAGAGAAAAATCTTGTCCATACAATTTGTGTCACGGCCAGCAACTCAACTCAGAGCTTCTGCCTCCATGACTTGACCACACTGCAATGCATTTGTTGAAAGCTAGATCCTACTCTGCATTTTTTGCTGCTACAAAATTACATTATTTTCCCTGTTTCCCCACGGACGCTGTGCTTCCAAATGTGTCCCAACAAAGCAGCAATTAACATCAGCACAGACTGACTAATACACGCCAAAAATTGCCAGAAGGATAACCTGCATCCAAATGGGTAGATAGTAAACCTGTCACCATGGTAATCCTAAGCTCAAACAAGAGTTTTCTTATTCACAGTCATGAAGACTAGAAAGAGCATCTTAAAAGACGCGTCATCCGCATGGCAGAACGGAAAGAGAAAAGAGCAGTTAAATGAAGTTCTGTCTGTGGAGCAGAGAAGCCAGTTATCCATAACAATCTCATTGCCTGCAAGATGCAAAAGCAGGATTTGCGATGGTGTGAAATAATTACGAACAAGATGGGAGTGAAGGCAGAGTCTGGAGAAGACAAATCCTTCCATTAGACTGTGACTACGAAGTGGAACTGGGGACACAAAATGAACAGGAGAGAAAAAAAAAAAATCACCTGTGAAGCCAGCAGCAAACAATCACCACAAATAGCTGCAAATGCTGGAAAAGAACTTCAAAGCAATTACTGAAGTAAATTAAGTGACAGTCAACATTGATATCAATGGACTGAGAGCTTTTCCAGAGAGGGAATGGGAGGAAAAATCTTAGAAATTAAGAAATCTGAACTTTTCGGTTGAACGCTTCCAAGTGCAAGGCCTGGGTGTTTCTTCAGAGCTTTGTATCCGGATTTGACAGGATTTGGCCCCTTCTCTGGCCACCAGCCAATTCTGCTGCTTGGTGAAGCAGTGATGCATCTGGGCTGGGGAACTGTGCCGATGTTTCACATCTCTATCAGTTCTCTTCGCAGTGGGTTTAAAATGCAAATGTGAAAATGTAAGAGATGCTCATAAACCGTATGGTCTTGTGGCAGCGTGGTGCCCCAATGGGTACATGCTCTGGTAATGGTGGAAACTCCAGCTGTTTTGGCTGGTTAGTGTGCCCTTGGGCCCCAGAAGCCTGTACAAGTGACTGTACGTGTCAAAGCACTCTCACATGTTGCCAGGTCTTTCTGGTTTCAGCACAAGTTGAAACAACATGAAAATAATTATTACAATAAATGCTTCATACATTGGGTAGATGTCTACTATATCAAGGGAATTTGGTTTGTTGATTTAAACTGTTTTGTTTCCCCATCAAAAAGCATGCTTTATACCTCCCTAGCACAGGCTATGGCTCAGCTTGTGGCATCTGCAGGGAGGGTGGTGGGATCTCCATCTGTCCGCATAGTGGGGAGCAGGATCCCGTTGGCTGTCAGCAGGGCTCCAGCCCTGGGACATGACGTGGTCCCTTGCCTGCTCATACAGGAGGAGCATCCTGGGAGGCTGCAGCCACTATGTTTGTGCTCTGCTCACACCTTGTGACTGACCCTTCTGCTTTGGGACATGTTCCTTTTCCCTATGCCCCAAATTTTTTCTTCAGTTTTCCACCTGCCAGAAAAATTTTGTTCAAAGCAGCAGCCCACCTACTGAGGAATTAATCTAATCAAAACCAAGACACCAGCACTGCACAGCCCTATGCTGTCCACCTATTAGTTTCCTGGTGTTTACAGTGTTTGGTTTGACCTGTGCTATAAATCCTAAATGGCCTGGGGGCTGTCTACCAGCAGTGCCTTTTTCTGTGTGCTGCCTGTAGCAGAAGCACTCCCCCAGAAGGTCCTGATACTATTAATCTCTCCTCAAGAGAAATTAAGAAGTCTTAAAGCTTTTCCATGTCTCTAATCCTTTTGTTGTCTTTCTGTCATTCAATTCACTTTCTACGTGATTTTTGAGCTAAAGCTGAGCAGAGTTGAAAGCCGTATATAATGAAAAGATGCTCCTTTGGTTTATTTAATGGCATTAGGTTATGGAGGCCATGGAGCATACGTGTTATTTCCACTGATGGTCAGAACTGCAAAACGAAATAACAGAAGTCTGGCTGAAGTAATCAGAACATTTTTTTCCTGGTGCTGCAGCCAGGCTATTAATGGTTTAGGAATTTCTCCTGTCCTGTATCTCAGCTGATTTGAAATATGATCGAAAGCAAGCTTCCAGTACCGCTAATAGTGCACAGCATTTTAGCAGCTGCCATGTTTCATCATAAATCTATGTATTTGGGGGAAAAAGATAAGAGTCAGTGCGTGCAAGTGAAATCACATAAGCACTGTTTTTTTAAAAAATATTGTGAGAGTTAGAGAGGTGAAATGTGCTGAGGATTAAAAAAAAGTAATAAGCTATTGTGGCTTAAAAAAGTTACTTTGCAAAGCAGTATTTCAGTTTTGCTTTCAAGAATTTGCTGTGCAGACTACGGAAAGGAAAGTCTGGCTCCCGCCAGCGAGCCACGACCTGCTCATCCCAACCAAGCATCCATCTGTCAATGTCAGAGCCAAGGAGGAATCGTGCAAGCCCAGTGACAGCGGTCAGGAAAGTGAAAGTACAAGAGAGAGTCTGACCGTAGTGAGAGGGAACATCAGTCCCCAGCACCGGGCACCGGTCCCTGGCTTAGCCGAACTCGAGAGGGTTTTGCTCTCCTTCTCTGGCCTTGCTGACCACAGTGGGACTACGCCAGCTTTTGCCTTGCTCATCTCCCATTCTGATGAGCATGGGCAGTGATATCTATCTGCTATGGATGTTTTATGGAAACAAAACACCCATCCTTGTCCTTCCTGAGTCAATCAGTACATCTTCCATTGGTTTTGAAAGGACCTCTGCTGAGTTCTGAGCAGCCAGGGTGTGCAGTGAATGCTGAAGAGGAAAACCAGGATTCTTCAAGTTTATTTGCTTTTGTTGTATTACCCCAGGGCATTAGAGCGGAGAATCAGTCCTTTTCCAAACTGTGCTGGAGGTAGGAATGTAATTACTGTTGCCTTCAGTACAGAAAAGCTTCTAAAAGCTTTTCCATTTCTGGGAACAATGGTCTGTATATCTCTCTAGGCTGATGATTAATGCATCTCCTTCTACGTCCCTGTCACTTGATTCAGTCATCTTTCTTTCCTGGAATGTGTGTGCATTTAGCCGTATGCATAAAAGTACCTAAAGATTGGGCAGACCTCACCTGGCATAGACTGTAGGGGGCACCTCCAGGCTGTGTTAACACCTGAAGAGAACTTTCTCAAAACTGCTCACTTTGGGGGAAAAGCTGAGATTTTTTTTCTTGGATAATTTGACTGAGGGAAGAACACACATTATCCTTGTCTGAGGAAACCTCAGAGCCAAGTGGGGCTTGAGCTTTGCTGTGCCTGAAAAAGTAGGGTATTAATGCATAAGAAAGTGGATTTTCTTGATGACTGATTTTCTCAGAAAAATTCAAGGCAAAATCTGTAAAATCCTCAGTATTTTGTGTATCTAATCAGTGGCAAGAAATTTCTCACATTGCTTACGTACAAATCTCATTTTGATCAGCTTTATGTTGTCTTTTTTTCACTATCTTGCTGCTGATGTCTGCTCCACGTGGATTTGCTTGGGCTCTAGCAGCCTTCTTGTGTTGTCCTTCAGAGATTTTATTTCACGGAACGATCTTGGAATTAAATGCTGGCAATGATGCTTCTGAGGTCCTAACGGTCCTGTGGGACATACGCAGATGCAGACAGAAGGTCAGTACTGATTTTTCCTGTCGTGTATCTATTGGACCTGTCCTCGGAGCAGATGTTAGCTACAGGTTTGCATGAGGAGGTCATTTGTTGAGCTGTCGAGCCTTGTGAGCCTTCCTGGGAATAACAACTTTATCACCATGACATTAGATGTGCCAAAAATGTTTATTAACACAATCGCCTTCTGTGTGAGCAGTTACGTTTCATGAAGAGAGAGAGCGTAAAGTTTGTATTTTTAGTCTTAAAGCAGCTCTGTTTTATATTAATGAAAGCTGCAGCCACCCCTCTCCCCTCCCACGTGGGAGATGCGTCGTCTGCCTGAGAAACTGCAGTGACGTTTGAGAACAAAATGGCTGCAGCCTCCGCGCTGGGGTCAAAAAGCTTGGGAACAGGCAGGTAAGTACCCAGACGTCAAAAGCTTCACAGCATTCCTGGGCATCATCGGCCACACAGGTGTCTGACACATAAAACCAGTATACTTCTGCCCACAAGAGAACAGGGGAAATTAAACTGCTGCTGATTTTCTCTACATGAAGCCAGGTAATTGCCTGGATGAAAAAAAAAAAAAAAAAAAAGTTGTGCACAATATAGTAAAGGCAATTTGCTGTGTAATTTTTAGCACAATGATTTGACTCTTGAAACTGCTATTTGTTTTACTGGGCGTCTTGGACGTATGAGAGAAACTAGAGGGATTTGTGATCTGTTATGGGTAGAAAATGGCCTCTTGGGAAGACGCCCGCAAAGTGAAATCTGTCTCAGAATTAAATGAACTATCTCACAGGGAAAATCTGACCCCCTCACGTAAAGTGTTTCTTTCTGCTCCACTGTACTCTCTGATCTGCAGTGTCTTCAAAAGCAGTGCTCCCAGGGATGGAAACCCGCACAGCAAAGCGTTAAATAAACAAGCTTTTGAATTTTCAAACACGACAACCTAGTTTGAGCTGCGTGGCCTAGCACAGAGAAAGGAAAAGGGAGAGTGCAAAGTCCAGCATCCTAGAGCCGCTTCTTACCTACTTTTTCTCTTTCTTTATCTGTGTGCAAAAACATACTTGTCCTGCAAACAGCAGAAGTCTGCAGATACCAACCGGGGCGTTTCTGCTCAAGGCAGCAGACCTTATCATGAGCCGTCTGTTCATTAGGTGGAATTTTCTCTCTCAGCTGAATTAAGTATTGCACAAAAGCACAGGCACAGTCTGGTGTCACCTAGTGCTTGTGCTGGTGTGGGTGGTGTCCAACTGGTTCTGGTGGTCACTGGGAGCACAGACAGTGATTTGTCTCCAGGCTGTTTCAGCATCCCAAGCTGAGAGGCTCACACAGATGTCCCATATGACTGCTAAACCCATATGGCTCCTAGACTCCTAAACAGCATCTAAACTCATTTGCTCTGATTTTTTTTTTTTCCTTTTCCTTTGCCCACAGTCAACTATTTTTCCAGGTCACAGGTAGTGCCTGGAAGTTGTTGTTTCTGTGCAGGCTGCCTTGAGCATAACATTTTTCTTAGAAACTTCACTATGTTGTTTCTCTCTTACAATTTCTGCTATTTTTTTCTTTTAGCAGACATTAACAATTGTTATTTTATCACATGCTTCTGTTCCTCCAGTCTTTCTTGAGAAAGGATCTATTACAGGAAACTTCTCCCCTCAAGGAGCTGTACCTTTGTAACTTTAAGATCGAGCAGTGAAGTTTTCATGGTGCAGAAGTTTGCCTAGGGTATTCCCAAGAGGTTTGAGACCTGCTTTACTTGTAACCGTGAGATCGCCTATGTGTTCATCAAACTATCCCTCTTCATTTTCAAAGGAAAATATTTCATTTTTATTCTGAACGTGATTTTCCAGTGTATTGGTCCGTTCCATAGCACTTCTCCTTCCTACAGTAAGTTTGCTCCAAATGCTGTGGAAGAAGCTTGTGGAAGCATCTTTTGCTCTACTATTTCTCTGATTTCATTGCAACCTTTTACTTCCATTTTGACAGTGATAGTGTCCTTTGCATTTTCAAAGCACTGATTCAGATCACAACCTTGGTATCATTCATAATGTTTTTGCTCAGTCCTTGGAGAGGTGCTGTGATTTTTGTGGGAATATGAGCATAAATCTTGACAAGCAGGTCACCGACCAATTTTTTCAGAGTTTTATACTTCTAACTATTTTATTAACTCCACTTACAGTGAAAGTTTGGTCTGATGACTCCTTTTTCTGAGGTGTGATTAAAACCAGTTGTTTTGTACTAATTTGTATTTTATCTTGCTCAGTTCTACCTTTTACTCCCATTTCTTGTGAGAACTGACCTGACTTGAGAATAGCTTATGGATGGCCCTATATTGCAATTCTTAGCAAATTTGTTATTTGACAAAAAACTGTCTACTCACTCTTTTGCAAATCACTTATTTGCCTCAGGTCTTGCAAAAAATAAACTCTATTAACGCCTTCCACTTACCTGGGTCTCTGCCTGCCTCTTGTTCCAAGTCATAGTATATCACTCGCTCCAATACTCTGTATGTTTACAATGCCCACAGGAATGGAAAACCAGACAATACACTGTAAACCAAATAGGTTCCTAATTAACAAGTTTAATCTAAAACACCTCAGCATCTCAGCCTGGGGGAAGAAAGGGGAAGGAGAAACGTGGTGTCCTTGAAAATGCTCTTCCTGTGTTTACTTTGAAGGCACAATTATTTGAAACCATATGAAAATACAAGAGCGTAATTGTATCACCATCGCCGGAAGGTTGCTCTAACTTACACCTCTAGCTCTCTGCAGTAGTTTGAAGTGTGTCTTGCTGCACTTGTAGCCCTCTCAGTCACAGCTCCTTCCCTTTGCCACTGCGCTTTGTTGCTTTCTTTTCAGCCATTTAAGACCAAGTACTATTGTCCTCTTTGCTGCTGCTGCTGCTGAAGCACAGCAAGACTTCGAAACAGTCTCCATGACAATCAGAGATATGCAGCCTGGATCTTAATGGGAGCGATACATGACTGTGATCACATCCTGAGGAGGAAGGGTATGTAGATGCTGGTGCTGGAGGTTAAAAACTGCTGGTCCCTCGCTCCTTTTATGACGATGCATGGTTGTAAGGGAAACCCTCTTTGCTCTATGCATCCACCATATTCCCTTTTCTGGAGAGGTTCCCCAGGGGCTGATTTTGTCTGGTGTTAAGGTTTAGAAAGGGATAAGAAATATTAATGGATGAATGATTACAGTATCACAGAAAATGGAACTGAAAGTGCAGTGCATGGAGATCAAAATGAAAGACAGTATCTGTCTCTGAGCTTTTGAATGATATCAAAAAGGGAATTTATTCCTGCTTTTTAACTTCTTGTTACCGACGCAGTTGAATTCTGGAAACATCAGTTCCTTATTATTATAGCAGTATGTTGTGTTTTGTTCAGTGTTTTCATGCAAAATGAAGTTTTAAAATACAAGATGTGCTAGTTTTATGGACTTCAGTCATTCATGCAGAACAAAATATTCAAATATTAGGATTTAAAAAGTAATGTTGATGATGGTGGACCATTTTTTTCTTGGTCTTAAGATGTTCAAATACGGACAAAAGCTGCAGAATGAAAATGAACATCAGTTCTCTCTGATTGGCAGGATGTCACTTCTATTATTTTCCCATTGCCCATGCTAATGTCTTTGCCCATTGCACAGATGTGGTAAAACAGCTTTAGGCTGATACTGTTTTAGTTATCATAAAATTCCATCTTCAAGGCAAACTTCAGTCACATTAGTTTGAGATTCTCTCATTAGCAGGTTCTTTGTGTCACATTCAAGCCAACAAACATAATTTAAAAGTATGCTGAATACTGAAAGACCGGACATTTGTATGTCATTTTTTAATGGACCACGTGCGAACAGCCATCTGAAGTTAGTGAAGGTGAGAACTGCATAGCATGGCATATGGTGAATAAAATTGATAATATTGGAACAGTAATGAGAGCTATGTGATGCTCATGTATCTATTAATATCTGTATCCACATACACCCCCATATATTCTAAATATATGTACAGTAGCTCTAACTTTCAGCAAGTAAAATGAGAATCCATAATGCAGTAGAATGGAAAGAACATGAAAATGAAAACAAAGGCAAAGCCACAATAAAACTGAAGCAATCAGGGGGAACAAAAGAAAAAAAAAAAGATACTTATTAAAATTCATTCTATAAAAGGAGGATTGTGAATGTAGGGAGATATTACCAGTGAGAAAATGTTTGAGGGAAGCTTCTTGGGTTTTCTGCAGCAGATGAAATATCTGACCCTTCGTGTGTACTGTGACTGTAAAGGCTGTCTCTCAGGAGAAAGGGAGTAAGCTAGGATAATGTTTGAGCATTTTAGGATGAACAAAAAGCATTTTCTTCATCTTTCTCAACATGCCCTGCCACTGTTAGTCCTAACCCTTTAGTAAATTCTGCACGCTTACTTTGACCTTGTCTCCATCTAGATACTTCGGTCACCTTTTCTGGTGTGCTAGTCGTCCTTATTCTTATTGACTGGTGACAAACATTCCATAGGCTTCCTTTTTATGTACAATTTTCCTTTTTCCCCAGCACATTCTCTGAGAGATTTTAATATCGTTCTGAGGCTTCATCCATTTATTTTCACCAGATTCCCATTCCTTATTTCATTAAGAACACAACTTTACCTGCAAATTCTGCATCTTCTTTCTTGCTGGAAATAGGCTCAGCGAGAATCTCAATGAGGTCTATATGAGAAATATCCAGAAAAATCTCTTGAGAGCTTGAAATAATTCCAATGCAGAAATTGCTGTAAGTACTGTGTTGCTAGGAGGGGAATAGGTCCTGTGGAAATAGGCCCTGGTGGGAGAGAGATTTGACCTCCACATTGTAGGACCATGTCTGAAACAAAGAATATGCACACCTGGCTCAAAGCCAAGACAGCTGCTTGAGATCAAGGCCTGGGCAATCGGAGGAAGAGCCAGGACATTAGGAACTGAGCCCAAGGTACAACCAAAAGAATTAGGGAAATAGGAAGACTCAGCAACTCGAGACTGGCATGGATGTCTAGCCCAGTGCAAGCTGTTATGTCTATTGTACCTATCGTGAGACTGGTCCAGAGGTAAAAGCCCTCTGGGTCTGTCTCACGGACCTTTTCTTGATGACTTTTTGTTCCTATTCCTGCCTCTATTTCCATTCTTACTTTGATTGCCGATTGCACCTTTTCAATGTTTGTGTCACATTCGTGGTAACTGCTCACCATGTACATTTCTAATTTAATCACTCCTTGGGAACTATCTCCTCTAGTGCTCTCATTTGTGCTGTGGTTCTTTGAACTCCCATGAACCTTATCCTAAGCTGCAACAAAAGAAGTGTGGACAGCAGGTCAAGGGAGGTGATTGTGTCCCTCTACTCTGCTCTCGTGAGACCCCACCTGGATTAATGCATCCAGCTCTGGGGCCCTCACCACAAGAAGGACATGGACCTGTTGGAGTGGGTCCAGAGGAGGGCCATGAAGGTGATCAGAGGGATGGAGCAACTCTTCTGTGAGGACAGGCTGAGAGAGTTATTCAGCCTGAAGAAAAGAATGCTCTGGGGAGACCTTACAGTGGCATTCCAAGATCTGAAGGGGGCCTACAAGAAAGCTGGAGAGGGACTTTTTACAAGCGCATGTAGTGGTAGAACGAGCGGTAATGGCTTCAAACTGGAAGAGAGTTTGGAACTAGGTGATCTTTAAGGTCCCTTCTAACCCAAATCATTTTATGCTCTGTGAAAATCTGACTAAAAATGAAGCAATATCCCCTACGTGTTACACCTCAGTCTTGCAGAGAGGGATTCTTGCTGCTCCATGTTGCTGCATCTCTGCACACATGCATACAACTTACATTGACCTTTTCTACCACCACATCTCTTAGAAGCTTGGAAGTAACTTGCTGGGTTTTATCCTCTTAGTCCTTATCAAGTTTCTGTCATCCAAAACCCTCCCTCTTATAGAAACCATCTTTCATGCTAATTTCCCCCTTCTCTTGTGCTGATGTCCTTCACTGCATTTTTACAAGGTGATTCTTGTTTTGTGATTTTTGGCCGGTGTTACTAATTACTCTAATCCCTCTGTCCTGTTTCTCCAGCCTTCCTATTTTTCTTGTCTCTTCTCAATTTTGTATCACCCGTGAATTTCATTACTGTGCTGTTCACTCCTCTTTCTAGCTCATTACTGAAGTGTTATATAAGGCAAGACCCAAGACTGATCCTTAAATATTTACCTGTCTCCCCTATAAACTGGTACTCTGCCATGTGTTTATTAGCCTTATTTTGGTCTTTCTTCTAGGCTTCAGACAAGTGAGATTTTTTTTTGTTTCACAAGCAGGTTCAGTTGATCTCTTTCAGATTTTTTTTGGTGAAACGTAGGAAGCAATTTTATTCTCATGCTCTCCAGTTTTATGTCAGTGTAACTACTTGGCTTTGAGGGAGAGGATGATCAGACCAATTGTTCAAAAAAATATGGCTGAAATCCAGGAGTATTACATTTATCCTGTTCCATTCATCCATTAATTTGCTAATTCCATAAAGAAGTGTTACCTTTGTCAGGCAAGATCTATTCTTTATAAATCCTGTCCCTTATTGCTCATCATTGCATTATTCTCTGCAAATGAAGTGACTATTTCTTAAGGCTTTTTCTATTGTTTTTGCCAGGGTTAGAAGCTAAATGTAAAGCATTGTAATTAGAAAGATTTTTTTTCTTTCTTTTATGAATGCTGAGACAGTGACACATTTTCTTTTCTGTTCAGTGCTGGGAGAAGGGCAGATAAGGGAGTAGTTGACTCCTTCCCCTCTTTAGCTCTTCTACATGTGGTGTGTGATTCCTACCTCACGATGGTGCGGGAGATGTGGTGCAGTGTGGCCATCCCTGCTGCTTCTAAACCTCAGGACTGCAAAATAACTTACAATGAACATTACAGCAGCTTTCAGAGAATGCAGGTGATAAGAGTTGTACCATGATTGTCACCTTAGTGTCTTTGATTTCAGTTTGTCATGACTGATTGACTGCTGTCAGGTGAAGTGCCAAAGGTCCCCAAAAGATGTGCTACCAGAGCATGAATGTCTTATGCCTATGTGCCTATAGCAGAAGATGCAGCTATAAATGATCAGGATATGCTTAGTTTAAACACTGCTAGAATTGCCCCATAATTTCTTCCTGACATATTTGGCAGTGGTGCCCAAGTTTGAAAGGTAAATTAAGCAATGCTCCTGACATTCCTTTGAATCTTGTTACCACATGAGCAATAAAACTGATTTTTCAGTTCCTGTGCTACACTGTACATTTGGCCACTACCAGACATCCGCAAATACAACTTCATTTTCAGTGTAAGATCTTAGCTCAGCCTTTTAAAAAGTAAAGTAAGGTTGCCTTGAGGTAGGGAAGTGAAGGCATCCAAGAGGCACAGTTGACTCCCTGGACTGGTTTGAACTGGTATGTGCTTTAATGCATTTAGAACACATTTATTGTCTCCTAAAAGAAATGTTAAAAGGCCTGGAGGGCAAGTTCATCCAGAGCTACATGTCCTAGAATCCTAATCTGGGATGTTATGGACTCATCTGAGTACTCACCTGAAAAGACAAAATTTACTTTGGAAAACTAGGTTTACCCCCAAAAAATAACTTGCTGTGTAAGTAACTCAGCCACCTGTTTTGTTGTTGTTCTTACTTGGTGGTGCTGAGTAGACCTTTGCATTGGTGTCCACAGCTGTGCAAGCTGCAGCTGGGCAAGGACAAGGGCTTAGGTTTTATTGAGATTCTGTATCTGTGAATATGTCATGTTTTGTTTTGAGATTGTCGGTTCTAGACATGACCAGACGTTCTCTGAACCATGGGTTTTCATTTACTTCACATCCAACTTGGAAAAAATATACTGTTATTACTGAAGATGACCTATTGGAATGGGTCCAGCGGAGGGCCATGAAAATGAGGACAGGCTGAGAGAGTCGAGGTTGTTCAGCCTGGAGAAGAGAAGGCTCCGGGGAGACCTTATAGCAGCCTTCCAGTACCTAAAGGGGGCCTACAGGAAAGATGGGGTGGGACTCTTTAACAGGGAGTGGAGCAACAGGACAGGGGGTAATGTTTTAAACTGAAAGACAAGAGATTTAGATTAGGTATCAGGAAGAAATTCTTTACTGTGAGGGTGGTGAGGCACTGAAACAGGTTGCCCAGGGAAGCTGTGGATGCCCCATCCCTGGAAGTGTTCAAGGCCAGGCTGGATGGGGCTTTGAGCAGCCTGGGCTAGTGGGAGGTGTTTCGGCCCACAGCAGGGGTGTTGGAACAAGATGATCTTTAAAGTCCCTTCTAACCAAAACCGTTCTACGATTCTGTGATTCTATAATTATTTTTCCTTTCCAGTGCCCCACAAAATGAGAACTGTAACAGCAAAAAATGCAGTTAGCCACTACTGAGCTCACTGATAATCTCAGGGTGAAAAGCCACATTTAACAGTAGTTTTAGCTAGGATGGAGAAGTGATGACTTTACTTTGTGTTATGAAGTTTGATTGTGCAGAAGTGGATTTACATCTTGGTCAGTTGCATCCTGATGTGGGAAGGACAGGGTATACAGCTAAAGAAAGTAGCCGGTGCCACAATGTTATCCAAAGAGATGACTGAAGTCAAGACAGACTAGAACCTTGGCTTTCAAAAATGTTAGAAAATACAATTTTTTGTGTCCATGGCCTTTCAAATTACATATGTTTATTTCTATTTACAATTATGTATATATCCATATATATTTTGCTCTGAATTGAATTGCTTATTAAGTTGAATCAATATAATGTGTTGTCTACCTCTGTTGTGTCTGTTTCATCGTTCTGCTGTCAAACCCTAAATGCAAGCGATTTCATTTTTCCTGATGAATGTAGGATCAAAGGAAGATCAAAGCAAAAGCTGAGTTCAGGCTCTGTAATTTTTGGCTGATCACACCCAGATATTTTCCTCTGTGCTGAAACCAATGTCAAAAGGAGCAAACTAACTGGCTATAACATTTCCTTTGCATTATCAATTGGCAGTTCAAAGGTCTCCTCCCAAATCAGAAATAAACCCTCTTTGCTACCATCAGGCATGTTAACCAAAGGTATCCTTGCAAAATAATCCTACAGGCAGAAACAGAGTCATACACAGACCCTAGCTCGATCTGACCATCTGCTTCAGAGTTTTTTCTGGGCCACTTGTGCCAGCGGACATCCAGCTCAGTGGATTGTACTGCAGCATAGGGCGCAAAGTGCAACAAGAGCAGAAGTTCCTTGCACCACTTCTGGTTTGTTTTTTTTTTTGAACGTACCACCTTCTCTAAAGAATTAGTTGGATCCTAACAAAAGCTGGGAAGGGGGATCAGATCTATTGTCAGTCTCCTGCAGTTGGTGGTATCAGGTGATTCAGATGTAAGCATCATGAACTATGCAGTAGGCAGATCATATGGCCCACACATTTGGTATTATTCTAATCTCTGAAAGCTCGGTTGTTTTAAGACATGACATTTAAGATCCCCCCCCCTGCTAGTGTTGTTAGCATTAACTGTTATAGCTCTGGAAATACTTCTTGAGCAAATAAAAATCTGCTTCCTCCTTTAATTTTGCTAAGATGCTTAGAGCACAACAGATGTGAATAATCCTAGCACTGTAAAACAATATGTATTTTATAATCAGGAAGAAATGCATTTTGGTCAGCAAATATATTGAAGTTTAAGCTTCTGAAGAGGTTATAAACAATAATGCATAAAACAGCAGCTTATAAAATTAACGTTTGGAAGTAACGTCCAAATTATCTTCAGAAGTGGAAAGAGAAGTGGTAAAAATATTTCAGGATCCACAGACACAGACACTGGTTCAACCAATTAAGAAAACAGCTGTGTAGGTGGAGACCCCAAAAATTCTTTAGGGAAAATCAACAGGCAGCGTGGTCTCCTGACAGGATTACATTTCCCAGTAAATGACATCAAACCTCAGAAATCTAATAGAGGCCAGCAACTAGAACAGGGCTAAAACATGTTTCAGGTAAAATGACTATCAGAAATTGGACCGGATCATTACCAGGAGAGTTAATGTTGCTCCCAGAACAAGGAAGGCGAAAATTCTGTAGTCTGGTATATAGTAAATGGTCCACAGCATAAAATTCCTGGAAACGCTAGTCTGAGCTGGGCCGGCAGTCATTCGCCCATTTGTCACTCTGGTGTAGCTAGAGGTGGTGCCCAGGCTTTGCTCTGAGCAGCCGGGTCTCACAATGCAACGCCTGAAACCAAGTTTCTCTCTGGCAAGGTCAAACTTGGAGATGCCAAAAAAGTGTCTCTCTTCCCTCGCTCTGCCCATGGGGTATGGTCTGACTTGTATTCCCACCGTGATGGAGATCCTATTTACAGTATATTCTGTGGGCATCCAAAATGTGATCATGGATGTTTCCCAAGCAATCTCCTTCAGACTGCACTTGGGAGGAGCAGGTGCAGAGAAGGTTCCTGTATATTATCTGGAGCCTTCCTAACATTTCCTGGGGGAAAAATAAGGCCTCATCTACAATAGGAAAACCCCTATAACCTAACTACACACGTTAATTGACACGCAGTGAACATATTTTGTAATTCCATTGTAGACAATCACCTGTGGATTTTTTTACATTTGTAGACAGAAAAGGAAACCAAGGCTCTTGCCACGTTCCTGTCACCTCTGCATTACAGTCAAGCATAGACTTTGGCACTTCAGAGAGAGTGTTCGTTTGCATCTTCCAGTGCCCAAAGATAAAAGATTTTACTAAGAAAACTCTATGAGAACAGTATATTAAAAATAAAGCAAAACAGAGGATTCACGCTGTCTGCCCCGTGTGCTTCAAGAAGCCTGCACTGGTTAAAATCTATGAAGACTGAAGGACTAGAAACGCAGCCAGAGCCAACCAGAACTCCAAGAGGGCACTTTGGCACAAGACTTAAATTTCCCAATGGAAACAGAAGAGACAGAGTACTTTGCTTATAAAGTACAGGCACTAATTGAATGTGATTGGGTCCTGCCACTTAATAAATTACCTTTCATCTGCTGAAGCTTCATAAGTGTGTGTGTGCATGCTCTTAGCCCTCCCTGTCTGTAGAATCAAAAAAATGTGTTAACTTAAAATGTAACTTAAACCACCTTCACAGAACCAAAGCCGGCGCGTGTTGGTGTTCAGCTCAGCAAGGAGCATGTGTACCCTCAGTAACAAGTGGTACCTTGTCAAAGTGCTATGAGCTGTTCACAGATCTCAGGCTACACAGCGATAGGTGTACTAGAAGCCGAGGACACAGAAAACTCTCACTGGGCTAAAAAGAGTGCAGCTCTATTGATCTGATGCCAGCTGAAGACTGAGCCTACTGCACTTAGAGAACAGAGATATCCACTTTGGCTTCTCCAACGAAAAAAGTTCAAAAGAAGTGGTAAACTACAGACCCTTTTTCTGGCTTTTATTCTAAGATTCGGGAAAGCTGGTGAGGGACAAATAGCGAACACTCGGACAGACACAGATCAGTTAGAGACTCAGCACAGGCAGATGAAAGAAGTTCAGACTTAGCCATCTTGATTAATCTCTCCCAGGTGGAGAAAGGGAGAACAGAACAGGGTGAGTGTGTGGGCATCCTTCAAAAGGACTTCTGGACAGCTTTCGATCCTCACTGAGACAATCATCTGTAAGGATAACAAACAAACACTGATGTTGAAATGCTCAGCTGGTTTGCTAGCAGGAACCAGAGATGGTAAATGGGGCAGAGCGGTAGAGAGAGACAGTGGGATAAGAGTGACAAGTGGGAATATGTTGAGCCTGTTCTGTTTCTGCTATATATAGGAGATAGCAGTTATCTTACAGAAGGAAATGTAGAACAAGATGTGTGGATTTGGAGATGATGTGGAACTGACAACCTGAGAAATACCATCCGTAAAGGAAGTAAGTCGAAGATGCTGAGAAATCTGCCGTATGTTTAAGATATGAGGGATGAGCAGGCAGTGCAAAGCAAGATGGGGAGACCAGAATACAGTGGTGCAAACTGTGTTCATTTGCTCATTTAAAATCCTGATCTTGTTGCAGAGAAGCAGCTCGGAAACCAGTGGCGTCACTCGCTATGTACACTGAGGGAAGAAACCCCAAGCCCAAACAGATCATCAGAACACTTTTGCAAAAAGCTAGAAAGAGGAGAAATAACTTAGTTTTCAGAGAATGAAGAAAGTTGTTAGAGTTGAAGCACAAGTGAGTGAACATCCTTGGAGTCCTTAGTCATTTTTGTAGAAGTATGCCAAATGACTTTTCTGTAGTGGCAATGGTAATTAAAAGTGGAAAAGCAGCACTGCACTGGAGGCTCGGCAGCCCCCCAGGCAGCTGGCATCGATACCTGAGAAGTGGCTAAGAAAGCATTTCAGCTGGCCATGAAGGGAGTCTGAAATTGTGTAGCTAATGCTTTCTTTTGGGTATCGGCATTTCAGCATATTTTCACCGACACCAGGCCATATATAAAATACCATGTATGCATTGTTCAGCTGGAAAAGCAGCTAAAATTCCCATGAGTGCATCTATGCCATTTGAATGGATTGTATGCCCCAGTGTAATTTAATCCGACCCTACTGTCTTGAAATCACAGACCTTATTCATCTACAGCTCAACAAATCTGAAGTGTATCCAAGGCTTCAGATACAAAATTTTCAGCGCGGAGAGATTGTCCGCTGGAGTGTGTATGAGATTCAGTGATGGACACATCCAGCCTATACAGCCCTCCCATTCACACTGCAGGGATTTGGGCTCAGACACAGAGCCTGGAAACTCTCATGGAGACTCGGCAGTGGCACTGAAAAGGGGGACAGGAGCAGTCAGGTCAGATGCCTGCTGAAGACACTAGGAGGAAGGTGAATGAGATTTGCAGTGTGGAGAGCAATAGTGACTGGGTTGTGATAACATAAAAGGAAAGCACCAGCCCGGGCAGCAAGAAGGGATGATGAATCTCGTGTAAGGCTTTTTTCTCAAAATATTGACTATGGTTGTTTGGATGCTGCCCAGCCATCTTCACAAACAAACCTGCTCCATTGACAGTGATGCTTCTGTGCCTTCTACTCAGCTTTTCTCAGACAAGAAGGTTCATGGCAAAGTGAGGCTGAAAAGAAGGAAATCTTCCATTTTCTGAGCTGAGAGGAGCAGTGCCAAGATCAATACAGCATGAAACAATCATTGGACATGGCCTAACAGCAGCCTCTGTTGCCTTCATCGCAACAGTTCTCTCTGTTTCTGGATCATCTCTGGAAGCAAAGGAATGATTTCCTTGTTGTTACAAGAAATAGCCATCAAAGTGATTTTAATGCAGAAAAACAAAAATGGCAAAGAGGTTCTGAGGAGCAAATGTGGTGAACTCCTATCTCAGGTACAAATAAGGGAATTGCTGCTCTTAACACTATGGATCAGGGATCTTCATGTGTTCCCATAGTCCTCACTGATCCACAGGTAAAAATCCTGGCAAGCATTGTGTTTAGGACAACATCATGAATGGCTCTTTTCCATCCATAGAAGTTATGTGTTTCTACATTTCATGTTTTACAGCAGTTCTGTCTGGGTTTATCCCATTTGCTGTCCTCAGAAAGCTCTCCCGAGATCCTGCTCCCCAGTAATGTAGCTAACAAATCAGAGACATGCAGTACTTTCTGCTCAATTAAGAACAGAAAAACAACCCTAACCATGCAATATCTAGCCTGTCACTAAGACTGGTGCTGAGCAGTTCACACGGATGTTCGGTAAAGACTACAACAGGCAGCTACAGAATGACATCTCCATAAAACACATTTCCTCCTGATCTTTGTTATTCAGTATACACATGGTCATTGCCCAATAGTATGTGGATTTATTAATTTTTTTTTTTTTTAAAGAGGAAAGCTGCATCCTTCTACACAAATGTGAGCTTTTTTTGGACTCTCTGTGTCACTAAGTGAAATCTTTCAGCAGGGAGAAATCTTGCAACACCCCGTTCTGTGCTAGCTGCCCATCCTGTTCTTCCTTCCCTCCAACTCTCCTTGGGACGCTATGCGTTTATTCCCTGTCACCAGCTAACTGTTCTCCATCTCTGAAATATTAAATACTGGCCTGGAGATGTGCCTTTGTGGAGACTGCTCTGCTATCCAACCCACTCTTGTGAAGCGAGGAGGGTACCACTCCAGCAACCTGACTACCCAGAGGCGAGCAGGGCAATGAGAGCTAACATTCTTAGGCAGCTAGGTCGGTCGCAAAATAAACACGCTTTATATCCTCTTTTAGGTTTGGGCTGGCCTACCAATTTATACTCTAAGTGCTGTCTTTATACTCCACATTTACATCACAGATGCTGCAATCAAGGACTGTTCTTCTTCTTCCACTGACCTCTTTTGTGGCCTTAACTAAATTGCTTTACCTCACGAGTTCTTTAATTGAATTATGTTCTTGTAGAGTATGATGCCTCTTTAATGTTTCAGTATCATGACATTGACTTGCTGGGACTTTTAACATCCTAACATAATTAATGGTAATGAAATGTAACTAGCTTAGAAGAATCAAGCAGTTTTCTTATGGCCTTGATTTAAAATGTTTTCCATTCCATGATGGTCTGAGATTTTGCTGTGTTTTTGAGGAAAATATAAATAGATTTGTAATGTCACACACTGGAAAAACTTTCAGAATAGTCTATGCTTACACAAACACTTTTAATATCACTTCGCTCTTCATGCTCCCGTAGTCTGCCAGTTTTACACAAATCTAGTCCTGTCTAATGTTTTGCTACAAAACAAGCTATTAATAGAAGATGCTTTTGCTGCTCCTCTGCACTAATCATTTGTTTGCAGACAAAGATTACTTACAGACTGCTCTTTTTTTTTTCAGCTGATTTAATTTGTTTTAAAAAAGTCTAGTCTATTATATAAAAGAAAGAGACTGTTGTACCTTTGCAGGTGCCTTTGAGCTGTTTTGTGGAATGATACTGTGGACAGATCTCCAAAGTTCTGTAATCTATACATTTGCTTTTCACTCATTTTTAACTTTGGTTGCTTCTATTATCTTTCCAAAGCTACTCTTTCATTTGTCTTTCAGCAAGGGAGACTTCACCTTTCCAAAGTATCTTATCCATGTTTTTACTAGGTTTCTCTTTGTCATGGTTTAGGCTTTTTACCTCAAACCAGGACACTCTTATAATGCAATCCATTATTTTTGAAGGCTTTCAACGAGCAGAAGAATATCACTGTGCTCAGAGTAGATATCGGAACTGGACAGGAAAATGATTGTTGGGGTGACTCCGACATTTTCAGAGACTTTGGCAGGGTAGATTTATAGGATAAGAAAATCTCTAAGTTCATCCCTGCCGCAGGAATTCAGCTTTCACTAAAATGCTGAACCTCTTCTCCTTGTTCACATGGTCATGATCTCCTGCCTTTCATGTAAATGTGTTGTTACACATATCTACAAAGAAGAGAATAAAACAAGACAAGCTGTAGCCAGTAGTCACAGTGATGAGATTATTTTGAACTGCCTTTAAGGTTTCTCACGGTAATGAGTGGCAAATAGTTAGGTCTTCTTAAAAGCCTGAGGCCAATACAATGTAATGGCAACTGTGAAATACAATGATTTCCCAAATAAGCTCTTAAACCAGAGGAGTTGCAGTCTCTCAGATATATAGAGTTCACCTGTCTTTAATTTTAAAAACACAAAGAATGTACAGATTGTAGAAGCTCATAGTCCCTTGTTAATTATGCTTTGTGTTTATATAGCAGCTCTATCTCAAAGCTCTCTCCAAACATAAAGACTCCTAGCACTTCTTTTATGTAGGTATTATTATCCCTGTCATTATCTTTATCACATTTTCCATTTTATAGGTGGTAAATGAGCAAAATCACACTGTGAGTTAGTAGCTGAATTGGGAATAGAATATTGTAGTCTTGACTTTGTCCCTTGCTTTAATTTCTCACTAACATGATTGTTATTTGTGGGTTGAAGTGATACAGATTGTGTTCAGTGTAAAATCTCAGCGAATAAGCAGGATTCTTTTTATTTGCAAGATTTTTGTTTGTATAGCTTTCATACTAATATTTTTCAGCTGTTGGTCTGGCTTTAAGCAGCTAATAGGAGATGCTGTCATCTTCCAATTAAATATGTATCAATACATTTTGTTTAATATGATACAATTTGCATAACAGACTGTAACAGCTCAGAAGCTTAGTCTATCAAGCAATGAAGTATTTAGGTATTTAGGTTGTGTCCTATTCTAGTCATAGTAAAAATCATTATGGTAATCTATGGAGAAATGTACTTTTGTGAAGTGGCTGTTTTTTAAAATGACAGCTGTTATTAATTAGTCTTTTTTTTAAAATGCGAAAATACCGTATGTGATCACTAAATTAAGTTAAAGCCACTTGTGAAATTCTACTTTCTTTAAAAAATCAGAACAAATTTTGGCTGATATAAGGCACACAAATGTGTTCAGTTGAAACACAATGACACCTTCATGAACCAGACAGTTAACCTTATTTTCTCCTTTTCCAGGACTGTTTTAATCTGGAAAGGTGATTTAATCACTTCATTGGCTCAAACTAGGTAGCTTAGCTTCAAAACATCCCCCTACCAGCATCCCGTTATTTTGTTCCTCAGTCATCAAATGTCATAAGAAAGAGTAGGAAAAAACCCTAAAAAATTGTGATGAGGGGTTCTTCAGAAGACCACAAGATACAGTCCCGTGAGAAACTGAAGATGCCCTGAGAACTGAAAGCATGATCTTCCTATAAAGAATGGTAAGACATTCTGTAAGACATCATGACTGTACACAGTGAAAATCCTATCCTCTGCCAGTGGTCTGTTTGCCTACAGGTGCAAAGTTCGTGGTGAACCTTTGTAGAAATCCATACTTGCTTAAAAGTCTGTCTTTCCAAGGAAACAGATCCCCCAGATAAACATACCTCCTTTCCTACCTTCTACTTGCCTCAATTCTAAAATAAAAAATGTTTGATGCTTCCAACAAACAAGATCACTTTCAAGGTGACTTCTCAGTGCTATGTTTTGTGGATACAGCAGTCACATACACAAGCTTTATGCATCTAACAACTCTGGAGAATAAATCCTAGTTGTGCAATTTGTCTCATTAGTTTTCTGTACTAACAAGGTTGCAATTCACAACATTTGTTCTGTGCCATGTTGGCACTTTACAGGCTGATCTTTAATTCATTCCTCTTTAATGACCTATCAATTTGCTCATAGGCCAGACCGCCGGCTCTTCTAACCACTTTATTAGACAAGTTACAGTGTATTCCTCCCTTCCCTTCCCTCCCTTTCCTTTCTTTCATTTCTTCCTTTTATTTCTTTTCTTTCCTTTCCCTCTCTATTCTTCTTTTCATGGCAAAGACCAAGCGCAATACAGGTTCTTGTTCTATCTCAGCTGTGTTTCTACATTTGCCCTCATTAGGAAGACATCCTGTCCTCCTAGTACCTGTCCCTGAGAGTTTATGACATACTTTAACACACACTTTGTGGTAAATGTCCAAGTCTTTCTCAAACTTGTGGACTAAATATGACAGGCTGGAAAGGACTTCATAGGAGTGAAAGTGGCAGGGGATATATTTATCTATATATATGAGAAATACTATAGCATTTCTCTTTTTTTTTTCATGCTATCACAGTTTACAGAATTTTTAAATGTGCATTCTCGTAAGGATTATTACATATCTCTCTAACCAGAGCAGCTGAAACTGCATTTTGTATTAGGTCCTTTTAGGCCTGTGATGGAAATGACAGATGATGTTTATATGTTGTATAATTTTCAGTTATGTAATTCCAATTTCCAGTAATCTCTCTACTCACTGTTATGTGTTGCCCCCCAAATAATAGCTATCTATAATTGTCACCTCTATGCTGTATCTCCTATGTTTCACCTGCTCTTCTTTATTCTATAAAACGCATTCTCACGCTCATTTTTGCCTGTTCTTTTGTTTTCTGTCCTGTAAACTCAGTCTTCCCTTTGCTTTCCGAGCTTCTCTTTTTCACATTGATGCCACTTCAGCGTGACCCAAAAAGGTGGTGAGAGGTGGGTTAGCTAAACTGTACTCCTGGGCCGCTCAAGGCAAGCAAAAATATTTGTATCGTAGCAATGACTTAGAGACCTAATTTTCACTTCTGAGCCATGAAGGTGAGAAGAAGTAGGAAGCGGTGCTAGCAGGAAAGAACGGCAATATGCAGGATCCCTCCCAGTTCTATACGCTACAGGCACATCTTATCTAAGTATACAGAGAAAAGTTATGGTACCGATACCTTCTTTGAGTACATGCAAAATAGTTAAAAAGCCTCCTGCTATCATGCAAGAATGTTGCCACATCCAAATGTGTTTTTGGATGTGACAACTGGTCACTCTTGTGGAGTGTTTATTGCATTGGTATTTTCTCCTTATTTCCAGCTGCTGCTGCAGTTGTTTTCATTTTATTTTGGAGACAGGTTTATATGCTCTCAGAGCATCTCCTGGTAAAAATCAGATAATTCAGTTGCTTTCCCAAAGTGTTTTCAGTCTAATTTGAGACATGACATGGCGAAGAGCATAACAAGACTTAGCAGAAGGAGACACAGAGAGAGAAAAACAAAGAGTTCAGTAATAAGAGATTACATGGTTCTCCAGGAGAGACTAATACACTCTGTGGTGAAGCAAGTTTAAAATGAAAACACGGTAAACAACTGCTCGCTTGCTGATATTACTGGAAAAATAAGCACTTCTAAGATGAATGATGCTATTTTTGTACAAATGGACTATTCACAAGCACATCCTACATGGTATCAGGTAAATGCCAGGAATAACAAAGTGGAAACCTTGAACTCATTTGTTTGTCAGAGTCTTTTGTCTTTTAAAATCTGATCATATCATTAATCATAAAACGGAGGCCTCTTGCCATGGAAGGGATCATCCCTTTTGCAGCCTGGGGAAGCTCCATTTGCCACGTGGGTTTCTGGGAAGTTGGGGAAGAAACGCCTGCAAGGAGGTGTTGCTGAAAGGTGCTGGATCCAATCCGACAGGCAATTAGTGACATATTTAGTTTTTCCTTTGCTGTGGGCAGGTAGTCGTATCCTGGGTTGGATTTGAATACAAGGCACGGGACCTAGCAGAATAAGACCTTCACATTTCTGATCCTAGTTTGGAAAATATGACCATAAAGAAATGTTGCACTTAAGAAGTTTGGGGGTGATACTGTAATTAAAAATTAATACTCCTTCCCCCCTCCTCCAAATCACAGCCTCAGAAGAAAAAAAAACTGCAGTGGTATAAATCTAGTAAAAATTATTTTTATGATTAAGTAAAAATTCTAAAATGAACTCAAATTTCTGTAAGACGATGGTCACTTATTTAACATCCTGGCTACAAGCAGAGTGTCAGAGAAGTTGAAAGAACAGGGCTACCCATGAAGGCTTGAACCTATGCAACAATATGAGAAAAAGGCATTTCCAGCAGTTAGTATCAAGATTTCCTTCACTATTGTGACAGTTCATGTACCAGGGATCTCTTGGGTTCCTAGGGCCCAGGAGGTAAGAGCAGAACAGAATAATAACGAGTGTTACTACCTTCCTTTTTCACACAGTAGTTGATAAAAAAAAAAAAAAA
>VXBH01002167.1:121224-176515 GCA_013400035.1 Rynchops niger
CGGCAGGGCGCCGGGTCCGCCCGGAGCGCTGCCGTGGCGGGGCGCGGGGAGGAGGCTGCCGCAGCCGCCGGCGCGGTGTTTTGGGGAGCGGGGAGCGGCGCGGGGTGGGTGCCTCGGAGCGCTGATGTGTCCGGCTCCCTTCGCAGGCTGCTCTGTCACTTTCGAGCCAGCGTGAGGCTGAGCCGGCGGCATCCCGGGCATTTCCAGCGAGCGCCCGCCAGCAGCCCGGCACCGATTGAAATTCAGGCGTCTTCAGAGAGGGGAGGAAGATCCTCATCTTCCGAAGCCTCCTCAATGAGTACCAAGCTCTCCAAGGAGTTGAGGCTGTCGCTGCCACCTTGTCTTCTGAACAGGACATCTGCCACCTTAAACGCCAGCAGTACCTGCATCACGCAAGTGGGTCAACTCTTCCAGTCCTTCTCATCCACCGTGGTTTTAATTGTCCTGGTCACCCTCATCTTCTGCCTAATCCTCCTCTCCCTCACCACCTTCCACATCCACAAGAGGAAGATGAAGAAGCGGAAAATGCAAAAGGCTCAGGAGGAGTACGAACGGGACCACTGCACCCACAGCAGCAATAGTGGCAGCCAGCACCCTGGGACGGGGGTGCAGGGAGAGGCACCCCAAGGAAGAGACAGCCGGCTGGGAAGACCCCCCCAGGACTTGGAGATCCAGCGCCCCTCTCCCTCGGCAGCCCCGAGCACTCAGCAAGCACGGGCTTGTTTGGACACAGCTGGTGCGGGGCTCTTGCAGACGGTGATTTTGTCATGATGGTTTGGGGGAGACCTCGCGAAGGCACTGGTTGGTGTTTGTAAATACCTGAGTGATTATTCTAGTCCCCGAAGAAGAAAAAAACATTGCTAATTCGAACGAACGAACAAGCCCACGATCCAAGCGTATGACAGATCACATTGCGTTTCTCATTGACTGTGCGAGGAAAGGATGCGTCTTTTTACTGGAGAAGGAGCTGCACACAGCTACCAAATATCAAGTTGTCCACCTGGAGGAGAGGGCCAGGGGTGGGGCATCCCTCTTCCCTGGACATCGTTACCCCGAGGACCGGGACGATCCCACTCTCCTGGGATTCCCCCTGCACCCCGTGGCACCATTGCATGGCGTGGGGTTGGGGCGTGGGTGAGTGGCGTGGGGGGAGAGGCAGGTCTGCCGGGTGCCTTGGGACCCCCTGTCCCCTCGGAGCAGGGCGACAGCCCACCCTGGTCTCTCTCCTTTTGTGCTAGGACCTGTGCCCCTGTCCCACCTCTCTCACCCCTTCCCAGGACTGGATATTGTTTTGTGAAGAAATGCCCACCCCTAGTTGGGCTTCACTGCAAGCGCCCGCCGGCCCCACGGCCCCAAGCCCCCAGCTGCAGTGCTAAGCATCCCACCATCCGGGGGGATGGAGCGAGCTCTCTGCACAGGGCGATGCCCAAGCTTTCCTCTCCCCTCGGCTCCCCTCATCTTCAAATGCCCCCCCCCCATGCCCATCCCTGTGCCACACAACCTGAGGCCCACACCCAGAACCCTGTTGTGTGGCAGGGCGAGGTGATGTGCAGTAACTTGCCTGTCCTGTCCCAGGGGAGGATGTCCTTGTACCTCCTGTTGGTCCTGAACCAAATCCAGTTCTGCACCAGGCACCTCGCGCTGAATGCCTGCGTTTACAGCTTCGCCTCCCAGCAAGGAATCCTGCAGCAGTACAGAGCTGGCTTCTACTTTTTTTTAGGCTGATATATATTTTTAACCCTCCTAATCTAGTAGACAGTTAGGGACAGACAACACTTAATTTTCTCCCCTTTCCCCTTTTGGGGAACAAACCACACAGTTGTGCAAAATGTCTGCTCGTAAGCCTTGGCAAATATTTATTTCGGAAGTGGCTGGTGTAGTTTCTCCCTAGCATGCACCAGGAGTTTTTTGTCTGTGGATGGCAGGTGTGAGTGGCTGCTAATACTGTGTGTGTTGGAGGAAGCAGCGTTGGGTACGGAAAATGCGGCTTTGCTTAACGATTAAATCAATGACCATTACTTGAAGGTGCCTTAACAGAGTGCCATATCCAAACTTTGAAACATCTTGTGTGGTATCATAGCAGAGGCAGCCCTCTACTGTGCATATTAACATCTGAAAAATACAGCAAAGAAAAAGGGATTCCGAGGGATTTCTTCTTCTTTTTTTTTTTTTTTTTCTTCTTTCTATCCCAACATTCAAAGAGATCTAAGGAGATGGTAATAGTCCACAGTTTTTAATGTTTTGTATCCACTTATTCCCCCTCTGGACTCCTCTGCCTCCCAGGGTGGCTGTTAGGCTAGAAAAATCCCAGGCATACACAGCAGGAGGTCTGGGGCCCTCAGCTGGGAGTGAATTTAAAAATGGGAAAGAGGGTGGCAGAAGTGCTCCATAATCCTCTAATACCCCCAAAATGGGTCACGGCAGTGTTTCTGTTACCCAGTTTTACCCCTTTCCAATCTTGCCTGGTCTGATGGGAAACTGCTGTTGAGTTTGGATCCGCGCCTCCGGCGTTTTAGGCAAGTAGTGTCTCACCCAGCTCATCGAGCTGCTCCGCCAGCTGAGGTTAGTGTGGCAAGTGTCCCTGCGACCGAATGGGCTTGTGCACGTTGCGGTTTGAGGGGAGCCATGGCTGACTCTCGCTGCCAGACAGTATGAGCGGATGCAAATGGCTACTTCCTTGTTGCTGGGCGAGGAAATTGGCTTTGTTTTCTTTCCCCCTAATAAAAGATGCATGAACTTTTGTGTTTAACCTCCTTATGCAACTGCAGCACAGTATTGCACCACAGGGAATAGATTTAGGACAATAAAAAGTGTCAGTGAACAGTATTGGAGCTTACTGATCGTTGATCTCCACTAAATAGAGAGATATTACTTTCCCCTTTACTTTGTGCCTTTGAAAAAAAAAAGCAAACCACCAACCAACAAGAGTGTATAATTTTGAGTTTTATAAAAGCAATAAGATGTTCCATATCACTCCAGTGCACTTCTGGTTGATGATTCCACTTCTTTAGTGTCTGAAGTCAGATACTCTTCCTTCTGCCTTATGCACTCAAGGCATGCAATAATTCCCCAGAAGTGTACTGCTTGTCACATCTCATTGCAGTTATAAAATTGCCCTATTTTTGAAGGAAAAAAAAAAGGATGGAGAGATAGATATATATATATCTTTATATATATTATGGATATACAGGTATATATATTATTTATATAATCTCATGACACTAAAAGTAGTTGCAAAAATGTAACTAGAATTAAAATATGTTATCATGTAAAACTCTATCCTCTGTTAATTAGCTTTGATTTAATATTTTAATATCTCTGTATTTATGTAAATCTGTGTAAATTATGTGGTCTATAAGTAAAATTTCATACTGACTTTAATTTTCTCAGAACTGTGAGCTTCTTGTGGTGTCATTTAAGGTTTTTTATTTCTAAAATTATACAAGATACAAGAAGTTATAAATATCTATTATCACACAGGAATACTGCAATAAGGTTCATGCGTACTCCCAATAAATACACAATCCTATCTTGAAGTATGGCAAGCTTATGAGGTTTAATTGGACGGTCTCAGGAGATCTAGCTGATACAAGCAGGACACGTAGGTTTTCATTTTCATGAAACAATAAGCAATCTAGGGAATAAATGTGGATTTTTAAAACAGAGTTTATGCTTGGAGGTCCTGTCAAGTCAATTGCTTCAAAACCCTACAGCTACAGCTAAACTTCTGCACTTAGCATTCAGTATTAATAAGGCTGATGCTTCTTTCCCCTCCCCCCTCCTACTTAAACTAGAAAAGTGTAGGAAATTGTTCATATTTCTAAAGCATACATTTTCAGCTAACTGTGAAACTGCCCAAAGGGTTTTGAATATACATATTTTATGCAAGTATAACATCTATGTAACTGTATCCATATATTTAAATATTTTTGTGTAACCTTTTCTACAATATTTGATAGAGATGCCGGGTAAATGCTTGCACCCTTCTCATACGTAAGGAAGGATTCATACCCTGTCAATGTGGACATTCTTTTTCCTGTGAATTTGCACTGGTTTCAGCAAGTTACGATGGAGACGGGGGAAGCCGAGCGCAGACTGCTGGAAGCACAGCCAGCCTTTCCTCTCTTCAGGGGCACCTCCTCTGGCTGGATTTTCCTGGTTGTGAACGGGAGCCGGGTGCCCACTAGCACCCTGCATGTGTGAGAATAAGAAGTGCTCTGGTGCTCAACAGTTCCTGGCCGGTCCAGCCCTCGTCCTGCGGGAGAAGCAGGACAGCAGTGACTTGTTTTGCAGATCCTGGTGAGAACTGAGAGCCCGCCGGGCGATGTGGTGGCAGTGCTGGGGCTGGATCGGAGAGTCGGCGATGTCTTATCCTGCACTCCTATCCACGGAGCCTGCTGCTGGCCCGGGGCTTCGTCCAGCTCCTGCTGGCATCAACAGGAGTGGCTTCCATTGACTGCCAAGGGACTTGGATCCCGTCTTCAGACCACACGAAGGGTGACAGCTCTCCACGTCACCACCACTGGTCCTGCTCTGTGCCCATCCCGGCAGCCTCCGCGGGGATGGAAACCGCTGCATCCCGCGAGGGCTGGGATGCTTCAGCCTGACAGCACCGGGGAACCCGCACTGCTGCTGTCAGCTCTGCTTCGATGGACTGAGGCGTTTAGGCGTTTCTATATGGATCCTATCTGGATCGTGGACAGGGAATGCAATTTCATTAAAATGTGTCATTTCAGCATTTTTTTCTGTGGGGGTTTGTCTACTGCAAATGTAGTCTCAGATGAAATTTGCAGGCTCTCCATCCAGATATGTTTTAGCTTTTGACACATCTCTCTCAGACATATATCTCTGCATATATAGATATATATCTTGAAAGAAATGCTGTACAAAAAGCAAAGATCAGAGACTCCACATTATAGACAAAACTGTCCTATGACTAAAAACTGGGGGTTTTTTTTGCTTTTATTTTTAATTAATTATAAAGGCTACTATCTTTAATGTAAATAGCAAGTTACCATGTGATTAATGTTTTCCATAGCATTTCTGAGTAGTTGCTATCTTGTTTCTGGAAAGCTATGTCCAGTGTTATGAAGCAACTGTGTTTTTCTTCTATTGTTGTGAATATGAGTGCAACTTTTGTGTAGGGAGGAAAAAGAACATGATTTGACTCTTTAGACAGGACCGAATTATTTTAAATCCAGTTATAGGACTTGGTTGCTTCTTTTGCTTTCTAGTGGTTACTCTTTCTGCACGTTTCTGTTTTTTCTATGGGTACTTGAAACCCTGCATTTTAATAAGTATGCAAGAGAGGAAGGGAAAAACGAAAAATGAAGTAGGAAACATTCTTTTTCCTCTTTTGTGTAAATAGCAAAATTTATAATGACTGAGATACCATTTCATTACAGTTCTCATCTACATAGAAGTTGGCATGGCTCATATACAAACCTTGACTAACGCTTTCATTTATGTTGAAAATTATAACTACTTTTATCCAGGACTGACTTTCTCATCTCTTTCTGGTATCTAACGCTTTTTCTTTCCTGAAGCCAAGTTTTCCATCTGATCGCTAAATAAATTTCTAGTAGAACAGAGCCTCCTTCTGTTTTTAGTCTCTTACGTGTAGGTCTCCGGTCTGAATCCAGCCAAACTCGGTAGGGTAGAAAGTCTGTTACGAACTGGCGAAGACTGGCTGGGGTAGGACCCTGGAGGAGGGAGGTGCCTGTCTGACAAGCAAACAGGTGAGGTGCATGGCAATGGTGATGGTTAGCTTTCCCGTTTGGAGTTGTGGAAGTGAAGCCTCCTCATGCACTGGGGGGACCTGGGTGAAGGGCAACCCATTCCAGCCACAGCAGAGAGGAGTAGCCATCTCTTCCCTGATACCTTGCTCTAAAACATTTTCTATGTGACACTAGATCTTATTTCTGTAAATGATACGTAAAACATTGCTTACACAAAGAAGTTTTCATTGCTTCATTGGTACTATATGTTCTCTGTGGGTAGCTAGATTTCATTTTCCAACCTTTTTAGCCCAATACCTCCACAAGCATCAATTTTGTATGAGTTAGGAAATAAGTATTTGGATCAGAACACTGTCAGTAAAAATTGCCTTTATTTATATAATCCAGTGTTCCACTTGGCTTTTCTTAGTTGTTTTCTTCCTTGAAATGGAGCAATATAATCTGTTCATTATATTACTTTTCTAAAGAGGACAACAAATTTGAAGCAAGCACTGCAAAATACACATACGCAAACAGGAAAAGATTTCACATTGTACAGCAGAACAAAATCATGTAGGTTTTGTTGGTTTCACAGTAATTCATTGTCCTCTGTTTTCCAGACTCCCTCCAACCAAGCAAAAATTTTACCTAAAGTCTTCTGAAAGAACTCTCATATAACAGTTAGATTGCCTTTCTTTTATGGTTTTAGCTTTCTTTACTACACAGTCAATGACAAAGTACAGGTTAAAACTTTTCAAACATCTTGTCATCTAAAAATAATAAAGTATCCTAGGGTATTATGAGTGTTGTAAATAAGGGGTAAGTATGGAAGGTTAGAAAGAGAAAATATTAGCTCTATAATACAACAAAAGCAGCATGTGCTGGAGGATGAATTAATGATTGTAAATGAGCGCCTTTACATTTCATTCCTGGCTCTGTCACTCACACATTGTGAGGCTCTCAGCTTCCAAGCTATTCATGTAGTAAATATATATAGCTTATCTATTAAACAAAGACGTGGAACCTGCAAATATACAGCCCTGAAATTAATAAATTAAGCGTCATATACATTAAAAAATATTGATACCGTAATACAAATCAAAAGAGTCTTTATGCTAATCACCTGGCTTGGATTATTCGAGTGCTTACATTTGGCAGCAAGGTCCAAGTGGTACACTGCACAGCTGGGAGATGGATGGCTGGGCAAGATGCTTGAACAGTCACACCGAGAGGCTCAATTTAATTTCTAAGTTGAAGTGGAATACGTGTTATGAAGGAGAGCGAAGACAACTAATGTTTATTTTACCATTTCATCTCTCATAACACTTTTTTTCAGTGCAGAAAACAGCCTTGTGTGGTTTTGAGCAGAGTGCTGACTAAGGTAATAAGAATACAGGAAAAAACAATGCTTGGGAGTAAACCTATCACTAATGAAATTCGTGGCAAAAGCTCCCTGAATGCAGTGGGGCCTGGACTATGGCCAAGATGATACTGAATCTCACTCCCTGCTGCCTGTCATCCTTTGCCAGTGTCATCAGACTTTTGATTGCTGTAGTTAGTATTTCTAGGGCACCTGGATTTCTCTTGTGTTTTGACTCACAGTCTGTACCCAGCTCCCGTGGAGGACAGTGGGGCATCACCTGGGGATTGCCTACATGTGACACACTCATGCTCGCTTCTCTTTAGCTTTCTTTGTGATCTGCTGTTCTCTGAATCTGACTCCCCACTAGACAGCCAGTCTGGTTAGCCTTTCCACAGGACAAGCTATGTCGGTTGGGCTCGTTTCTTCTTTCCAGCGGGTAATCTCAGCCTGTCTCTGACATTAGAAAGTTTCTCTCTTTAAGTCGTCAGCTGGTTTGATTTGTGCAAAGAAAACTGTAGGTCTTTGCCCTCATCTTGATCCAGCATTGTCACACATTTACCCAATCATATTGATACGGTACCAAAATCTCTGCAACAAGGCAGAAGCTTTTGAGAAAATGCTGGACTTCAAACAGTCTGAGAAATCCCAGAATGCTTCCGAACATGGTCCATTGGCTCTGGAACAACATCACATTTCCTGATTAAGCTGCCAGCCCTAGACTACAGGCTGAAACTGCTGAGAACTCTTCATTCTGTCATATTAAGAACACCACTGTAAGGAAAAGTATCGGTTTCTACAGAGGGGACACTAAACGAGAGGATGTGGTGACAGTATGGGTATTAATATGTAAATATATATGTAAAACCTGTAAGGCAGACAAGGTCAACTGAGTGTCCAGTAATGTCTGACCACGTTTCCACGTTTCTGGTCCATGTTTCCTCCTTTTAAATCAGATTATCACGATCCATTCTTTTACTTGTGGTCTTGAACGCTATCAGACATATGCTTTTACTTTGCTGCTCAGCTGGAAAAATCAGTCAGTGAGCCTCTGCTTCTCTATGAACTCCAGCTGAACTTTTTCAACTCTATTTGTTTACATGATAGAAATACAGTTTTTATTGAACTATCCTTTTGACAGGCCTCAGCAATAGTAGAGGGGAGCCTTCACTTCCAGCGCATGTGTTAGAGCTTGTTCAATCTGGCAACAATGATGTGCAAAGGAGGACAATTGTCCAGATGATCGTATGGGGTCACTTCAAATGTCTATAAAAAACTTTTGGTTGTATTTGAACAGAAAGCAAGGAACATGTAAACCTTGAGACAGCCATGGCTTTTTGCCTATCTGCAGTAAAGGAGGTTCAAAACATCTCTGCTCACCACTTGAGTTATTCTGGATTTATGTACCTCTAGAACTGAGATGACTGTGGGGGCCATTACCTATCTGACAGAGCTTCTCCAAAGTCAGTTCCTCCTGGGGTAAGGGGATGATGATGAACCTAGCGGAGGTGTCGAGAAGGTATCTGAAATGTGACAGATAGGTTTTAGTATTACTATTTGCATAGTGCTGTAGCCATACTGCAGGGTTAAGGGCAGGTTCCTTAGGCTAGTATGCTTGCAAGTGAGAAAAGGTAACAGTACCACACAACTCTTGGTATCAGAGATCTGGGTATAATGCCTTGTATAAATGAAAGCTTCAGATACTACAGGTTCCAGAGAAACTCTTGAGATCACTGTGCTCTGATTAGGCCTCTTCCTTTTCCTTTCAGAAGATTTCTTCTAATGTTCTGGAAAGCAGAATCTCAAATTATGTCAAAATAAAGTGAGCAAGAGGACACCACAATAGGTGTGAGAAAACTGGGCTTCTGGAAGACACCAGGATGACAAATCTTTATTTGTTCCTAGCCTGGGGACTTCACCACCAGAAACTTGTGCTTCTTCTCCACTGATGTGCACCATTTGTTGCAGCGAGGGGCCAGGAGGAGAAATTCAGATTCTTTGAGCACACAGTCCTCATTCAGACTGATGGAGGTGGTGAACTTGAATGGCAATAGCTGTCACCAGGAAAATGGAGGGAAAACACGTCACATCAAGTAAGGCATGGCAAAAAACAGTATTTGGAAACAAAGATCTTCCTGGGTTATCACTGGTAATATGGTAACAAAAATCTCCAGGAATTACTTCACGGTAGCTTGGCTTGAGTAACTTCTCAGCTTGAGGAGGTTTCCTGTCGCTGCCAGCACTCTGCCAGACCACTTTACCTGTTAGGTCTTCACCAAGTTATTTTACTTTGAAGCAAGTTATGGTGCACTTTCACGGATGTATAGTGAATGAGTTAGTGAATCACAGGTGAGCAACAACCACTGGGAGGGCAATGGAGCAGCAACCAGCAGCAAGGGGAAGGATGCAGGGGCACTAAAGCCTTCAGTACAGTTTTGTGAGGAAGGGCTTATGAGTCCCCTTTAGTCTGTCTGGTACTCAATATCCATGTCATGGACATCTGTGATTAAAATATAGATAGCCTGCTGTGGCTGTGGAGTTTCACCTGGCTCCTGGGTACTGTCACACCCCACTGCCACAATGCCCACAGCCTCCTTCACACCCCATGGTGTCCACCTACATTAGCTTGCTTTCTCCCTCTACCCTTTGAATGAGATCCTTCATGTTTTCCCAAATATCCCCCTGCTCCCCTGTATGTCCAGCTCCATACAATATCTGCAGCTCCCACCCCTGACCCAGTTGGCTTGCATGTGGCCTGTAAGGAGCTGCATGGGTGAGGATGAATTGATCAGTGCAGACAAGGCCCCAGTTATCCCTGCCTTCCTCCCCGTGCAGCCACTAGCGAGGGCTTCACCCCCAACCCAGCCACCCACAGATCTCATAAGGAGTCAACACTATTCAGCTCTCCGCTTTTCCGTCAAACGTAGTTGAAATTGAGAAGCCAATGGATGCAAAAGCTGTTGGGGGAGGACAACTGACAGGCAGTTGGGCAGCGAATGTGCCTGCACAATAACGCAGGCGTTACTGAAATATTTTATTTTTCACATCTCATGAATTGTAAGTAAATTTCAAGACTTTTCTGGTGCCTGACTCAGAGTGTTGAAATATTTGGATTTGGCAATGCTGCTCAACAATATCTTTGAAGCCCATCTGTGCTGTTTATATGCTCTTTCTTCAAGCCCCAGGCATTGTCAGTTTCCTTTGGTTTTCAAGACTGTAATCTTTTGAAGAAAGAAATTAGGGGTTTGTTTGATAATTCTGATGGTTATGTGAAGCTTGTTCAGAAGGTGAATCATAGATTTCTAAGACTAGAAGGGATTTGGAGGCATATAGCTACAAAATGAACTACAGTCTGTCACAAACAGGATTTTAATCCATTAATTCATGTCTCCTGCCTGGCAGGTCCAGTGGCACAGAAGCATTCATTTTTCAGAAAGAGGGTCGTAGCTGATTTCCAGCTTGCAAGTGCTGGTGAATCCAGTTCATACTTTCGTAAGTTATTTCAGTGATTACAAAAGTAGCCTAAAAATAAAGGGTTTATCCCTTCAAGGCAATATTTTTTAATATACAGAATGAAGTTAGCATATGCAGTAGTTATTAGGACACTGTTAAAAACAGACATCTGGCAAGGAAGGTAAGCCATCTGCGAAAACACAGTTCCTATTACATGTAGTAACCCAAACAATGCCTCAGTTATAAATTCACAGCACCGGGAGTATAAACAAAACTGTATCCTGGGGGAAAAATATGGGCAAGTGTTACATATGCAACCATGTACCTACTCGGAAGGTGTCAGTTGAAATAAATGAGATGTTTGTGGTCGCTGTGGAATTTTGCCTCAGAAAATAAACTATTTTTATAGATTTACCCTTCCCTCCCTTCGTCATTTCCCCCTTATTCCAATCTCTCTTTACGAAAAAAATATAAATCTTGTGCTGAACCTCCAAGTATTTCTCTGTGCCTCACTAACAGCAAAGCAGACTGAGCATTTTTTGATGTGAAACCGCATTGAATGGATCTAGGACTGGACTGAAACCCCACTACAGTTAATGGGAAGCTTATGTCCATTCCAATGGAATTTGCATTATATCAGAAATATTCCCGATGCATATCTCATCTTGTAGGTTTTAGGGTCTAGTGTGCAACAGCCCTGCTATATTTGCAATTTCTAATCACTTTTTACAGTTAAGTATCTGAAAACTATTTTGCCCGTAGATTATACAAATTTATTTTCCAAAGACTTAAGGACATAGAATGGTATCATTAGATTTCTTAAAATTAGAATTAAGTCTACTATTTTATTATACTCCTTATGCTAAAGTTACAGGGATCTGTAACTATTGAGGAGAAACAATAAATATGCAGTAATGTAACCTCCTAAAGTTACAGACAATGTAATTTTGTCTAAGACTAGCCAGGTGTCTTCTCATCCTTCCTCCTATGAACAGTGGAGTGCTTGTAGTGCTAGAAATTGGAGGTTTTATTCGTGGATTTAAGGGGTTTTGCAAAATAAAACCATCAGGCTGTAAGGCTTTGTTGCAAATGAATGTCCCCTCCTTCCTTGCCTCTTGAAGACAAAGTCACCTCGGTCTTGGTGAGCAGGAAGACACCAAGCAGCAGCTGGTGTGAAGGCCTGGGTAGAAAGCACGATGCAGAAACTCAGGGTTCTCCAGGCTGAATGGATGTGGGCTGGTGATTTTGGACTTGAACTGGCCTCCTGAGAGCACAGACACTTCTGTTGGTCCTGGTGCAGCTGGAAAAAATTCAAGTCGTGTTCTTTCAAAGATGACTGCAGTTGAAAGTTCCTTAGTGGGCTGCATACAAAGTCAGAGGCCACATATGGTCCACAGCTTTTTGCATTTGTATAAATAAATATATATATATGTGTAAGAGTAGATGTGTATGGTGTATATATATGTGTGTGTGTGTATGTATATCATCCACATACATATATATATATATATACACACAAATTCTCACACACAGATTTTGGTCTGATGACTGCTCTTGAAGCCCAAGATTCAACTTTCAAGTTAATGAGGTTTTCAGAAAGGTTTGGGGTTATTTTCTGGCTGCTTTCAGCTGTGTTCTCAAAAAAGAATCACCAGTTATTGAAACTTTTGGTTATTTGTAACAGTCTAAGCAAGGGACATCAAAACAACTCTCTTCCAGCATAAGCTGAGAAGTAATCCTCACTTTGGTTTGTCCTAAGAGAAAGAGAATAGCATTCATGTTTATCAATGAATATTTCCTAGGGTATTCGTATAGAAACAAGGCAATGTGATGAAGCAAGCTGTCATTTTTCTTTTAATTGATAAATAATTCAGAAAACAGCCACAGGATAGTGCAGAAAACATGACTTGTGAGAAACTAAAAAACTCAATCTGTTCTGCTCACCCAAGAAAAAGCTGAAAGGTGATTTGAGCACAGTCCTACATGGGAAAAATATTTTTCATGGGGAGTAATTGGTTAGAAAAGAATAAAAAATCCTTATGTGACACAAAGTGTGGAAGCTGATGCTGTATAATATGGAGACTATTTTTGACAGTAGAGATAATGGATGGGGCTATGGTAGAGTCTTATAATTTGAGCTGTTTAAGTCCACATGTAATTCTAAAATGTCATTACTTCTAAAGAAGTTACAAGGTTGATGCAAAGATTTTTGGCTAATGATATTCCTCAGATGGATTTGTACAGGAGATCAGACAAGATGATTGTATCACTTTCCTTTAGCCTTCAATCTATTGATCTGCAAAATACATTTTCAACCACAAAATAGACTTTTTGTGTAAAAGATTATTTCATTTTTTTTTCAGAAAATTGCACAGAAACTGACAATTAAAAAAAGAAAGTTTTATGTCACATGTATTTTTGTTACAAGGCTAATGGATGTGAGTGTTTCTCTTTGCTTTCTCATAGCATACCTTCACTACTGCATGACACATTCAACTGATAGAGGACTTTCAATATGCTTGACAAATGCTGTTAGGTGCATAATGGTAAAGGCTACCTCAAACAATCATAGAATCATAGAATAGTCTGTGTTGGAAGGGACTTCTAAAGGTCATCTAGTCCGTCCAACTCTCCTGCAATGAGCAGGGTCATCTTCAGGTAGACCAGGTTGCTCAGAGCCTCGTCCGACATGACCTTGAACGTTTCCAGGGATGGGGCATCTACCACCCCTCTGGGCAACCTGTGCCAGTGTTTCACCACCCTCGGCGTGAAAAATTTCTTCCTTATATCTAGTCTAAATCTACCCTCTTTTAGTTTAAAACCATTACTCCTAGTCCTGTGTCAACAGGCCCTGCTAAATTGTTTGTCCCCCTCTTTCTTACAAGCCCCCTTTGAGTACTGGAAGGCTGCTATAAGGTCTCCCTGGAGCCTTCTCTTCTCTAGGCTGAACAGCCCCACCTCTCTCAGCCTGTCCTCACAAGACAGGTGTTCCAGCCCTCTGATCATCTTCGTGGCCCTCCTCTGGACCTGCTCCAACAGGTTCATGTCTTTCCTGTGCTGAGGGCTGGATGCAGTACTCCAGCTGGCGTGTCACCAGAGCAGAGTAGAGGGGCAGAATTACCTCCCTCAACCTGCTGGCCATGCTTCTTTTTGATGCAAGCCAGGATATGGTTGGCCTTCTGGGCTGCAAGCACAAGTTGTTGGCTCATGTCTAGCTTTTCATCCACCAGTTCCCCCAAGTCCTTCTCGGCAGGGCAACTCAATCCCTTCATCCCTCATCCTGTACTGATACTGGGCATTGCCCCAACCCAGTTGCAGTCCCCTACACTTGGTCTTGTTGAACCTCATGAGGTGCACATGGGCCCACTTCTCAAGCTTGTCCAGGTCCCTTTGGATGGCATCCCAGCCCTCAGGCATGTCAACAACACCACTCAGCTTGGTATCATCTGCAAACTTACTGAGGCTGCACTCGATCCTATGTCATATGTCATTGATGTCCACGGCATTGATGAAGATATAGAACAGTACTGGTCCCAGTATGGGCCTCTGGGAGACACCACTCATCACCGATCTCCATCTGGTCATTGAGATATTGACCACTACTCTCTGGATAAGAGCATCCAACCAATTCCACATGCACTGAACAGTCCATCCATCAAATCCACACCTCTCCAGTTTATAAAGAAGGATGTCGTGGGGGACCGTGTAAAAGGTCTTACAGAAACCCAGATAGATGACATCCATAGCTCTTCCCTTGTCCACTGATGTAGTCACATCACAGGGCTTAAGAAGTTATCCTCAATGCACTCCATGAGTCTCCTGGATTGTCTACAGCTCACTGTGTTACTTTTCCAGCAGATGTTGGGGTGGTTGAAGGGCCCCAGCAGGAGAGAGCCTGCAAGCGCGATGCCTCCTGTAGCTGGAGTACGAAGGCTTCATCAATAGGCTCCCCTTAATTGGGCACCCTGTAGTAGACACCAACCACAAGGTTCCCTTTTTTGCCTCAGTCTCTTAATCATACTCACAAGCTTTCAACCTGCTCGTGGCTATTCTTCAGAGACAGGTCTTCACACTCCATTTCTTGATGTAGAGAGCAACACCTCTGCCCTTCTTTCCTTGCCTGTCCCTTCTGAACAGCCTGTACCCATTGATAGCCATGGTCCAAGTCATGAGATTCATCCCACCACGTTTCAGTAATGGCAACTAGGTTGTAGCTTTCTAGCAGCACGGTGGCTTCCACCTTCTCCTGGTTGTTGCCCATGCTGTGTGCATTGTTGTGGAGGCACTTCAGGTGGGCTGTTGGCCATGTCACCTTCTAAGAGGAACACCTCTTAATTCCTTTGAGGTATTTCCCTGGTGTTTCCCTCTTGGCTTTGAATACCTCAGAAGTCCCTGGCTCATCTCTGTAAGATTTCAAGTGTGCTGCACTGCAGCCAGCAGGTCTCAGAATAATAGGTTGCGGGCCCTCGCTAGCACTCCCTCCCTCTAACCTTGGCGTGTTGTCCCACAGCTTGTCACTGGCAAGCCTGATATTATCCCCCTTCTCTGTCAAGCCCAGTTTAAAGCTCTGCCAATGAGCACCACTAGCTTGTGAGCAAAATACTCCAGTCTCCTCTCCTAAACACTTCATTGCAAGAGATTAACTGAAAGGTTAAAAAATGTGCAAAGGCGGCAATTTGGGGAAAGAGGATATCACTGGATTAACTCAGGGTTTTCCATTGTTGTCGTGGTTTGGGCTGGACTGACCACTGAAATTAAGGTTGGTCATAAGGTGAAAATATTGTGGTACTCCCAAACAACCTTTCTATAGATCAAAGACCAAACTTTACAGTTTACTGGGTAGAAACAGGATAGTAGCCCTCTAAAAAGTTAGATTCCTCTACTGGTACTCTCTGTCTGCTCTTGGAAATCTCCCAGAGCAGCGAGATGTATATGTATATAGCCAGGTTTGAAGTTTGTAGGCAAAGTTGTTACTGTGGTTGTTTGGGCCTAAGGAGCCTATGTTCTTCCTTTGCAGGATGTTTGTTTTACAGAGAGAAAAAGGTATTACCTAAAAAAATACTGGAAGAAAATGACCACCTGACCTATAAAAGTGGATTTATTAATACAAATACAAATTGAGTAGTCTGAACAAAGGCATCACACGCTCTCAAGATTTTAGCTGCAGCAGATAACCTCATGGATGGATGCAGGAATTGGTTCTTAACTCCTGAGTGATGCAAATCAGATCCAAAGTGCTAAAGTACTGTACAGGCTGGAGGAAAAGAAGTTGTTACTAAAAGACTCAAAGCCTCTCTGCAGTAGGGGTGTGATGATAAGTGGAAAGGAAGCTATGGAACGAAGAATGAAAGCAAAAATGGGTGGGAAATAATTTCCAGGCTTTGCTTTTCCTGATGATCTCTCTGAGCCACTGGTAGTGTCTCATGGTTGTGGGCAGAAGGAGCTGCAAAATGTGGGTATTTGGGAAACATGGCACATCAACTTGATTCTTAATGCAAGTCCAGGGTTGAGCAGTGACTCGGTGTGGGAATTTAGATATACCTTTGGGACCATTGCCTGCTTTAGTCACATAAATTATCTCTTGGGTGTAGCCCAAATAATGCTGTAGGGGGCAAGACTCAAAAGTTGCAGTGCCCAGGTCTTTTATTTGATCTAGCTTTAAACATTTCTCCAGGGTTTGATCTAGTGAAAACCCTCTCCACCCTCACCCAATTCTGTATTACAGCGGGTACACATATTAAAAGAGCGGCTTATATCCTTGCATAACCTCATATCCTAGCTCAGATTCCCTTGCAAAACAGATGTATTCACTCCCCATGGTTTTGTCTTGCTCTGCCTCCTTTTTAGATTCAAATCTATAACAACTTTATAATGATGTAGTTAGCTATCTGTATAATTTAAACTATAAGCTCCTGGGGGTAGTGACTTTATTCACATGTACCAGGCACACAAATGGTGCTGTATAAACACAGAGGATATGCCACTAATTAATAATAGCTCCTTTCAGCTCCAAGGGTGACTTATACAAGTGGGGGTATTTTAATGCTAACTGCTCTGAGGACTGTCTTCTGTGTAATGCAAAGGGAGAAGATCGTTCTAAGTGTATGGAATTGTTTGTGACATTAATTCAGTCCCAGATGTGTTGAATTGTTCCAATATGCTGGGCTGAGAAGCTGAAGCCACTGAAAATGAATATGGTGGGTTGTTAATGTGCTTGGTTATGAGGAAATTAGAACACTTGTTGAAATGTCGTCAGCTGAGTTTAATTTCCAGTGGATTTATTGAGCATGAAACCCACGGATGAGGTTGTATTATCCTGGATTTTTCTTTTCCAGCAGTATTGTATTATTTTCACTACAATATTAACACTACAGGTGATATTTTCTGCTCACTGTAAACAGCAAAACATTTGTACATGTCTCTGTCCATGGGACACTGATGTGCTCTTTTAAAGGTTCTTTTCTATAATGAGAGTGACCTCAATTTCTGCCACTGCTCATAAATGGCACAGCTCACAAGCTGCCCGTTCCGCTGCAGAGTTGTCAGCAACGGCAAAGCTATCTGTAGTCGGATGTAGAAGGACGTGGTGCGTTGCCCTCCACGGCACAAAGTAATGGTGACATTGGTCTGTAAATCACCTATGTAATGTAAAAAACACTATGCATTTTAATGTGAACTGTAGGCAGGTGAAACCTCCAGTCAGTTCACTTGACTGCTGCAGATTGTGGCTGCTCTGTGGAAACCAGCTGCCAGCATATCTGGTATTGTAAAAGGATTGTGTGGATGAAGTTGTGCAGATCTGCTTAAGGCCAGTTTGTGCTTCCAGATTTCTCATTTATCTCTGAGACTCCCCTACCAATAAGTCATCTGCAGCCACTATTGACCAGATCTTATCAGCTGCAGAGGACTAGCACCGTTGAGCTGTGGTACTGTTGTGTTCAGCCTCATGTTCTTGCATCGGTCATCTGGCAGAATGCTGAGATGCGTAAGAATGTATGTAAATACTAATGCTGTAAATACTAAGAAGGGTTTAATGCCAGGTAAAATCAAGTATTTAACCCCAGTAGGAATCCTTAGGGATGTAAGAGGCTGATGACTGTCTGTTCCTGGGACCCAGAGGCATGGGCTTCTCCTCAGATGTTGGAGGGATGTTGGAAGAGATCCATCAGCCTTGGCATTAGGTGGACATGACAGGTATTAGTACAGCTCCTGTAAGGCAGATATGAAGTAAAAAAATGAGGGAAGCTATCAGGTTTGGGAGATGTCATTGGAGGTATTTTTCTGACAGTGGTTCTCAAGTTATCCAGGGGATCTGAAAGAGGCCTAAGGGGCTCTGTGTTTGGGATACATTACTGCTGCATTAATCCATGTTGGGGCTTCTAATGCTTATCTGCATTATCTCCTTATAAGGACCACTGAGTTTCTGCTTTGATGAATATTTGGCTATTTTTCTTGTCTTTTTGTCGCTCTCTAATGCATTTGTCATTGGTCATAACTATAAAGAGGATTTAACACCAAGGGGAACTGATGTCCTGGGGCATACTTCAGGTATGCTGTGTCCTGCACTCATGAGTAAACTGATTACCAGATTTGGGATAGAGAGGAATTTTTCCCTAGGTGACACCATCAGGTTGTCAGAGTTGTCCTTGCCCTATTCTGCATAGCTGTTAAAGCCTACCTGCCAGTTTTATTTAACCACTTTTAAGTGGGTTTTTGCCATTATTCTAGGTCACTGGTGATATACTCACTCTCTTGTGTAACTGTGGCTTAAAACTGATCTAAGGTGATAGGAAGTATTCTGTGGCCTGTGGCATTGGGGAGAAATTTGGCACACTCTTTAAGCCTGGATAATTACTATGTGGTCATCTGGGGTTGCAGGGAATGTGACTCAATGAGCCAGTCCCATATTCTTTTTTTACCCTGGTCCAGAAATATGAATTCAGGTTCTTTAATTTACAAAAGGACATGGTCCTGATTGTTTCTTTTGCCAGCTGAATGCCTGTGAGGTGAAATCAATGTGTAAGGAGTGCAACTGAGCAGGTACAGAAGGATGCCTCAATTTACTGGGCTTGTGAAATAAAAGTCTTGCCAGATTAAGCCAGATGGTTCAGTGTGTGCCCTATGTGAGATGCTAGGGGAAACTTGTACCACCAAATCCCACACCACTGCACTAAGAGGGAAATGTTTCATTGAATCCAATCAAAAAGATGTGATTTGGGCAGCCTGTTACTCCTTTTCCATCTCTGCCATCTGCCCAGTCTTACAAAGACAGACCAGGCAGTCTCAATGAGAGGAAAATACAGTGCCTACCTCAAGAGACTGAGAAAGATGGTGGAGATACTGGAGTGCTTTGAAAAGAAATAGGTGAGGATCATGTCTATCTTATCCTGCTTCCCTCACAAACCAAGCTCATGGATTATTGGGGCTGGAGCCTCAGCTTTTGCCATGGCCGGTCTAAGACCCATGTAATACTTCAGCACTTGAAGAAAGACACGTCGCTGGACTAAGATTGGCTTTGTCCCTCCAGGGCAGGAGGCAGGACTCTTTATGATCCTAGATGGGCGGAATAACTCCTTGAGAGAGGAGTAAAGTCCATATGGTTGTATTAGTATGAGTCAATGCTGTAAAAACCTGGCTACATCTGGAGAGAAAGCTGGTGCCTCTCTTTTATTGGTTCCTTTGTTCCATGCCACTTCACTTGGTCATTCACAGCAACTTCTGATAAGAGGCAAAGATAAGAAAAATAGTATAATTCCAGTTTCAGAGATCATCTTGATCTTTTCACAGGTGAAATGTCAACTTATTCCTTGAGTTGCATCTGCATTGCATGCCAGAGTCCTTGGACAAACTTCAGCCACGTGGCAAATCTCCCACCATTAAATCTCCTGAAGGGAGAAGGAGAGAGGTCGAGGCAGTCACAGTGGAGACAGGGATGGGAAGAGATGGAGGTGGGATAAGCAAATGACAAACAAGTTTGTTCTCACAAACACATTGTAATTAAGACCAGAAGCTGATGCAATAGTAACACTTTCTTATGTAATGCTAATACTACTATTTTACTCTAATTTTGATGACAATTTTTCTGTTTCACTGAACACTGTGCAGAAAGCTTCTTACAAATGAGCTCTTAAGTGCATCATGTAAAATTTGAGCATGCCAGAACAATTTACTCCTTTCAAAGGATCCAGCGTAGTGAGGCTTTTTCTTCCTAACTGCCCATGCAGTGCCTCAGATTGCTTATTAGAACAGTTAGGCATATAGAATATTAATACGAAATATCATGCTTTTTCTATTAAATTAAACTGACATTTTAAAATTCAAGTGCTTTGTATTATCTTCTTTTTTGAATTGTGGGTTGCTAATGGTGGAAACACATATTCAAGGTGATTTTTAGATCATTTTTACAGGAAAACTAGTGCTAAAGGAGAAGAAATTGAATCACTGCATTTCAGTACAATGTTAATGCAGATACTCTGCTGCATGGTCATAAAATGAGCATATTTATGATGACAAGCTGTAAGATTATGGTGCTGTAAGTGCCAAATTTAAAATCTGAATGGTAAACAAGGGAACTTGTTTTAGGCATTTTTAAAAAACTGTTTTAAAAAGACAACTGTAATGAGGGCAAATATTCATAGACCTGTTCTTTATGCATAGATTTTTCATATGTGATAGAGGCGTATAACAACGGAATTACAGAAAATAGACCTGGAAGAAATATCATCAGGCCATCAAGCCTGTGCCCCCCTCTCCTGCTGTGCTAGAACGAGGCACCTGTCTTTCGTTGGTGAGCAGTTCATTAATTGCTGATCACATATCATCATGGTCATTCTAATATCATGTATAAATCCTTCAATAATTAACATGAGTAAACTGCAGGGCTTTATAAAAGTTTGAAGTGTATTTTTATGTGCCTTTTTCAAGGACAACGCAACAGTACCTATTTGCAAGTGGCACTCAGCTTTGACAGAAATGTCCCTGGGGAACTGAAACCAATTTGCGAGGTAAAGTGTTATAGGTTCTTGTCAAAACTGGTCAACACAGCCGTAAGACTTTCCTATTGTAGTTCTGAGGTCAGTGCAGCTTCCTACCTGCCTGAAGGGTGTTTAAAAATTATTTCTCATTTCAGTTCCTGAATTTCTGAAGTCTGGACTGCCTGAAAAGAGGTGTAGATTTTGCATAGCTTTGGAGGGGAAGAAAAGCTGGTGGCATTATCTTGACCTTGTAGATAAGAAGAGATGGGGACTGACATTTGGGAGACAGACCTGAAGTCTCCACAGCTGTTTTTACTAAGAGTGTGCAGATTTCAGGGGACTGCAAGTTAGATTTATGTTCCTTTAGAGAGTAATGCCTGAGGTGTAAAAGCTGTTATGTAAATGGAATTTCTCTGATCATGTGTGATGCCTCAGTCTGTACCTGACACACACAGAGTGCATGTGTGGTTTCTTAATATGTCCCATGGTAGGCTCTAAAAGTGTTAATTGAGTCTGAAGACTTAGTAGAGCCACTCTTCACAAGTCAGTCATTTCTTGACTTTTTCTCTGCAGATCAGTGGCTTTTGATCACTTCCTGATCATTACTGCACAGGTTCCATTGGGACTATATAAGATGCTGTGCAATAAAAGCCCCTAATCCTCTACCAGTACCTTTAGCTGAAGCTTCCCTTGCCTCCAAGTAACCTTCAGGAGAGCTTTCAGTCCTGAGTTCCCTCTAACTCTTGCTCTGTTACTACCAAGAAGGTTTCCAACCAACACTCTCTGCCTACATCCTCTAGGGAAAGAGGCTTGGGAAAGGGCAATTCTTCTGAAGAGCCCAATCTGGTTATTGTATAAAAACACAGTCCTTCTAGCAGAAAGGTCATAATCTAGGCAGACAGAAGAAAAAGTGGGTAGAGAGAGAGGAGATCAAACTGGGAAGTCATCTGTCCAAGAGCACACAAATGGTCAGTGTTAGAAGTGGGAGTAAAAGAAGCTCTGGGCTCTCTGTCCCAGTATGTAGGTGATGCTAACTACTTGCCAAGGTTTTTGCAGACGCCTAAACATCAAGTTCCTTTTAAAATGGATTTTTCCATCAGAAAATAGTTTCCCAGTCTCCTCAGGGTTTTATACTTCTCCCAACCCCGACTTTTGTTTTTATCACAAAGTTGTAAGATCTACTCTACCTAACACAAGCACATAAAAGCAACAGCACGATGCTTAAAAGGAGTAAAAAGAGTACCCAGAGACATCAGTGCCTCCTCCCTAAGGAAGTGCTGCATTGAGATACCTGTTTGGATTGCTTTTGACCTAAGTTTTGTCTGTAGTCAATGTTAGGAGATAACAACCAGAAGGACAATTTAGCCTCAGCTTGGGGGTAGTTTAGGTATATGTCACAATTTAGGTGAGATGAGTTTGGATCCTGCCATAAGAAGGGTACTTTAGATCTTTGCACAGTGAAGTGACTGGTAACCACTTCCAAAAGGTAATAGTTGCTTATCACAACACAGTCAAGTCAACAAAGAGACAAGAATTTGGGGTGTGCTCTGCATTTGGGAGAGTTGATCTGCTTGAGGGTAGGAAGGCTCTACAGAGGGACCTGGACAGGCTAAATTGGTGGGCCATGGCCAGCTGTATGAGGTTTAATAAGGCCAAGTGACGGGTCCTGCATTTTGCTCACAACAACCCCAAGCAACGCTACAGGCTTGGGGAAGAGTGGCTGGAAAGCTGCCCAGCAGAAAAGGACCTGCGGGTGCTGGTGGACAGGCAGCTTAACATGAGTCAGCAGTGTGCCCAGGTGGCCAAGAAGGCCAACAGCATTCTGGCTTGTATCAGGAAGAGTGTGGCCAGCAGGAGCAGGGAAGTGATGGTGCCTCTGTACTGGGCACTGGTGAGGCCTCACCTCGAGTCCTGTGTTCAGTTCTGGGCCCCTCTGTACAAGAGGGACATTGAAGTGCTGGGGCGGAGCGTGTCCAGAGGAGAGCTACCAGGCTGGTGAGGGGTCTGGAGACCGGGACTCGATGATCTCAAAGGTCCTTTCCAACCATGAAGATTCTATGATTCTATGAAAACCACCTGGAAAAGTCCAAGCCTTTGTTCTGACTGAGTTTGTCTGTTGGCCAGCATGTCCGGAAGCTGGAGAATGATGAGTAACCCCAGCCACAGGAGCTCGTAGGGTCTAGGGAAGAAGGGTTGAGGATATGGAAATTTTAGGGACATTTCTGGCAAAGGAGAATGTCTTGTACAAGAGACAGGAAGATGGTGAGTGATGGGTAGTACGGGATTATTTGAGAAGGGAGGACAGAGCATGGCACAGTAATGCTGCTGGACCAAAGCAGAAGGAGGCGTGAGAGAATGGCACCATCCCACCTATGGTGGTAGGAGGGAGAGAAGAGCTGGTGAAAGGAGATCTTTGCCATTCTATCCAAGACAAAGGGCTACTAACCCTCAATCCTGTCCCCGACCTCAGCATGCTGCTGGTGTCCCCTGTACCAGTGCTGTCATTCAAGCTCAAGTCTGTGCTCCTGCTGATTGTGCACAAGGGTACACTCCACTGTGGACTTCGGGTGAGCTCTGGGCTGCTCTGTCAGGAGAGAGACCAAGCCCTCTCCAATGCACAGTAAGGCTTCTGCTCAACCAGCCCATGTTGATCAGGCACAGCCCAGCCAAGACTCCTTTCAGTCACTTCTCCCCCAGCTACCACAAGCACAGCCCTTCCAAAGGGTGGTGCAGAGGTGTTGAACCTAAGGGTGCAATTTCATGGTCCATTTGATGTGACTGAGCCATCTGCTCAGTTGTTTTTTCCATTTTTTTCCCCGGTTTTCAGTTAGATCAATTCCGTGATCTAGCCTACTGTGCATCCACACAACATGGTGTGCTGCAACAGGGGAGGGAACGTGGATGGAGTCAGAGAGCAGGAGGTAGAAATATCCCTTTAGATAACAGTCCAGACTTAAGTCAGCTCAAATCAGTGAAACCTGAGCTGGATCTTCAGGGACTCACAGTCAGCTCCATGGACACAATATGCGTGTCGACTTCCAAGTGTGAAAATGTTGTCCTCAATCCCTGCATATTTCAGTTTTGTCACACACATCATGGGGTTATGAACACTTCCCTATATAAGAGAAATATCAGACATAGTTGATCAGTGTTTGTGAAATGCCAGATGCTACAGAAATACGGAGTAAGAACAAGACATGTAGCAAAACATCATATTCCTGTGTATTGTATCATGTAAGCTTTTCAAGCATCCCACCCATTGTGTGTCAGGTTATACTTTACAGTGATAGCAATGCCAGAAATGTTCAAAAGAACCTCTAGTAGGTAGATGCAGGCTCTCAAACTCCTTTGCGGTGACTTGACCCCTCAAGTTTACAATCTGTTTTTTTTTTTTTTTTTTTTGTGCTCCTGGAGTGCTGAGCACAATGGGTCTGTAATTGAACAACAGAACTTCTGTGTAGAAGCTAGTGCAGTAACAGCCATAAATAATAGTAAAAATAAACTCAGATTCCTAATGGCCTGCAGACAATGACGCGTTACAGTGCAGTAATACACGGTATGTGAAGTAGGGAAATTAGAGCCCTTCCTTGTCCCTATTTTCCATTTTCCTCATGGGGAAAAAAAATATGGATTTTTACATGTCTTACATCTGAAACACTGGGCTCACATTTTTTGTGACAATGGTTTAATTCAGATCCTCTTACAGATGAGATCACGCTGGTAAGGAGGTGATCCCAGCAGGTGAGGAGATGCAATTGTTGACTATGGTGTGAGAGCGCTACTGTGATGATGATTATATACTAAAAGTACGAGAGTGATTAGATTACATGAAATACCTTTTCATTTTCTGTGAAATGCTAAAAAGGAAAGGAAACCTCTGTTTGTTCCTATTTAATTTTTTCTTCCCGTGTGTTGAGCTCAGACTTGGGGCAACTTGGAGTGTGATTATTGGCGTGTAAAAGACAGTACGACAAACTGACATTACCATAGAATGGTAATAGAGAAAAGTACATCTTGATCTTCAAGTCCAGATCCCTTCTGTTGCAGGCAAACATACCATTTTCTCTCTTTTGTAAGCATATCAAGCTCTGTTAGTTTGTTGGTGAAAGCAAGGGGGAGAAATAGAAAAAAACGTAGCATAGCTGAATGTTCCATTGTTCATTAAACAATCATTCATAATTTAATGGTAACGATTAGAATGGTTGGTAACTGAAGTTTGGGAAACATGTCAAAACAGAAATGATAGATAAAAGAAAATCTAAACAAAAAGCGAAATCATGGGCTTATATTTTTTTTGCAATACCACAGAATGCCTGTGAGATTTTTGTTCTTTCTTGCAGGTAGAATTTCTTAGACCTAAGCACATGAAAAATTGAAAGAGCAATTTTATAAGGAATAGATTTATTGAATACTTAGACCTGCTAAAGAAAATCGGTATACGGTATGATCCTTTTTCCATGGCTAAGACCTCCGGTAGAAAAATAGTTGAAATATGAATCCAGCAGCTCAGATTCAGGAAAGAAAATGAAGGAGTTGTTTGTGACCTTCTGTTAGTCCCAACTGTTGCCTGGTAACTGTCTAAAAATTAACTGTGCATCACCTGGCTTCTAAGGACCGTGACATCACTAGGAAACCTGGCATCTGCTGTGTCTTACACTGAAAAGCAGAACTTCATGGCTCAGTTATTATGATATTTTGTTGTAACCAGGGAAGTTATGCAGCTACACAGCTGAGATGCTTATGGTTAAGTCATGTAAAATATTATATAAGCTACAACACAAACTTGTTTTATAGTATGGAAATTTCACACAATCAATTTCTGCTGTTACTATGGGGCATTCTACAGTTTATTCTTTCTTTGGGTGCTGTAGGTATTTTCTTTAATTTTTTTCCTAATATCTGCACCTTCTGGGCTTCACCCAAGCTTTGCATGAGACTAGAATCTGAAAACAAAATGTGCTGACAGAAGCTGCGCTGTGGATACTCCTGAAATGGAAATCTGGCAAGCATACCTAGATCACCAGATGAACCTTGACCAGATTCATAAAAGAAAAGGAGGTCAAAAAGTTCCCAGGCTGCTTGATGCTCCATTTTGAACAGATTTTAGGGACAGTTTGTACCTGCGATTCTAATGGCAGTGCTGAGAAGACTGTGGAAATTTAAATGGACAAAGGTGGGTGAAACCTGTGTTCTGCAAATCATAGAATTATTTCAGTTGGAAAAGAACCTTAAGGTCATTGAGTCCAACCGCAAACGATTCTATTGAATTGAGCAATTAACCTGGTACTGCAAGCTGCTCCCCTCTTTTATACTTCTGGCCACTGAACACTGAATCTGAAGGCACTGCTGCAAAACTTGTTTTAGTGCATTGGAAAATCTGGCCTGGGGTGAATTTTTTTTTTCCCCAAATTGTTCATTTACAGATGCTGTGTCAGGTTATTCTGTAATATTCATCCTAACATTAATTTTTTATGCTTATGGTGCTCTCCTTTGCAGAACCTCAGAGAGTCCTGCCCACACCAGTTAATTAAGCTTCACAATACTCGTGTGGGTGCGCTGTTTTATTGTCTTAATTGTACAAAAGGGAGAAGAGAATCACAGAGAGATTAAGCGACCTAGCCAAGGTCACTTTGTTAATTAACATTAAAAGTTTATTTTGAAAAAGAAGGTAAGCACATCACGAAGGTAAGTGAAGCAAAGAGAAGGTAAGGTTGCCGTTGCTTAGGTTTATTTAGTATCACAGAACTACTCGAAAACTCTTAAAATTAGGGATTTGATTTAGGCAAGCTCCTGAAGGGGGAGGAGAACCAGAGAGCGCTGACTTCGCTCATTACAAATTTTACTCAGCTCTCCTCATACTAGAAAGATCTTGACTCCTCTCCCTTTCTGCTCATGGACTGGAGGAGGCAACCTATAGGAAGACCAGATAAATCTACAGATGTGCACTATATTCGAGTGTCTCTGGGCACAACGGCAGGGGAGGGAGTCCCAGTAGCCCACTGAGAGACATGAGCATCTCCCCAGCCCCCCTGGGCTGTCACATGGGACCCTCAGCCCCAGGGCCTTGGGGGACACCCAAGGGGAGAGGCTCTCCAGAGCCTTCACTTTTCAGAAAAGGGGCTCACTGCCTATGGAGTGGGTATGAGACAATGTGAGGTGCTGGGGAAGAACGTTTTGGGATGGTACAAGACTTTTTATGTGACATTCAGGGGAGGAAGCCAAGGTGGGGAATGGGCAGGATCAAGGTGGTTTGGGGAGGAATGAACATGCAAAAATAAAGGGAAGGAGGATAAAAGGGGCTACTTGTGTGTGAACAGTGTCTGGTCAGCACATTTGTCTGATCATGCCCTGCTCATGGGCAGCACAGCCTGACCTGCCTTCTCATCAAACGCCATTTCTATTTTCTTGGTTGAGGGCCTGTGTATTCCGTGCGCATGTGTGTGTCTGGAGGTCTCAGTGCCAGCCATCAGAGTCAGACCGTGGGTCAGTGTCCGTGTGTCTGTAATGCCATCAATGGGAGTGAGTGAGGGTATGTATGTCAGTGTGGGAACACTAGTGAATATCACACTGGATGAGCTGGTGAGGAGGTGACATGATCTGGGAAACAGTGGTGTCGTGTGTCCAGGAATGAGACAGCATGAGGAGTTGGCCACTGGAGGGACCAAGGGGTCCAGGCCAACCACCAAAGAGGCCATGGGGTCCAGGTAGATTAAGAGACCACTTTGCATACGTACATGTCTGTGGGCCAAGGCTATGGAGAGAGTGAGGATCTGGGGCCAATCTGTGTCTAAGCCCAGTGTGTGTGTGTAAAGAGCTCTGTATCAGCAGCTGGAGTGGGGCTGCATCCTTGGGGCTCATATGTCCAGGTTCCAGCCACTGGGGAGACTGGGATCCAGGGGAAGACTGAGTGTCTGAGCCCAGCTGCTGGAAGGAAGCACAATATACATATTTATATGTTTTTTCCTACTAACAAACCTTCATCCTGATTGGAAGAGACGGGGACCGCTTAAGGCCATTGCTGCTGAGTGTGTCTGTGTTGTTCTGTGTTGTTGGCAGTATATATATACATATGTGCTGTACGTATGTGTTTTACACATGTGTTTGTGTGTGTGCCTATGGGAATACATGCTCAGCCTTGCAATGGGCTGGACTTGGGGGCACGGAGCTGCAGCAGCCCCACTGCCATTGAGCTACTGATTCAGCAACCCCTGAATATAAACATGCATATGTGTATACATAGCTATATACCTATACGTGTGTATACGTGCATACGTGTGTATGTGTGAGACACAGTTTTTCTTGTGAGTGTTTCTGTCACTCAGTTGTATTTTTCAGATGGGAAGAGGGGAGAAAACTGCAACTTAGGGGCATATGGGAAAACCAATCAGCCATCTCTGTTGACACCAAAGACCGCTATACCCAACTGAGTTATCTTTTACCCAAAAAGGTAACATCAAAGGACATAGATAGTAATTTGTTTCAGGAAGGTCAAACACCGGCATGTGTGGTCCTTCAGAAAGCCAAAAAGTCTCATTCTGCAGCACTAGGAGCCAATCTTTTATATGGCTGATAAAGCTTTCCAAGCACTATTTTCTAGCATCACAAGTGACACTCATCTAAAATGCTTGGGGAGGAAAAACTTTGTCAGCAAGCTGCTTCTATCATCAAACCTTTAAAAGCAAACAAATGGAACATTTTTACATTTTCAGGCTTGTTCTTCATGTGCAGGGTAGGGAGTATGTTGGAAACAAAATGAAGAGAACATTTTTTCCTCAGAAGGAGAATGGAAATCCAAACTGTGCATATTCTTGCATCTTTCAAATTGCTAGCTGTGAGGTTGAAACCCAATAATCATTATTGTCTTGAAGTTGGGAATCCTGTGCGTATCAGTACAAGCTCTTTTCTTACATATTCTTTTCACAAAGACACTGATGACAATGTGTTAGATAAATTGCATCCCACTCATTTTGATTACAGCTTTCCATTTCTCCTTTGGAATGACTGCCCCAGTACTTTCACATGAGTGAACTAAAGGGTTGGAAAAGATAAACAGCTAAAGGGAAAATAACAAAGCAACAGAAATGGTGACTGTAATTGATGCAGTGAGTGAAGAAGGGTCATTCCCCATCACTGTGTTTGCTGCTGTGGATACTGACTTGAAACAATTCCAGAACAAGAAGACCAGACCGTTTCATACCAGTTCTGTGCTATGGGCAAGGTTCTTGTTTACAAAGTCAGGTCCTAAATTTACATCCCCTTTAGGACTTCTGTGTGTTGCCACAGTCCATATAGTATCTACAGTAAGGCCTTTATAATGCAAGTTCTTCTGAAAATGAGAATGAGATTTGTCATGAAACTGATTCAGATGAACTGGTTTCTGTTAGAAAAAAGTTTCCCGTAGAGAATAGTATCCCAAGGTCACACACCAAATCCTAGGAGTGAGCTGTTAGAAAATAATTGATTGGTAATAAACTGAGTAGAGCAGATGTACAACATAGGCCTGTGGGGCCACGCAGTGCTGCCCTGGAGCAGCTCATGCTGAGCATGCTGCAAAAGCTGCATGGCGGCTGCTCAGTTGTGCCATGCCTGGACACTGTCTCTGATTTTGAGCTGTCACTAGGCTGGGTTGCCCTTCTGGACTGGCTCAGGTCCTCGGGAGTATGCCCATGGCACGGCAACAGGCATCAGAAGGAACATCCAGCGTAGCTGTAACCAGCTATGCCAACTTCTCTCCTGGGCATCAGCTGATGGAACTGTAATAAGACAGGGGGACCTGGAAAATGGGTGCTTGCATTAACTTTATGGTAATGGGATGTCTTCGAAATTTAGGCTTATTAAAATTTTGATGATTCCCTCCTGCTCTGTCAACACTTGAATGAATTACTGATTAATTTTTTAAGTACTGGTTTTCATTTTGCAGTATTAATATTACCCATCACTAACTCCTGGCAGATTCTTATAGAACTCTTGAAATTTGCCTGGTATTAAATGGGTAGTAAAGGAATGAATTGAGGCCTAATAAAGTTCCTGTACTATCTTTCTTAATTCTAGCTAGCATTTATGGCCACCTGGGATGAAAAAGCAGCCTCTGCCTAAATGCAGCAGAGTTTGAGACTGTGAATGACCAATTTAAAAACATCTGATAAAAGTATTTTTGGTCTGCTCAGTTTTTGAAACAGGAAAATGACATTTTCCCACGTAGGCTTTTTGAAATACTGGTAAAAATCTGGGTGTACTCAAGGCAACGTTGCTGTGACACCGTGTCTGCAAGGGGTCATTTACCTCCAAACAGTATGCCACAGCTCGGAACCCACCAGGCAAGTGTATGTATGTTGGAAGAACACACTGTTCCACCTGCCAAGTTTATTTTAAATGTACATAGCATAAACAAGCCTGCAGTCCAGCTGGAGTGCCACAGTCAGAGTGGCAAAGCAGATGACTCCTTAATTTCTTAAAGAAGCAATGGATGGAAAATGACTCCAGCAGACTAAGGGAAATTTATCAGATCTTGGCCAAAAAATCTTGATGATTTTTGTTTAATACACTAGACTGCTAGCAATGAAAATGTTTGTGTTGGTTTGGTGAGAAGCCCATCTTGGGAAATGGTCAAGGACATTTCTGCTCAGCATAGGCTGGAAGCCACATTCTCACCCTAAAGACCGTTTCGGTTTCCTTGAACTTGTCCTCCAGTTCCCCTGCCAGGAAATGACCCACATTGGTGCAGGTTTGCTCCCCAAAGCCCATTTCTAGTATTTCAGTCATACACAGCCAAAACTAGCTTTACGGACAGCAGACACCTACACACCTAGGTGACACCTGGGTTTAGAGCAGCATCCTGTGTTCATGGCAATATCTGAGAAGGTGGCATAAGGCAGTCTGAGGTGATTTTGGTAACAATATGTGAGGAGAAAAACATCTCCTTATTCTCATTTGACATTTCTTGGTGCACCCTGTCTACTATCTGTCATTCAGGTTATATGCTGTTTGTGACAGATTGTGGGTACTGAGTCAAACACATTGCTGATGGTATAATTTCAACTATATTTATTTAAATGTTCTGTGAGTGCCACTCATGGGGGGGATGTCAAGGCTATTGTTAATTTGATATATGCAGAAAATTTCATTGTTGTTTGAAAAAATGAGCATGTCAGCAACGACCTGTTCTTTGTCACAGCTCGGTCCTGTAGACCTTATGTTCATTTACAAAATAAAAGTCCTGGTGCTCAAGCCAGTCTATTAGGGTGGGTCTCAATATGGCTAAAACCAACAAGGAATTGACTAGAATAGTGCCATAAACTATGTGAAAATGCAACTCTTCGGTAGGCTGTGTTCTTTCGGATTGTGTGTAGCATTACCCTCTTAAAAGAAGATAGTATGGCCATGGAGATTCACAAAAATGAGAAGATGATTTCATGAACCTTTCCCCACGGGCCTTGCCCTCAGGTTATATAAATGAGAACAGCTACACCAAGGGCTGAGCTACAGCAAATTGCACTCAAACTGTAGCTGCCAGTGGTTTACTGTCAAGATGGAAGCAATATCTTTGGAGGCTCTGAGGGTGCTGGTCTTGGGTTCTAGATCTATTTAAAATGGTAATAGGAAGATGAAGTGTAGAATGTGATTATTAAATTCTCAGATTACAAAGACATGTGAGAATGTGAAAGTTCATGGAGATTAGGAATGGATTTTGAGATTATATGGATAAATTGGAGAAAAGTTCCTAAAATAAATGGAGTTTCTGTATTCAGAAAGGACTAATCTACTGCATAAAAGCTGAATGGGGGGAACACAGGTTAAGTACCACATTTCCACAGAAACTGACTTGGTGTTTGCCATGGTTTATAAAATAAACATGAGACAATATTTTTAGGCAATGACAAAAAAACCCCAAGCATCACACTGGGACATAAGAAGGGATGCCTGGAAACCATCCTTCTATTCAAAATGGATATAGTGTTTAGCTAAGGGCTCTGTATTTTGAGAAAGATGTGGAGAAATTGCAAAAAGCTTCTGAATAATGTGGCCTAAGAGAGGCAGATGAAGGAATTGTCAGTCTTTATGCCAGAGAAGAAAAGGCAAGGAGATGATATGGCAGCAGTCTTCAAGTATGGAAAATACAGTTGTAGAGGAGAAGACAAAGTGTTGTCTTTTATGTTCTATCTATAGACAGAAAAAGGAACAATGGGCCTTAATTTCAGTGAGGGGAATTCAAATTAAAGAAAAACTCTCTAAGGCCTTTTCCATAGTGAGAATTAATCCCACTTTCAGCAGCGGGTGGCCTGCTGATAATGTCTGGTACAATCCCAGAGGAGGGACATGGAAGCGACTAATTTCCACCAGTGGCACTTACTCTTGTTAATAACTGTTGATGTCAGGGCTACATCCCAATACAGACAACTAATTTTGGCAACCTTGGACTTCTTTCTTTTCAATTTTAAGCCATTTCACTTTGTGAAAATGACCTATGAAACGCTTGGCTAGGCTGACAATGACCACGGTAGCCTGATGTGATTCTAAACTACCATGAACACTAAAGCAGGGATTTTTCAGAGGACAGCCAATGCAACCTTAATTGTAGTGAAGGTAATGGTGTCGTTTTCATGCCAGCAGAACATATCCTACATTCTCCACTGAAGTGATGGATCCAAGGCAGTGAATAGCTGCTCATGCCTGGTAGTAGTGATGGCAGCCTCAGGCAATGCTTGCTGTGCAGGGATGATGCAATCCAAAATGCTATGCTGTACATGAAGCTGATGCTACATTAAACTGTAAAAAATAAGCCATTTTAAATGCAAGTTCTCCATGGAAAGTAGATTGTTTTTTTTTTTTTTTTTTTTTTTTGTGAAGTCGTGTTGATCTAATTTTTATTTGCTAAGTTAGGGCAAATCCTGACTTCATTAGTTAACCATAGCTGATCTGTTCCCTTTTTAATGCATAAGTTAACTCAGCAAAGACAAATAACAGTTGCTAATATCAGCAGGGGGGGCCCTAGCAACACAAGGGACTGTGGCTAACTGGGGAGTTTGCAGTCAGTAGCTCTTGAATGGCTGGATGTTAGCAGACTGGGCTAGTCAACCCCTCTAAGTCCAGCCTAAAGCATTTTGCAGTTCTTTTTAGGGTTTTTTTGCTTTCCTTGCTAGCAACTGTCATGTGACACTGCCAGAAAAAATATGTCAGGCTAATCCACCCTTGGGGCAACTGCATTTTGGAGACAGCCTAAACAGGAAAATACAGCAAAAAGTTCCCAAGCCTTTTTTTTTTTTTTTTTTTTTATATATGACTAGGAGAATAATACCAATACATTCCTTTTCTTCTCCTTATCTCTATTCCCCATAATTTTAGGTATATTTCAAAGTCTGAACTTAATTTTAAGTTCAGCTTGAACTGATTTAATTGATAAAGATGAATGTGCATGATGGATGCTAAGCATTTGCTCAGATACTACTCTGAATGTTGGCCTGAAATCCCAAGGCTTTGACGCACCAAAAATTTTAGCTTGTGCATTGCTGTTAGAGGGCCTGTTAAAGGCAGGACCACTATGACCAGTGTATGACAGCTACCCGTATATAGTGACTTCCAGAGACTTACTGGGATTAGACACATACTTGAATCAAAGGTGAAGCATGTCACTGGATTCATAGCGTCGTGGATTTTTTTTTTCTCTCTTCCCTAAAATCAACTCTGGTATTCTTATCTCTCGAAAACTTTGCACCAGGGTACCCATGCTGAGACATGGTAGGGATTGATGCAGACCTTTCCCGGAGAGGTGGGGATACAGGGATGGAGGAAGCCCCCCAGATTGTGCTACTCACCCCCTAACTTAACTAGATAAGTTTTCGCAAAGGTGCATTTTGTCTGCCTCAAAACACTGTCTTCGAAGTGCACTCAAGAAATTACAGTAATTCAAGAAAAATTAAAATCTCTTTGCTGTCACTGAGGTCACTTTATACGTCTGGCAGTATAGAGAAGCTTGTGGAGTGGTGAAGTTAGTTTCGTGAGAATCAGGCTCATGTATCAAAAAAGTAATTGCTCTGTGTGTTCGTTTTCCCTTTGCTCTCAAAGTCTATTTTTTCTCTTATTAATATAAACGATCAGGACAGTGGCTGCAGTATGTTTACACTGCCATCCAGAAGTGTGGCTGTAGATCATGGTTGCGTATCAGGGACACCTTTACACTATTAAGCTGGATAACCACAGTCACATAGTTACGGTAGAACCATCCCCAGCCTTTAAATAAATACACGTCAGGGGTCCCGGCTGCCCTTGCGCTCTTTTTTTTTCATGTACATGGCAAACACCGCTGGCATGAAAAGATGAGCTACTTGATAATAAACTTGGAAATGGTAGGGAATAAATATGGCAATACTATATCTGTCATTAAATTGTTCCAGACATGAAAAGACCCATAAAATACCACTGAACCTACAAAGCTATGAATTTCTATTTTAAAACAGCAGCTGTTCTTTGTTATTCTGTCACTACCAAATGAGACTGTGAAATGCTCAGTATTGTCTTGGGATCAGTTAACTTCTTTCACAGATCTGAAAAGGGTGCCTGGGAGTAGTGATTAGCACAGGCATCAAATGGATGCTGTGTCTTCCCAAAGAAGATTTCTGGCACTCAGTGTCTCCATCTTGAAGTGCACTGTGTCTCTTAAAGAAAAGATACAGCGTGGGAGGAGAATAAATGTGATAGAAAACATAATCAAGCCTCATGAGGGAGAGATGCACAGGACCTCTTGGGTCAGAAAGCCTTGTCCCTCCCCAAAACAGCATTTAATGCCCTTTCCAAACGCTGGGCTCCCCACCAGACTGACCTAGCATCACCAGTGACTTCATGGGTGACTACATGCAAATTGCTCAATTGATATTCAGACATTCAAGTTCCTTATTTAACCTCTTTAGGAATTAAAAGACATTCTGGCCTTAATGTCTTCAGATGAACAGCTGCTGTCTTCAGAATATCTCCTTAAAGTGAATAAATGTCTCAATTTCTCCTTTCTTATTTCTGTGTCTAGAGTTCACTGTTTAATTCTAGATTATAATTGCATATTTTTCTGAGGTTTTATCAGTTTCTTGCACTTTACTGAGCTCTGGATAACCACAGCTGGCTGAATTTAAATAGTCCAGTTCATTTTGCAAAATAGCTGAATGTGAGTGGAGGTCACCCCTGCAGCATTGTTCTTAGCCTGCAATAGGCCCAGGTGTGTCAGGAGAGTGGTGGAGTGGCTTGAAGAACATCCCTTCCTTCCCCTTTCTGGACAGTGCCATTCGTTGGCTTTTGGTTTCAGCTGACAAAGCTCCTGGGATACAGAGTGGTAGCACCTGGTCCAGAAGGAGCTCAGCTCATTTCAGTCTCTGGCTGTCGGGTCATGTTGTGCACACAAAATGCTCACATTACATGTAGCACATTGCATACAAGATATTGTTACCTACGGATTTTTTCTGGTTTACAACCAACCAACCAAACAAGAAATTTGCAGTCCTCAAAATGGAAACCTACATGGTGGGGGTTGCATGTGCTTCTACACAAATGTCTACAACATGTCTGTTTTTTCCCTTTAGTGGACATGTCTTTCTATGTCCTTAAAGCTGTTTTTCAGGGATGAAACAGTTGAAGATTTGGCTGCAAATAATACAGTCTCAGTGGCAGCTGCTTTGCAAACGAGGTCCAGCTGGTAATCAGGGACAGCAACACACATCTGTGAAGGGGCAACTCGTGGTGTGCCTCCAAACCTCTCATGGTCGGTGAAGCATGAGTCAGGTCATTGAGTTGGATGCTAGTCTTTATAAGAAGGTATGTTTCTTCCTGGACAATCTAGAAGTACCTGACTCATGGCAGGGTACTAGAGAAACTTGGCTTTGAGTAGACTGTTCTCCTTCGTCAGCTACTATTGCTCTTGTGTTTTGTGTCAAATTCTTCAAAATCCATGTCTGTAGTAATCCATAGTTAGCATTCATTTCTTGGAGCTGGAGGATGACCTGTACTACCTCCTGAAGTCACTTCCAATCTAGTCATCTGTGGTCTGTGCCATGAGACTGACAAGACTACCTGCTTAAAACAGCAGGATTATTTCCTGTAACAAATGCAAAGCCCAGTTCTGCTCCTATGCTGTAATCAGCTGAAAATCATCTGTTGCTTTGCCACAAATAGTCTGTGCTTTGATTGTTTAATAAGCACTGTAAATGTATCTTTTTAAACTTCATTAATCTACACCTGAAATTTTTATTCTTACTGGCTGCTTCAGAACTTGAACTACATTGGAATAAATCTGTTGTCTTGCACTTCAGCAATTTCTATTACATGGAATTTTTATAGAGTGAAATAACTTTTTGTTTTCTTAAGTTTTTTACCAAGATAAGCAAATGTTTCCTTCAATGAACAGCAAGGGTCACATCACATAGCTATTCTGCATGCACTGTTTATTTTGTGTGTGTAGACATAGCTGTGTATTCATTATTTCTGAGACGTGTTAAGTCAGTCAAATGAGATGAAAAAAATGTTTGGGTTTTCTTAATGACAATCTACGTATAAAAAGCTTATGTTAAAGTGGAATCAGTATTCCTACAGTCTATAAATCAACGTTTAGGAAAATTTGTTCTGTAAATATGCCTTCTTCTGCTCACAGCTTGGAAATAACAAGTATTTTTACCTTCCGGGTTCTTGTAGAAATTTTAACTAAAGGCTAAATAGTACTATGGATTGTGTAGCTTAACTGTTAATATAACACTGCAGGCCCAACTCTGATCCCACTGGTGTCCATGGAATAAGAACCACTGACTTTGGTAGTGAATAATTTTAATCTTATGCAAGTACAACTAAAAGGGGGTGATCTTGTAAACTGCTGACTAGCTTAAAATCCCATTGAAAAAAAATCCCATACAAATTTATCTGAATTATTACTTCACAGAGTTTGGTTCTGCTTTCATATCTAGAGATAGTTATCTTGAAATTGCTAGTATTTCTCACAATTGTTTTTAAATTTGAAACTGTGGTAATACTCAGTGTTTTAGGCAGCCATGTAAACACCATCTGTGTAAAATATTTGTAATTATTTACAAACAAAAAAAAAAAACAGGGAAGTTTTTTCATAGCACCAAGCTGGCACACTCATCTAGCAGAATGTGTCCCCCAGTCCTGTCCATATGCTGGTTGCTCCTAGGTCAGTGACATCAACTGCAGTTCCTGGCTGGTTTTTTTGTGCATATAATTATTTTGGTTTCAGAACAAATAAAGAAGGCTGAAGGACTGTGCCAACCTGTAGAAAGGAAAATGCCTGGTTATCCCTGAATTAATACTCTTTATTGGTTCATGGAGAGGTTTTTATTGCCTCAGCAGCACGCTGTTGAAGAATATGCTTACCCTTGAAGTAGCAAAGGGTCTCCCTCTATCTGAAGTGCTATCTGATTGCCTTTGGGTGAAGTGGTGCAGAACTAAACCAAACCCTGTGCTTGCAAAGTCCCTAGAAGACCACGGGGCCAGGTGTCACCAGAAGATAAGTATTTATGTGCATCACACATGCTGCCTAGAATTTGTTCTCCAAAGCCAGGGGCAGGACCCCCAGGCACCTTTAAATACATTTCACTGGATAGCCATGGGAGCACACTCATAAAATCTTACCTGTGATAGTCTGGGCATAAAATTTGAAAGGCTAACTTGCAATTTGCAGTATTCTATAGGTGCTTAAAGCAAGCGACCTTCTTCTAGGGTTGTTAATGATACCAGTGAAAAGCATCCACATGCCAAGGCACAAATCCCAACCTGTGGTGTAGGTAAATCATGAAGCTGCCTCTGGCCAGGCATAGGCTGAATTAAGCATTTCCTGATGCAGAAGGGCCAGCAACCCGCCTGCTGACCTGGTGCCTTCTGCCAGGCTGGCCCTGGGTCCAGCGGGGTGTACCAGGTGCACCGGAAGGGCTGCAGCAATCTGCACTGCTGATCCAGTGTGTGGCCTTTCACATTGTGACTTTTTACTCCACTTTTGGTCTTGCCAGAGGTAGAGAGATGTTTGTAGCCCTACCAACCTGTGCTGGTCTCCTTGTTCCAAGCTGCCACTCAAGGAAGGGCAGCTGGAGCCTTTGGCTGCAAAATCATTACTGAATTATGCAACTGCCTGTGGTAATTTCGCAGAGCTGTGGGCCCAATCCAACACTAGCGGCAGTCAGTGTGCAGAACCCCAGAGTGCATCATGCGCCGTCTGTGTTTGTGGGCTGACTGTTTGTGTATGTGAAGTGTTGGGTAAATACGTAATCACAGCACAGAAAGGCAAATCCCCCTCACCTGCATGTAGAGGGGTAAGTGTTTGTACCCTCTTCATGGGTCCAGACAGGTAGGGCAAGTTATGACGGGGTGTGTATTGCTGGCCTGAAAGGTCATAGGTGCTGCTCATCGTGCTGGGTGTGAAGGGATGTAAGTGTGGTGCTCGCAGCTGCTGTTGGTGTTTCTCAGTGAAAGCTCATAGCAAACAGAAAGGGGATTAGAGTCAAAGCTGTGTCTGGGTCTGCTCTCAGAGTAGGCTGGATGGAGCAGCCAGGTAAGGAGGAAACCCTCATTTCCTTTGGTGCGGAATATGGCGCAGGAGTAGAGGAAGGCATGTCTGATCTGCTTAGCCCACTTTCCAAGCATGGGGATAGCTATGAGGTGGTCTCTTGGTGATGGATCTTTGTTTTGACACAGGAGGCAGTATGATGAGACAGAGTCTGGAGGAAAAAAAATGAAGGGGAAGGGAACTGCAGCCATCTTTATGGCAAGTATGCCGTGGTGGTCATGGCACGAGCCAGCAAAGTGCCAAGAGGTGGTGTGTACTGCCCAGGCCTGTACTGGATAGATGCGAAGGTATAGAGGTGGTTTTCATGGTCCCGCTCTGCTTTTGATGAGGCACAGCATAGAAATGACTTCTGTGGTCCAAAGAGGAACCCAAAGCCTCTCTGGTGAGGAGGTACACCTGCGAATCTGGGTGGCTCTGCCAGAGAGCATCAACAAAGCTTCCTTAAGTACTTCACTGCTTTTAGCAACATGTAATGGGCTCATCTCCACTGAACAGTAATAAAGGTTTCCCTTTATTCCCAGTAAACAAAAGATACATCACCAAAGGTAAATACAAATATCTGAACAATTTTTTGTGCTACTTCACAATAAGCATATAAGCAACAAAAGAGGGATACCAAAATAAGAGAGCTTTTTGAAGACATGAAGAAGTTAAATGTGTGATTTTAATTTCCATCTGGAGCCTTCTCTTATTTGTTGTATGTAACATCATGAAGGATTGGATAGCTTTGAGGATGAATCATAGGATATGAGGTCTCCTATACCTAAGTCACAGGGATAACTGTGACCAGCTAAATAGGGATTACAAATGACTAACGTATATCAATAACTTTGTGATCTGGTTAAAGGCTAAAGTTGTGAACTGATATAATGGGTTCAGTCCATTTCATAGAAGATGTATGTATCACTGCTCCAAAACCTAAGTATGACTTGCATGTAGACAGTCAGAGACGACACCTAGAAATGACACGTTTGAGATATTTATCATAGGATGATCCAACTGACTGTGTGTAAAAGGAGATTTACTGATTTTCTTAAAATGAACTGTTTGAACTCCTTGGTATTGGGTGGGGAGTGGGAATATGGATACGGGTTTACATGCAAACAGAAAGGGCTTAGGCAAATTCTAAGTATAAAAGCCTATTGAAGATTATAAAATGCATAAAGTCTTCTCTGGCTGAAAAAGTAACTTTCTGCAAGACCACTGGACACACTGGGAAATTATTCTGGGAAAATACCTCTATATGCTTATCAGTAATTATATTCCAAGACAGACTACTAAGATAAATGTGTTTGTCTCACACAGTATAAGTACCCTTATCTTCTTGTGCTGTTGGAGCTCCTGGAAACAGCAGCTCTAGGTTACGGTTAAGGCCAACTAGCGGCAGGCATCCAAGAGAGAGCAAGTCCTGGTGTTGGCTCTGGTGCCCAGTGCGGTTCCTCAGGTGCCTGCAAGTTTTGATGCAGAAGTGGGTAAAGTGAGCTGCCGAATGCAGACAAGAATGGGGAAGGAGCTGGTTTGTTTTGTGGGTTTTCTTTTAAGGTGAGGAGAAATCATGCAACTGGTGCTCCTCTGCAAGCTCCTTGCCTGTCTGAGGCAGGAGTAGAGCGGGTTATCTTCCCCTTCAAGTACTGCCATGGGATGCTGGGCACTTGGGACAAAACGTAAGGTCAGCTGTGTATCTCCTCTTGCTCTGTGTCCCCTGGCTGGGTACAGGAACAGATCAAGTCCCTGTGCTACCAGAGACAGTGTAGTCACCAGAGCAGCCATGACCTCTGTGCAGCCCCTGTGGATTTCTACCATCCTACAGGTAATCCAGGACCGTTTCTCCATCCTGCCTTTTTCTGCTCCTGGACGTTTCCCACACACTTCCATCACAGCCCCATTCCACTGCTCCCCACCCAGACAGCCCCAGGAATCCCAGCAGTGGGGCTCTCCCAGCTGTGGGCTCCCCTGGAGTTTTGTCAGTGGGGTTCAACATCCCTGTCCTGGGCACTGTGGCTGCCCACAGGCCTGTGAATATACCCTGCAGCAGAATTTGGGTGCAGAGAGCAGCACCGCATCTCTCCCTGGTCAGCCCAGGGGCAGAGAAGCAGGAGATGCTGTAGCTAGGGGTGGTCTATAGATCTCCAGTGGTTTGGGGTAGTGGATCTTCTGGATCATGAAGGCTGCAGGATTTCCATGAGCAAGAAGCCATCTTAGATCCGCCCCTACTTCAAACGTGAGTATTTCCACAGTGGGACCCGTGGTTGTGCTCCTGATGGGATCCCAGCTACACACTAATTAATCTAAGAGCTGTTGGGCATTAGGGATAAGGAGGGCAGGGAATGGAGCTGCAGTCTGCCATGTCCCACCACAATCAGAAGGACTTGCTGCCAGGGAACAGCCAGTTTAAACTGAGGTGAAGCGTGTTCCCATCGTCCTCTTGGGAGTTTCTCAGCTTCTAATTGAATGCACAATCCTTAACTTGTGAAAGATGGAGACCTCCAGCCGCTGGGCTTCTGTCACTAAACTATTAAAAATAAATATACTGTAGAGGGGACAAAACATTACGGAAAGAGCTAATGACTTATGCCTGCATCTGGATTCTTTTTCTTTTGCTAGGTTGATTTCTGTCTGGCTATAGGCAGTAATTGTGGAGCACAGAATAATGGAAAAAAAAAAATACAGAATAATAGAAATACAGTGTAAAAGACCAATTATGTCCTTATATAAAACTGCCTGTACTTCATTCAAGTTCACTTTGAAATCATTGGAACAAGAGAGATTACAGACATTCCTCTGGGAAATTATTCTTCAGTTGGGAAAATTTCATCATTAGGAATCTTTTCCCAATTTTCTTTCTAATGTCTTGCTTGCTTAATATCCTCCCGTTTCTTCAGATGCCTTCTCTAATCAATTTCTCCTGCTTCTCTTTGTTCAAATACTTTAGATATTTGCAAACACTGGTAATGGTGAGGGCAGATTTGACAACTCGCAGCCCTTAAGCACCACTCGACTTTCATTTATGTTTAGTTTTGTTTGTATTTTTTTCCTCATTTATTTTAAAACTGTGACAAACCATCGAATTCAATAACAATAGATAATCCCTCTGCTTTGTCTGTAAACGAACAATTGCACATTTAAAATGGAAATCTCTCGTATCAAATGTCATGGGAGAAACTGGTAACTGTGCTTTGGAATACATGCATTGCTCAGCCATTCATAACAACAGGTTTTGCATTAGAAACTTTACTCACTAGACTTAATCACACCATAAACTCCCAGAGCTGTTCATACATACAGTACTGTTTTCAGAACTGTATCATCTATATCTTTTTGTAATTTCATGAGTCAGTGTATACCTGCTACCGATAACAGATGTATAAAGGTTACTCCTTTCTCATAGATTCACCTCTCACCTCTCTTCTTTTCCTGGACTAAATGAAAACAATTATAGGAATTAGGGCTGTAGAAATTCTGCTTAATGTAAAGATTGTAAAAAGAGCAAAAAACGGTTAGACAGTGATTGCCAATACCATTATGAGGACTGGGTTTGTAAATCAGTGTTTGCACTTTTGATAATGTTTTACTTCATTCTTAATTTTAATCCATAAATTGAAACGTACATTCCTGGTATTTTCCCATCCCTGCAGCTTTCTACAACCTCTCAACTCCCCAGTCTGAAAAGGTCATTATTAGATGGGAAGACACCACTGGCAACAGAAAGAGGGCTGTATCCTTCACTCCTTGCGTAACTTTCATCTCAGTTGACCTACCTAGAAGTCTTAACATGTAATGCAAGACCTAGCAAGCCGACAATAATATTGCTCAGGCTGCAAACAAGCAAAGTAAAGACCAAACAAAAATTGAGTGTATTTTTACATGGTACCTATTCCGCTGTGGAACTCGTGGTTGCAATGAGTTCTGCAAGGGATGGAGGAAACTCGGGGGGAAAGTCCATTATGGCTGTAAGCCACCACCCAAAGGTGGTGTTCCTCTGTTGAAAGCAGAGTACTGAGAGACTTGGAGAAAAAGGTGGGTGTCTGCTTTGTACTAATACTATTTGTTTCCGAGTTCAGCTGCTTGGATTGTTCAAGCTGATTGCATGCAGGTGTGTCAAAAGAAGCGTGGGCATAACCGATCACGGAAGGAAGCAGTAGGCAGTGGTACACCTCCTCCAAAGCAAACCCTCCTCCAGAGTAGCAAGGTCACTGAGTCCAGGTCAGCTTTGGACAGCTGATTACATTCAGACTGGAGGCCTAAGGTCAAAGGTACAACATCAAAGACACGAAGTCAAAGATCTCATCCCTACCCCCCGCCTCTATCCCCACTTTCTCTCTCCAGGTTTCTTTTTCTCGTAATTAATTCTTTGAATTAGATCCTTGCAAAGAGCGATACTGTTTGTGCTTCCCTCAAATCTCACCAATGGTGGCTGCAACGATGTACAATCAGCTGAGAGCACTGCATAATTTATTGTGCAAAAGCAGATTTTCTTGTAGTGGCTGTGTCACTGAGACTTCCTTGCATTAGAGGCAGGAATATGTCCTGGTCTTTTTTTTCATTATATACACTATATCCCAAATTTACTGGAATTATGTCCCAAGGTGCTGATTATCAACCTTTGATCACATAAACTGGCACAAGTTAAGTTTCTGGTAAAGTTGTTGTTTTCTTTCTTGGCTAGAGCAACTGCTTGGGAGACTGTTAATGAAACCACCTCCTTCTGCACTGTTATTTCCCTGTTCACCTGCTCGCTCCTAAAGAGAAACACCACTGTACTCTATACCGTCCCTTCAGCTCCTGCTGCTTGGAATTACAGGCTCTGTGATGTCAGAGAGCTGGGTGGAGAAGAGCATGATGCAGCAGCTCCTCCTCACTGCCTGCTCTTCCCCAGCGGCACTTGGCACTTACACGCTTTGGGAGCAGATGTGTTGCTGATGCCAGGAACAGGCACAGGAGATTGGCCAGGGCAGACACTGTTCAATGAATCCTACAACAACCAAGAGACACCCACTTGCAATGGCAGAACAGCGACACAGAGTTGCCCGTCAGACTCCAAATCCTGGCAGAGCCCCATTGATGATTAATCAGTCCTCTAGAGTAGCTTGAAGGGGTCTTCCATCTCTCTATCCTTTTTCCTATAAGCAGACCACACTAAAGATCTTGCTGCAGGACAAAGACGACAGGTCACTCACAAGCAGCAGTAGCGTAATTAATTATTTATCGAGTGCAGGCATCACACCAACATGCAGCAGTGGAAATGAGACTAGAAAAATCTAGGCATTATTAAAGCTTTTATTCTCTCTATGATTGAGTAAAGCTGAAGCCTGGCTTTGACCTTCCCTATCCCTTTTTTTTCTCCAAAGCATTTCTTTAGTCTAAAATATTTAAAGAGATCAGAAAAGATTTTTTTTTTTTCGAGAAGTGTGAAATTAGACAAATAATTTTTTAGTGTTTTTTTGCACCTTTAGTAATTTAATTGCAGAAATGTTGTAACCTGTGAAGCTCAGTACAGAAAAGCTAGAAGGAGAATCCATCCCTAGGGTGTTAATTGTCTCTGATCCCATCCAGCCGGTGGTCCTATTGCTGGGACTCCCTATTGGCTACCCAGTTAGTGCCATTTTGGATGGCAGGATCTTTCATGTAAACATCTGCTTAAGGTATTAGATGGAGGCTATCAGCTCTTTCCCTGGCTGTTGAATAATGGTGCATGAGAGACGAATTCTCCAAGGTGTGTAGGAACCCAGAGCTGCAGATGGGCGCCCTGTGCATTTTCAAGAGCATGTAGGTATTTTTAAGTATCACTATAAACCTATAGGATGTGAAATCAGTATATTAGAATCAAACAAATTACACTAAGAACTCCTATCTGAGTTTTAGGAGTTTAACACCTTGAAAAATTTGGCTCCAAGTGATTTCTTGGAGGAATTAAATCCAAATATGTAGATGTAGAAGATCCATCGCTTTCAAAATAAATCTCCTACAGACTTCAGAACTCTTCTTCACTTTGCTGTCTTGCCAACGTCCAAAATAATTTGTACAGAGCTAATGACATTGCATTTATAGCAACAGCTGCTTCTGAGAAAAAAAATATAAGAAACAGAATAAATTCAGTTATGTTCCATGGATGACCGCTCATGTCATGTCAGGTAATTGAGCCTGTAAACAGGGTTGAATGCAGTTTCCTGTCTTTATGGCAGAATACAGAAAGCGTGAAGAACCTTCCTGGCAATTACAAATAAATATGTGAGTATTGAAAGGAACACAAGATGAAATCTGATCTAGGCAATTACTTCCACATATACTTATTGGTGTGCTATGAAAATTCATGAACACCTACCTAAAAAGGCATTTCACTGCTTCTTCCAAACATGGCCCAAGCTGTTACAATGCTTTTATTCAGTGTCTCCTTTTTTAGCAGTAACCACTGAGAAAAATTCTCAGGGAATGTGAAGATCCTGTAGAAAAATCTGTGCTGGAGTATCTTCTCAGGCTGCTTTCCTCACAGAAGCAAGAAGTGTGTCTTTGAAAGACTTTGATGGGGAAAGCACAGCTTTAGAATCAGCTTCCAGGGGGCTGGAGCCACAGTTGAAAATGAGGTGATTTGAGCCAGAATTAGGGATCCTGTTTTAAAGATGCTCCTTTCCCAGTACATTTCTATCAGTGATTCTCAGATAGCCAGTGTTTTCTAGAGCAGTGGAGCCTTTTCTCCTCTTTCCCAGCCTAATAACTAAACGGAGATTTCCACAATCCCTAAAGATGTTTCTACTCCCATCCTTATCAACTGCAAAGTCAGCAAAGCCCAAAGTAATGGGTGGGTTAACTCTACAGCAAAAGGCTAAGCTCACTTTTTAACCTATGGAGACTTATGGTTTGTTTTGATGTTAGATTCTGGAACTTGTTTATGTGAGATGCGTGTAACTGGGAATGGAAACAGCTTAATTTCCTGATATGGCTTAGCATTATCTCTGAAGTCAGCGTATATAGAAAAGCTCAGGTGAGCTTCATCCACTTGTAGAGAACCAGCACAGGGAAACATAGCTACAGGAAAATATGATTGTGCAAAAGCATTATGGAAATCCCCCTGATGTCACAAAAATAAGACTTCGAATATAATGCAAAGGGATTTACAGGCTGTCCTTTGCACTTCTGAGATCATCATACGCTACTTTCAGTCTCCAACAGAAGTTTTGCCAGCAAGTGAGAAGCAGGATTCCTGGCCAAGTGCCATACTGCCCGTGCAGGCACGTAGCATGTCTATGACTCCAGAAATGTCAAGTCACAAGAACATTCCTTCCTTTTCCTTTGTATTTCAAAGGAAAACAAAAACAGATTTACTGTGGGCACTGTAGCTGCAAAGTTAAGCATAGAGGTGTTATTATTTATCCATAGTAAATGTGAAATATAAATCTCTGAGTTATTGGGTGTTGTTAAATTCTCTCATTCTATCTAGCAAGTTATATATGATGACACTAATTTATTTAGTAAATTTAAGACTTCTTTCTTCCTTTTTCTCTTGCAAATGAGTAATTCATTCCTCTGGCAACTAGAAACAGCCTGGTATTTTTTGGTTTTTAAAGTGCAAGGAAACTGATAGCAACAATTGTATTTAAATGTTCTGCTTTGCATTTTGAAGGAAGAATCAGTCAACAACAACTTTGCAAATATTTTAGTTAAAAGGTTTCTACAATTTTAATAATCATTGCCTCATATTTTTTAAATTATTCTTGAACAGTATAACCTGAGTATTGTAATAAATTTGAACTCTGCCTCCAAGTTTTAGTTCTGTCTAATCCTTGTTTCTTTGATTGACTTTTGAGGGAGAGGGTAACAAACGTTTTAAAGAAAGAACAGCACACCAAGAAAACCTGTCTTAAGCACTGATGGATGATTTAGCAAGATTTTTTATAGCTTATAGACTCCAAGTCAAGGCCCGTTTCTCTTTTATAATCTCAGTACGTTGCAAATTTTGCAGGTAACAGATAACCGTGATGGCTATGAAAATCATTACACCCTAGTGAAACAATCAAGAGCTCCACAGTGCTCGGTCACAGAAATGTCACAAGTTAGTAAAAGTTGCACTGTAGCATGCTATATGAAAAAGAGAAAATAATCCTTCCCTTCTTCCTCATTCCTCTCTTTTTCTTTTTCTTTTTTTTTTTTTTTAAGATTTGCACACTGTGTGTACCTTAGAGAAACATTCCAAATCATAATACATGAAGGCAGTAATTCAGTTCAGCAATTTCAAGGTTTCTCTGAAACATGCCAAATCTTGTTGCGCAGTTAGTTTATTGAGGAGCTTTAAAATCTTGGCGAATTTGCATTTTTGATAAAGAGTTGAAGGCTTGCTCTTATAAATCATTGCCTTTAATACACGACCCATTTGAACTGTCTATGAAATTGCAGGAGACAAATCATCTGCTACCAAGAGAGGGGGAATATGATGGATGACCTAGCAGGAAGAAATAGAGGCACCAATGCAGGGAGAGCTGATGTGGGGGGAAAAAAGAACAACTTACTGCACTGATGCCCTAAGACTTGATTAAGACCACAGTACATTAGGGCTGAGAAGAGACCTCTGCTCTCAGGCATGGCAGAGGCTGAGTGAAAACATTGATGGCAGGACCTCATCGTGTGGTTATCTTCTCCCAGGGGATGAGATCTCAAAAAGCAGTGACCCTGGCTTCTTCAGAGTCTGCCTGGCTGGTGAACAGGAGGAAGCTCCTCTCCGTGGGCCTGGGCATTGATCTCACCCATGTGACAGCAGCGATTCCTTTGTGCTCCAGTGTGTGTAACTATTTCTCTATCACCAAGGAGTGAAAGAGAGACTTCCATCATTTTTCTTTCTTCTTAACATTCTCTATCACATGGGTGTAGGGTAAACCAGTAATTTCAACCTTTTTGATTTGTGGACAACTTGATAATTTCCTGTGAAATGTGAGGACGCTGTTTGAGGACTCTGTGTGAGCTGAAGGTAGGCTGCCTTGCTCCTTTCCCGGACCCCCTAGAAACAGTCCCTGGACCTCCAAAGGGGCTGCAGAGCAGAGATTGTAAAACCAAGATGGAGGTTTTTGAGATGAAGATTTTTTTGGTTTTTAAAACCAAAAACTTAGCATAAAGGATCCCGAATGTCTGATTGCAAGTGAGTGGTCCTTGTTGCTCAGTCTGTAAATCACTGTTAAAGGAGGTAGGAGAAAGGCACTGAAAAGAGAGAAGAAGCAAAGAGAAACAAACCATTCCAACAAAAAGCAAATGGCAAAATGCTACTTTTTACATAGAGAGTCTCTGAGTTTATTATGCTCTCAGTTCAATTAACAGTGATAGCTGCCAGCTCAATTGGCAGCCAAAGAAATAAACTCTGCTGAGTAACATGGTAAAGGAGGAATGCCTCTGTCTCTTCCTGGTGTCTTAATTGTTGTGGAAGAAGATTCTCAGGGCTAGATTCAAGGAGCCTCTCTCAGGAAGGTGATGCCTGTTCCCAGTGCTCTTCCCAGGTTTGCTGGTAGGCTGCTTTTCTCCCATTTGACCCTAAGGTTCACCCACAGAGGTTTCCAGTGGGCTGTTTGGCTAATCACCCAGGTTGTGTGCTCCCCTGAAACATCCACAGGGAAGTATCCAGGGATCTGATTATTTTCTGGTGCAGATCTGAATTCTGATCAGATCCCAAGACCAGAAAAACAATGCACCTCTAATTTGAATTCAAGACCAGCTGTGTGAACAGCTAAATCTCTGAGTGCTGTAAGGAATCTGTTGTTGAAAAGTCCCACGTCCAAAGCTGGTAGTTAATAATGACACAGAACAATAATGAAAAGGGGGGGGGNATTAGATGACAACAAAAAAGTATAGCTAGCCTATTTTCCCTTTCCCCTTCAGGTATTTTACCAAGTGGAAAGAAATCAGTCATCTACAAATGTACAGGTTTAAGATCTGAATTCATTTATTTTCTGAATAATAGAAGTAAAACTTTCTTTGATATAATTGAAATTCCATTCTATGCTATTAGCAAGTCTTGGCTTAGGAGGGTTAGTCACTCAGTCATGTCACTCTGTACCAGCCTTATTTCTTAAATCCTCTTTGCCACTGGTGACTGTCACAGACAGGATACCGGGCTGTGTGGACCTTCGAGTCTGACACAGAAGGGCTCCTATCTTATATTCTTGAGATCCATTTCCTCCTCATCTGACGTCATGCAAAATACTTCAGTTTGCTTCAAATGATGTAGCTATTGATCCCAGGAAAGAGCAGGACAGTATATTCTGGATTCTGGAAACACCAGCACCCGTCGTGTAGGGGAGCAGCCCCTGCTGAAGCTAAAACCACATCTATTTTGTAACTGGACCTTCTATATGAAGCACAAGCAGTTGCCCAGACAGGCAAAATGCTGCCTGCCAGATTGCACCATGTGCCCACTCACGATAACCTGACCAACAGGACACTAAGCAGGATTAAGTGTTTTCCTCTCCAGCAAGAATACTTTCAAATTGAACAGGCAGCACCCAGTAGTTACAGGCCAGAGCGTATCAGCCCCTGTGGTGAGGACTGCAGTCAGGCAGCACTTCACAGTGGATTATTTGCTCAGAAACTCAACTATTTGCTGGAAGCACTGTACTACAACACTTTACACCAGCCTGGATCTATCCCTTAACCCCTTAACTCAGTGCAAGAACTTTGTCCATAAATGGCATAAATTTGTTAAATATACTGACTCTGTTTGGGAGTTCATTGAGAATCTGTCTGGGTCTGTACCTGCTCTGCAAACAGATCATCATGGCTCCAGTTCCAGTACCTCTGGTTGGAAACATTGGTCTCCTGGGTTTTGAACACTGCTCCTTTCATAGCACTGTTCAATCACTGAAATCAAAACAGCAGTACGGCTGTGAAACTGCTATAAATGAGAGGAGAATCCCGTGAGTTGGAAAATCCTTTCTTCAGCCTGGTTTGACTGGCTGGCCTATTCACTGAATGTCTTTTTTTATTTTCCTAAGTGAAAACAGACTAGTTTCTAACAATAAATAAAAAAAGAAACAAACCACACAAAACCTTGAACATGTAAAGCCTGTAAATACATAAACTTAACCCCAAATTGAGTCACCTCATGCAAGAAAATAAATAAAACTAAACAACAAGTTGGCATTTTTTGTTTAATGCCATCATGGTTGCTGGTAAGTGGTGCGGAGACAATAACACCTGGGTATGTAATTATGTGGGCATCAATTTGGTATGGACAATCCCATTTCTGTGCTACCAAATGAAGCCATCAAAGGGATGAAGGAAACAACCCACTTTAGTTGTCACCCATTTGCAGGCCTGTTAAAGCACCGTCCACAGGTTAAACTTCAGCGCTCAACTCTGCAGCCAGTCCCTTGCAAACATTACGTGAAACAAAGGTTATGTGAACAACATTTGTCCATGGACCTATTTGCTACTGAAGTAGGAAATAATTAGCCAAGTTGGATCATGGGGAGACGGATCGATCCTGACCTCCGATTACACCACAGAGGGGCTGACGCTGTCCCCCTTTCCCTAAGCACCAAGTGCAGTGTCTCTGGGAAGATGCATCCCCAGGGAAGCACAAGTGGAAGTCCCTTAGTGGGAGTTCTGCTGCCTGCAGCTTTACTTTCTGATTTGCCCCATCTGCCTAGTGTTGAAGGTGGTTTCAGAGGTGCGTGGAGAAAAAAGTCAAACATTCTGTTTTATTTTCCATAGCCTTCTTCCTCTGGATACAGAACACGAATACATGGCACAGCTGTACTTCGAAAAATTATTTTCTGTGATCGAGAATGAAAACAGCAGAAAGATACTGGGTTGTGGTCTTAACAGAATTTCACTGTGGTCAAAATGGGGAGACTTGGCATGTGTACGTGTTTCGTACCGGGAACTACTCCAGCTTGCAAGTGATGCTTGAAATAGGTCCTACATATGCTGTTACCTGCATGTCCTGATGGGCCAGATAGCTTTAGCCCATTGTGTCTTTAGTCTGCCATCAGCGTTATCTACCCCAGCACAAGAGCTCTCAAATAAATAACACTTCTGTTACATATAGTTTGTCTGTCCACCTAGGACTAAGTTTTCATGGATGTGGCTTTATCTCCCTCTACTTCAGGGTGCTGTAGAAACAACCATGCAGTATTTGTAGATTAAACATAGATGGGAAATAACTTCCAGGGTATTAAACTTCCTTCTGTCCTTTGGACTGATGAGTTCCTAAGGTTGGCCACTCTCAGACGAAGCAGGGGTTGTAAATAACCTTACTACCCTGGCTGTGGTGGGAGGAATTGCTTTTGGTGCTCGTCTGCGGGGCTGGGGGCACACTACTGGAACAGGTAATGTGTTCAGTATTTTTGTGTTCAATACTTTGTCTTTCTAATGTTCCAAATACAGTGCTTCCTTGTGCAAAATAGTGTCATAAGCAGTGAATTTGGATCGTTACCTTAAAAAAAATCAATAATGGATTTCAATGCAATTTATTTCTATTTTTAATGCTTTATGCATTTGAACCAGCTGTTTTTAAGGGATATACTCAAATACCAGGCAATGATATATTTTTCTCTGGCTATTTGTTGTTCCTCTCAGTGGCACATAATTTTCAACATGCTGAGCAACAACATATTGAAAGTTGAGTCAGCTTTACTTGAAGGCCAGATTAAATTGTCCAGGCTGAAACTTTACTGTTTTTTACAACCAACAATAGTAATAAACATATTGGAAGTATTATAATACAAAACGGATTGTGTTGTGAGAAATGAGGCCAGACGGGACTCCAGCCTTAAAAAAGAAAACAGTAGAATCCCATTAGAATGTACTTTGGGTTGTGTTTCGCTAAAGTTTTGCAATGGTTAATTTTAGACCTATACAACTACTATCACTTTTAATTTATAGCTTCACTCCAAAGGTTATCTTTATGCTTGGTTTTAAGTAACAGAAGAACATCTTACTGTATCTGTACTGCTCCTGATTGCATTCAACCACAAGAGCAGGGTGAAAGTCCTTGTTAGTGTGTTGCTGGATTGTGACTGTAGTGTGGAGTGTGTCCACTCAGTAGAACAGTGGAAGATACAAGTCTTCACTTCACATGCTTATCAGCGTGAGGGTTTCACTTTCCTGCTTGGTGTTGGATCCCATGTAGTTCTTCTGGTCAAACAGTTCCAGTTTTCCATTGGAAACTGCTGATTCAATAAAGTGAAAATTCTCTGCAGGAACAGGCAGTTTTCAACAAAGTTTCCTGATTTACAAATATTGTAATTGTATCCTATTTTATGCACTAGCATACTAGGGTCCAAATTGAAATGATCCATTTTTAATTTGATAAAAAGAAATTGTTTTGTTTGATCCAAAGCTACATTTTTAGAAAATACTTAGCTTGAAGTTTTATATAGTTATACATCCTTCCAGTTGAAACCTAAGACAGGCTTAGGCAATCTCGTAAAATTTTTACTTCCCCCACAGCAGTCCCCAGACAAACTGGTCATCTGAAGACACATCTTATTTGCCCCATGACAGATCTCTGTCAGGGTTTTCAGTTGCCCTTGTTCCTGTAACAGTGAAGAACAGAATCGCCGTCCAGTTTAATTTTCTGAGGATTTATGCACTGGGGTTAAAATGTTCAAGCCTGGCTGTTTATAGAAACAGACATGTATACCCACACTTAGCTCTTAAGTAGGTGGCCTCATTTTCTGAAGTACCAATTATTTATCCAGAGGCCATGTTTATTTAATGTTAGCCACTCAAGTGCAGTGTTCCAGCCTTATCTTTTTGAATTTCATGATATCAGAAAAAACAGCTAACCCTATAGTTTATGCTAAATGTATGTGGAAATCACCCTGAGAGTTATTCTGTACACAAAGGACAGAGAAGAAGAACAGACACAGACCCATCACTGAGAGGTTTTTTTTTTTAATGTGTTCACGCTGTTTGGGCTGTCCCCCTGTTCCTGACACTGAAACACAGAATGTGATGCTCTGTCTGTGACTGATTGTTGCTTCTGATCACTGCAAGGAATGCAGAAGTTACTACCAGCTTCATACAGGCAATGCGAAAAATGAAGAGAAAGTAAAGAGAGAATGGCTGATGGAGGGCTATACATATTCTTATCAAGCACAGGCTTGCACAAAATACTGTAAAGCTGGGGATTTTGGCAAAAAAATCAGGGCAATGCTTTTCAGTCAAGGCTGATGTCTTGAAAATACATGTCCTGTAGGCAAACCTAATTTTTAGATAAGTCAGTTTTGATTTATGGTGTTTCTGATATTGATGATTGCTGCTATTATTATATAATGAAAATTATGGTGATATCACCTTTATAAAACACCAGCAGTGCAAGTAGCACATAAAAACATTCTTAAAAAAATTCTTCCCTGTAGCTATGTTGTAAGGCTTAATTTCTTAATGCCTCTGTCACTTGACTGAAAGATGCCACACAGCTGGATATTATGAGCAGTTCTTACACATGACAGTCACAGTCTGCTTTCTTTTCCTGTGGCTCTAAAGAAACGGGCTGTGTTTTCTTCCCACAAAAAAAAAAACAAAACAANAGAATAACTTTCTTCAGTTTCATCATTTCTTAGTAGTTAAAATACAGCTAAAAATAGTAATGCTTACAGTAGTAAAAAGTACCACTGTAGTGGGAAGCCATGGAAAACTTATACAGTGCAATGCACATGTAGATGACTGTCTTTTGCAGCTGCCATCAACAGTTTTCCTGCAAGAGAAGAAGATGGAGAAAAGGAAAAAGGTGTTGGTGAAAGGGGAGTGTATCAACAGGGGAAGATGCAGGGCTTAATTTCAGAGAGCTATTAAAGTCTTTTTGCTATCTACTACAAGTGGTGTGGATGAGCATCCTAACTGTGCCACGCATAGATTGTTAAAATCAACCACCTATTACCAGACCATGATCTCTCAGCTCATTACTGCTTTGTCCTTCAGCCATAGTGTCACTCCTCGGGAGGACTTTCCTTAAGGCTCCTGGGCAGACACAGGAACCAACAGCTCTCGTTTCAGGAGTTGGGTCTTGGTGGCTGCTCCACGCTGGAGCACCACTTCTGAAAGCCCTGCAGGGCTGCATGCACTTCTTGCCTTCCTCCTAAGAAAGGGAGCTGCTAAGTGCAGTCCAATATTAAACTACTGACCTAGAAAGGTTTTGTTGCTTTGTTCTCATTTCAGGGAGTTGGTATGGCTAATCTGACGCTGTTTCAAATGTGCTGTAGGTATATGAAGTGGTAACACCAATGCTTTAGTATTCAGGGCCGTTAGACAGGTGAACCCTTCCAAAGTCCTGAATTAATTTGCCAAAAGGCTGGTCATACACATATTCATCTACACCTGATTCAGGCCACCAGGGTGATGGAAAAGGGGAACATTGTGCAGAAGCTGTTGGCAGGAGCTGAGAATAGATTTGTTCCCTGAGATTCAGACACATGGATATCACCACACATGGATTTATAGAGGTTTGTTTCAGAGACGATGCAGATGCCCCATGCCACAGCTCTCTCCTGCTGCCCAGCCTGGAGGGATTTGTTAATGTCCCTGGCAAACGCATTTGCTTTTCTGCTTTCACAGAGGAACTAAACTGGACATATCAAATCACAGACACTTCTCAGGCAAACAGAGCAGCAGTTTGCTGAGGCAAGGCAGATGAGACTGAGACCCTACTTCACACGCTTCTACTCTGTTTTTTTAAACAGAGAAAAAAATGCTTTTTCTATGATCTAGAACAGTATGAGGAGGAAATACGAACATTTTCTCTTACGGTCATCTGTCAGGTGGGAAAATCCTGTTCCTGTGTGGGCTGATCAGAGATGCTTTTAGCATCCAGTACTTCCAGAGACCTATTGATGGACACAGGCCCCAAGACCTTGTGTTGGACACAAGCTCTGCATCCCTTGGTGAAACAGTGACTTAGACTTGGGGGTTTCCAAATCCTCTTTCCCCCTTTCTCCTGCACAGAGTACAGGAGAAGTGGAGGGTGTGGAGGCTGTACAGAGTGTACAGAGACCTGAGCCCTCTATAGTTGCCAGGACAGATATGGGATCCTGCTGGGCAAGAGTGGACCACTTAAACAATGTCTGCAGTTTACAAATGATCTCCAAGATCCTCATGCTTATGTGGTGTCAGAGGTGAGCTTATCTCTCCTAGAGAATGGAGCTGGGATAGCATCTTAGACTGCTAAAAAATGGACCAAAGGAACTGGGAAAGGAAAGATTCAGGATAAAAAGAAAAAAGGCTGTGGGAAGGGGAGAGATAGTGAGGTTAGTCAATCCCAGGAATGTGTTATCTCTAACAATTTTGTGCGTTGCCTTCAAAGCCGCTTTCCTGATTGTTCATTATACATACATATAATTTAAATCCCAGGAAAATACATGGTTCTTTTAGCATGAAAGTCTGGTTTACTGTATGTTGTGTCATCTGTAAGTAGGACAACTGGGTAGGGTGCCAAGGGCTTCCCCTCCATTTCTGCTCAGGGTGATCCTCCTGGAGGCCTTGTGCTTTTGTAATCTCCCAGTTGCATTCATGACATCCGTAGCCTTGAATTGATGAAACTCTAGGTCCCGCAATTATAAATAACCTTTCTCATGATCTGCAAAATTGTGTTGATTTCTCTTTGGCTACTTTAAGGGAAGAGGAAAAGAGTAAGCAAAAAGAAAAGTCTTATAAGCATGGAGGAGTTCAAGCTGGGGCCTGAGACAGACCAGAGCACTTGCAGGAGGGTGAGACATGGCTTTGCTGCAGGGAAGGACACCCAAGCAGCACCCTGCTGTTGGCTATTAAAGAATTGACAACTATCTGGAGGCACATAGTGTCACAGGAGTCTGCCACAGACTGACATTTGTGCTTCTGTTGACATTTCCATGTCAGAAAAGTCCCAAGGTGCAGAAGACACTGGCTTTGTGAATTGCGCCAATATAGCTAGTCTTGCCATCCAAGAGTGTCCCATGCTGGCCTGTGTTATGAGTGAATGGCCATGGCTGTGGTAGGACTTGAGGTTCAGGAAAATACCCAAGAAAGCATTTCCTCTGTGTTCTTCAAATTTTGTAGCAGTGTTACCTCCATGATGTTTAGATTAGAGGAGGTTTAGATTAGATATTAGGAAGAATTACTTTACTGAAAGAGTGGTCAGGCACTGGAACAGCCTGCCCAGGGAGGTGGTTAAGTCACCATCCCTAGAGGTATTTAAGGAACCTGCAGATTTGGTACTTCAGGGCATGGTCTAGTGGCAGAGATAGTAGGTTGTTTGTTTGTGGGTTTTGGTTGTTTTTTTTTT
>VXBH01002167.1:176520-194355 GCA_013400035.1 Rynchops niger
TTTTTTGTGTGTGTGTGTGTGTATGGTTGGACGCGATGATCTCAGAGGTCCTTTCCAACCATGAAGATTCTATGATATCGACATTTGTCTCTGTGTTGGTGGATTCTCTGATCCCTTTGTGGAAGAAAGCCTTGCTTGTAATGCATCATTGTCACAGCATCTCAGGAGGATAAACAGCAAAAGAAAGCCTCAGAATCTGCAGTGAGCAGTGTCTGAAGGTGTGGTTTTGATATGGTTGTTTTTTATAGAGCATAGAGAAACTTGATTTGATCTGTGTAATGCAGATAAAGATTGATTGTAGAGCATCCTATGTTGTATGTTCACAAAGGTTTGTGGGATGGTTACTAATCTTGGTAATACACAAGATAGAGATGACCAGTCTGCTCCAGAAACTCCTAAACTTGACTAGCTTGGGCACAAAGGCTCTCTTTTTGATGTGGATTACAAAACAGGGTAAATATATGCAGCGGAACTTGAACAGCAAACGACCCTGTTAAAGAATATTGATTTGGCAACTTAGGTACTGCTGGAGCTGAAAATTTCAGGAGTTCATTTGGAAAGGTATAAGAATTTCACATAGATGCCTTGGTATTTGCCCTGGCTATTCCTGCTTCTGTTGCTTGCCTGGGTCTCATGCTGGAGAAAGAAAAAAAGATGAAAAAAAAGCAAAAAGAGACTTTTGAAGTCGATGTCACAGACAAGCAAAATATAATACATGAAAAGGCCAAATTTGCTAGGAGGTGCCAAGAACAAGGGCAAACAGCTGAAGCTTTTATTACTGCAGATCACAGTTTTGCTGAACATTGCATATACAGAATGTTAAAAGAAGAATTAATAAGAGGAAGAATAATTTTTGGCAAAAGAGACAACCAGTTCATCAGCACAACTTACACTTAGGCCCAGATCACTTGCTAACAGCGGCTTGAGCAAAAGTGATGCTGACCTACATACTGGCAGCACAAAAGAGATTGCAGCAGCCCAGTGAAGAACAGGAATACAAACACGAAAAGAGCAGCTGCAAGCACTTTTAATATCAGAAGCAATGCTCAGCAAGTGAGGAAAAAAACCAAGTAACTTTAGCAGGAGAGAAGATGGAAAAGTTCTGGCAGAAATGGCAAAGAACCATGCCACACAAGCAATAAAGTCCCTCTGAATATCACAATGTAAGAGATGCCACAAGGCACATGTTGTCAGAGCAGCTAGGGTAGCAGAGAAATGATCACTAAACCCCTGTTTCCATCATCTGAAGGCTTGCAGTTTACAGGGAACAAGCTCTGCATGCAGTGTGTTGGAATTTCAGGTGAATGGGAACGCAGGCAAGGCTCTTCAGACCTTTCCTTGAGTGGCAGGGCCAACGTGGGCTCAAGCACAAGCCTTAGTCACAGTCATACTTGTGGGGAAAAAAACATGCCCAGAACAAATGAGATCCTGTATCACCTCCTCATTCAAAAAGGTCCATCCAATACACACGAGTCTTTATTACCTACTAGGTCATACATGGAATCAAAATCCACGTCAAACATAGAATCACCTTTGCCCATGATACAGAGTTTTGCTCCTGGCAGGAAGGCCAAGGCTTTGGTGTGTTATCTAACTTGCAAGTTGGAAGGACAGTATTATGAGGTATCCATTTGCTGAGGGATGGAAGGCAATTAGAGAAGGAAGAAGAAAGGAGAGCTGACCTTCTCTACTAGGGGAGAAGCAGAATATTTTAAGGAAAGCCTCTCTTTTACTAGCGAGAGTTGCTAAGATGGTATGTTCTTGCTAACTTACCTCTTTTCTGGCCCATGGTGTCTCTGCATCTGTGTTTTGACTAGCCTTGAACTGTGTGTGCACAGAGGTCCTGTTTTTGTGTGTCACCTCAGAAGCCAGAGCCACTAATGTGTGCAGTGCCAAGCTCAGATAATGTATGCTGGAGAAAGAAGTCCTGCAACTACCGAAGCAAGTGAGAGCTCTCCAGAGGCTGTGCAGACGCTCTGCAAGGCATAGCATGCTATAATATTTCTTCCCTGTACTGTCAGTGTATTGGTATCCAGTCTGTCCTGCAAACTTCACCAAAGGGTGGGCAGGCAAGTCAAAGCACTTCTGTCAGCCCTGCAGGAGATCACCACTAGGTAAGCTCGGATGTGCCCCTTGCTGATTCGGGATGGTTTCATGGCCCAAGGTAGCCATGTGAAGGCAGTTAAGACCACTCTGAGTGTTTGGATGTTGTGTCCTTGTTGTGGGGAGAGCGGTGTGAGTCATCTCCTGTCAGTAGACCCTCAAGCTGTGTGAAATGCAATTTACCCAGTCGTGATAACTGTGTACTCCCCACTGCGGTTACAGGGGCTTGCATGTTGCGAGAGTAGAAACCATTCCTCTTGACATAGTACAGGAACATTTACTTTGTCTCGCATATAAATTATTATATGTTGTAACTGAGGGGAACCACTTCTGACTGTGAACATTAAACAAACCTTCTGGAAATGTGTAGAAACCATTTCAGGCACCAAGCCTGTGCATGCTCAGGCTGCCACAGCACATAACAACTGGGACCTCTTTTTTTTTGTTTTCTGCAAAAATCTGGAATTAAAAATGATAAAAACAATGAACTTTTTAAACCAAAAAAATCCAAGCTCACTTTCCAAATGCTTCAATGTTGATGAAAATGCTGCTTTTTTTGTTTAGTTTCCTAAAGAAATGAGGTTTGTTTGGCCACGGTCTGTGTATCGTGTATGCATTGAGGGTGTATGTGGAAGTTTCTTTCTAAGAATTTTGAGTGTGTTGGCCAAATTCAATTGCAGTGAGAAATACAAAACATATTTTAAGGTCATAGCTAGCCATTAAGTGTGTTTTTACAAGTTTTTATGTCCGTGTTTGCAAATACTTTAATATTTTCATTGGAGCATGGTGCTCCACAAACCATTAGCCCAATAAAGTCATAGGCATAGCAAAAAAATAGAGCTAAGATATACAGCAAGGTGGTGAAACAGAATATCATAAACAAGTAAATGATGGCAAGAATGACACTAAAAGAGAACAGCTGCATGGACATGTTTGAAACAAAAGTTAGTTTTAAGAAAAATACAACATATCCTAGAAGTGAAGGAATTTTATATTTATTTTTGTTGTGGTTGGCAATGCTTTTTCAGAGTATACTCCTATAACTTTAGAAGATTGTCAAAGAATTAACTCTAAAAATCATGTCAGAAGAATACAAAATGTAATATTTCCAAAATTAGATGATGATAACATTAAAAAAAAAACAAAACACCAAACAAAACCAACAAAATGGGAATTTGAAGAGGTTATGTTTGTAAGTGAGTGAACTTCCTAGGAAGCTAATACTGACACATTATTTATTCATAATGTTTTCTAACTGGATGACATTAGGTTTAGAATGAGCTTTCTTTTTTTCCCTCCAAAAAGGTTCATTATTTAATAAACCTCTTTTATTCTGTTTGTTTTCCAATTCTGACCCTGCTACCCAACATAACAAGACTTTGATGGTTTGCGTGGGGGTAAACCTAACTGCTAATCTGCAATTAAAGTTTTTCATGCTGTGGAAGCTCTTCAGGCAACAGACAATTTGTCAAAGTTAAAGAGGACTGTAATGTGAATCTCACTTATGTGATTGTTCTATTTTAAACAGAGTTGGAGCTCAGCAGGTCCTTTCCACAGAATTTTCCATTTCTAATGCTGCTAGTTGGAACATGCTATATAGAAATTCTCTGAAAATTGAAGCGTTGAAGAATGCTTCAGTGGATCTAACAAATTTTCAAGAGTATAATAGTGTTTATTATTTGTACTGCAGCATTGACTACAGGTCCGGCACAGTTTGGATCTGCACTGCACAAAGACTTCTTCGAGGCCCAAACTAAAAAGTTTGTTCTCTCAAAAGTCTTGTGGCCTAAAACATGGACAAAAATTGAAAGAAAATAAATACTTTCTCTTTTCACTTATGAAAATCTGAGGCAAGCAAAGAAACAAGATAAATACATTTAAAAATACTGGACATGCAGTGATCTGTGTAGTATTTATTTCATGTGTTTATGGTCAAATACAAGGAGCAGTTGCAAGTTAAAGAAGGTGGAAGACATGACCTTTTTTAGCCTACCATCTGCTCTTCCTGATTGCCTTCCCCAGCCTCCCAAGCCAAGGGTTGCTGTATCTTCAGATCTGTTGGCATCTTCTTGTTTCACTGCTCCTGAAGTGGTTTCTGTCAAAAGAACCTGGTTTACCCTAAACACTGCTGCGCAGGTTTATAGAACACACCCTTCTGTCAGGATGAGCAGAGGAAGCAATTGTACATGCAGTTATGTTACTGTAAGGTAATTTTCATAGAATCATAGAATGGTTTGGGTTGGAAAGGACCTTAAAGATCATCCAGTTCCAACCCCTGCCATGGGCAGGGACACTTCCCGCTAGACCAGGCTGCTCAAAGCCCCATCCAGCCCGGCCTTGAACACTTCCAGGGATGGGGCATCCACAGCTTCTCTGGGCAACCTCCATGGACAGAGAGCAGTTCAAGACTGGCTGAGGGCAGTGCTCTTTCCAGATACCTGCATCCAAAACAGCATGTTTTGCCTGTGCCTAACATCCATGAACACGGACTGCTCCCCGAAGCAGGAGCTAGAGGAGGTATTCAGAAAATGGGAAGCCAGGTTCATGTGCCAGGAGTTCGAGTATACAAGACTTCTGAATGGACCTAAAGAGCATTAATGTATTGTCAAGTAAGGTAGTGAGACGAAAAGCAAATAAGAATGAAGACAAAGACTGCAAAAGCACAGAGAAGAGTTTGAGAAGGGTCGTTAGCAACAAAACCTCCACTGGAAGCACCAGAGACCAAGTGGAATATGCATGAGCTGCAGGTCTGGTATGCAGATCGTGTCCTGGACTTCAAGTCCTGGTTTAAAATTCCTTCCACCTCCTCACATACAGGACGATTAAGATGCTTTTTCTATTCAAGATGGATGAAAGCATTGCTCTGGAAGCCAAATTCTGTTTCCAAAGCAGGGAGCTATCTGTATTTAGTTATTCCAGGCCTAACTGTACGTGTCATTGACTTTGAAGTTTGCATCTCTTTTTTAGCCTCTTGAGTCCCATTTTATAATCCACTTTGCACTTTCCTCTTGTGTGTCACTGCTCCTCTGTTTAAAGAGAAACACATAATGCCTTTGGTTTTCATTTTGTGAAACATTTTTGATGTGAAATATCTTGTCCCTCTTATACACTTCCTCCCTCCCTGAGAGTTTGCCCACTGACCCTCAGTATTTGTTTCTCCAGATGTTTCAACCTGCAGATCAGGAGTTCTTGAAAGCAGGCTTCTTCAGTGGTTATCACAGTGTGAAAATGTCTGCTGAGGTATTTGACACCCAGATACCAACTCGAGAGTGGTAGCCAGTCCATTGAGGTGCTTTTAAAATGTGTGATAATTAATCAGATTCTCAGAGCTGGAGTGCTCTGCAAATCTTGCTGCTCTAAGTCTCTTGAGCTGAATGCTCCAAATGCAGAGATATCTACAGTCAGGAGTCATTTCTGCAAAGCTTCTCAACATCACAGTAGCTTCCACTGGATTTCTAGATCAAATATTCTTATTTTACTAGTCAGAAGGAAGGAAAAATAGTCAGGAATAATGCAAGGGAAAAAGTAAGAAAGACGAATAACATGGATAAACAGTTCTTCCATTTGTCTTCCTCCCAAAACGCACGCACACAAGATGAATAGCAAAGATACCCAGAGAAGAACCACAAACTGCTTCCTTTTACAACTCTTCCAGGGAAGAAATAAGGAAGCTCTTTGTCATCCCTGTCACCCAGCTCTTTAACATTCTGGTCCTGCCAGCACTTACAAATTTATTCATAGCCTAGAATATCTTGTCCAGAATTCAAACTCATAGTGAATGATTTACCTGAAAACCTCTAGTTAACAAATTTTTCAAAAATAAAACAATTCTTAAGACTTTAATTAAATAGAACTGAGATTAAATTAAAAAAGGAATCTCATTTCCCTTGCATGAAATGTGGTAGCAGTTGGAAAGTGTAACCCAGCATTGCTTCATGTGAGCATTGCTCAGTGTACAAGCAGAGCATCGATGTGAGGATATTAAATACAATCAGGAGGCCTCACAATATTTTATGGGTACAGAATTAAATTTAAACATAAAAGTAGTAATTAAACGGGGATTTCAACTGAGTATTATGTATTATAGCAATCTGATAATTGCAAAAGTATTTAAGGAAATGAATATACTTTCAGCTTTACAAAAAACCTCTTTCTGATACATTGCAAAGTGCTGTGTTATTTCCCCTTTTTATTCTCCATTCTTTGCAAGACTTTTTTAGAAATGGAAAAATCCCACTAATAGGGTTTCTGAAATCAAATGCAGGCAATAGTCTTGTGGGACACTGAGGGATATATTATGGGTGCCTACTATGGGGGGGTAATTTAATTGGTAAAAATTAGGTCTTCCCATGGTGTTTATCAAGTTTTGGTACTCCTGGGTATAATTGGGTTAAAAAGGTGATTGACCTGTGAAAGTAGGGTGCGGTTCTTGTCTTCAGTCTAGGCCCAGTTCATGGTCTGAGCACCACTTTCTGTCCAGACTGATACTGCAGAGTTGGTCCTCCTTAATCAATTTTCCCATGCAGTGTGTTATTCAAACTTGTATTTATTGGCCGTGTTTTGGGTCAAATCCAAGTGGGTTTTTTTCTTCCTTTCTTTCCCTGCTAAAATTAAAAACTAAAGCAGGTGAATAATAACTCTAGTTTAACCAAACTACTTGTCTTCCCCTCAGTGAAATGTTTCAGTTTGGTTTTGGTTTCCTTTGTTCCTTTTCTTTAGTATTCTGCCTGGTGAACTTTCAGACTTAATCATGAGACCGCTACATCTGGAATACCTGAGGAAAAACCATTTCCCAAATTCATTTGTTTTGATTTTTTTAGTTACAGCCATTCACTAATAGATTTAGTTGACCTCAGATTGCATTTGTCCAGACCTAGTCTCAAGCGTGTTGTCTACTCTAGCTTGTAGTGACTCAAGAGTCAGGATTTCCAATTGGCATCTCCCGACTCTCATGTTTCCCAACAGCCTTCTCATGACATGCATGAGTGTGCTCTGAGCCAAGGGAATTGTCTGCCAGCTATTTGCCCAGATCTGCAGATGCCAGACTACAGATGGTCTATGGGAGGAAGAGGAGGACTGTGGCTAAGGATCCCAAGCCCATGTTTAGGTGACTGAGCAACAGTGCTGCTTCAGGTCAGTAGGCAGAAACTATATGTATTGCATAACTGGGGAGAAAGGCTGCTCCTACAAGAGAGGATGGGGACTGGTGCCAGGGCTCATGTGCTGTCCCTCCCTGCAGGAGCACCGTGCTTTTCAGAGACCTCTGATATGCCATTTGCAGCCTCTCTACTTGGGTTCTTTCCAATGTAAAAATGCAGACACAACCATATTTAACTTCATAAATCTCATATGTTCTGGGTATAAAACCATTTTCAAAAGTTTCCATTTATTAATAACGCTAAAACCTCCTAAAATCTTTAGGCATCAGTTATCCTCTTAGTGCTGTGAAGAATTATTAGTTTTGATGCCTACAAATCTGCAAGATATTTAATCCAAGCCTTATAGAGCGGGCAAAGAAAGCAAAAGAATTTTCAACTGAACTCCCATGTCTATATTTGCCTATTTGTGAAGGTCAGGTTAAAAATACCCGGCCTTTTCAGGCAGTATGTACCCAGGGGAAAGCCTTCCATTCAGTATGCGTTCAGAGAAAAGTCCTTACATTTAACCCTTTTCTTCTCTGAGGTTGTCCCTAGTCCCTTCATTTTCTCTGTCCAGACTTCCATGGTTGCTCCTTAAGCACAACTCTGCAGGAGATTTATTTTCCAGTCTCTAGCCCCTGACATTCATGCAGTGAAAGAGAATTCATTAAGCACAAACAGTGGTAGGCCGAAGTCATGCTTAGGGATAAATTGTAACTCCTGGACATTAGAGGACAAACTGCTAGATTCAAACAAAACCAGAGTGAGAAGGTGACAGTGGTGACAGTGCCAAGAGGGATGCCCAGGCCATGCAGGTGGCAAAGAGTGGGTGCATGAGAAACACCCAAACTCTGCAGGTCTTTGGAGGGGCACTGGGGGCCTTTGAGGAGTAAAGATGGACAAGAAACAGCGGTGCCATGAGGTGACTGTGTCAGCAATGCCATGCAAGGCCAAGATCATGCAGGTAAATGAGTCAAAAATGGCATTTTTGGCTCATCAAAAATGGGTATGGGTGTGGCAGAGCCGGCACCAATAGGGGAAAGGGCTTCAGGAGCAGGTTGTGTGACTGAGGGGAGGCTGGGGTCTGGGAAGGGAGGTACTAGCAGCAAAAGGAGGGCCAAGAGCCAGGAAGGGTCAGATTGGATGGGGCTCTGAGCAACCTGATCTGGTTGAAGAAGTCCCTCCTCATTGCAGTGGGGATTGGACTAGATAACCATTAAATGTCCCTTCAGATCCAAACAATTCTATGATTCTATGAATCTATGAAAGGGACAACGAAATGTGCAAATCCCATAGTGGGTGCTCTCTGGGGGATGTGCTGGGTAGCCCCGTGTTTCCTGATGGCAGCTGGAGCAGTGCAGCCACCCAAACCTGCTGTCCTGACCATGCTATGAGGGTCTGGCTGCAGCTGGGGTGGTAGCAGGTGGGTGCTCTCCTTGGCTGGTGAGGGGACAGACAGACATGTGCAGAGGGAGACAGACAGGGACAGACAGATTGAGCATCCTGGTATCAGTGCGTCAGTGCTCGTTTCAGGCCCGACAGCATTGGCAACTGCCTGCTGTTTCGTAGCGTCTTCCCTTCACAATTTCTCCTCACAGCCGTGAAACTGGCTGTTCTTTCATGGTTGAATGTATCTCACTTAAACCTCCTGGATGCTATTTTACCTTTATCAAAAGGTTGGCTATTCCTTCTCCCTTTTCTTTGCCCCCCTTGCCTGGTAGCAGATGTTTTTAAATGTATAAGAAGCTACCTGCAGGGATCGGGTTAGCTTTGTATTTAATGGAATAAAGAGGCAAAGGTACAAACACAGCCCTGTTGTTATACTGCATTAAACAGTGAAACAAAGCTTGGGGTTTGAGTACAGGAAGCACAGTCCTTGAACACCACTGAAGTACTGTAAATCCTTTATTACAGATACAGAAAAGAATAAAAAGGGATTAATTCCATCGACGCTTTATGTATTTCTTTTTAATCCAAACAGTGTTCCTTTTTTACCTTCAGCTCAAGGAAGTTTTTGTAAGAAAAAACGTCCATGTTTGACAATCTTTTTGACAGCATTAAGGCTAGGAATTACTAGAGTTTTTGGAGAAAAGTCCAAAGGCTAATAGAAATGGACTAGTAATATCCTGCTTCCTTCAAGACAAAAAGAGGACAAACACTCACAAAAGGGCAGAGAAGAAGATAGTCATGACATAAGGCAACTTTCTGCTCTCATGCTGTTTCTTTATAATTTTGCTGTTGGAGAAACACAGGTTCTACACCCTGTTTTACTTGTATCTCATGCTAACGTCAAGTGTTGAATTGTCTCTGGTCCAAGGCTCACAACAGTTTTGCAAAAGGTGCAATGTTAGCTGGCTAAGGCATAATTCTTCTTTTTTTTTTTTCCAACAGAAAGCAGCTGGAGAGAGAAGGAGGCAGGAAGAAAAAATAAAGTGAGAAAAAAAAAGGATCATAGCAATATACAGGTAGGAGAGACTTCAGACAGCCAGCTAATCCATCCAACTGCCCTGAGGTCACTCAAATACTCTTAGGCCATCTGTTGTCTTTTATTAGATACTGAGCCCCCAGTAACTGCTATGCTTTTATTTAGCTCAGGTTTGCTGTGTTTAGCTTGTATTTTTCCAGATTGAATCTCACCTTAATTCCTATTTCTATTCCTAACCTCCTGAAATACAATACTTTTTACATTGCTCTTATATATTTTTGATTATGGCTGTATAACCTCCCAGTTCAGGGTCCTTTACATATGTGACTGAGGTATTTCCTACCTATGCTGCCAGGTAGTCAAAGATGTTAAATTAAACTGAACAAAACACCCACTGTTGTTGGAGCACTCTGGGAACCTGTGCTGGATCCCTTACAGTTTACTGCTGTGTTTTGTTTTGGCTTTTTTGTTGGTTTTCACTCACTGTGACAAAGAGAAACCTCCTCCTCAGTTTCTAGATTTGAGCAATCCAGGCTGGAGCTTGTAAGCACCTTTCTAGACACAGAAAAATGGTTCCTTTAACTTGTTACATCACTGAGGTCTGTTGTGAAGGGCAGATTGTCTTTGCCTCCACTCCAGCTCTCACATTTGGTATGAGCATGTCCCAGCACAAAGTATAACCTTGGTCAGACTTCTGTGAAAAGGGTAGTAAACGGTTGGTCGGTGTCCTTTTAGGAGCCAGTAACAAGTGGAGTATCTGGGGACTATTACCAAAGCCCATATTGATCAATAACTTCATCAGAGATCTGGATGATAGCATAACATCATCTAATAATATAAACTGGATAATGAAAAAAGTGCACCCGTAGCAAATTTGCACGTGATACTAAATTAGGTATGTAGTTGATGTGCTCAACGGCAGAGGTTCAATACAGAAAAACCCTGGTGATTAGGCCAAGAGAAACCTTACGAAATCTAGCAGAAGTGTGAAGTTCTGTTGGTGTGGAAAATAACCCCATGTAGCACTACAGGCTGAGCACTAGTAGAGTTGCTCTCCTACTATAATGGGCTGGGGTTTATGGTGGATGCCAAATTGAGTATGAGGCAACAGTGTTAATCAGGCAAACTATGCTACATTAAGAAGATCATGGTCAGAAGACCGTGTCAGTTTATCATTCCTTTCTATTTATTTAGCAGTGGTGAGTCTACAACCATGTCCACTTCCAGGCACTCCACTTCAAGATGGCTGGGGAGAAGAGGTTGAAGTCCATAAAGGGGCTACCAAGATAGTAAAGGACCTGAAGTCTACAAACCCCAAGGAGAGGTTGTGGTATTTAGTCTGTACTACTGAACATACTGCAGTACAGTTAGAGGCCCAGTTACATGCTCAGGCCTCCCATACCCCATGTAGCCATGGTGATCACAGAATCACAGAAACAGAGGGTAATTCAGGTTGGAATGGAGCCACAGCAACCTCTTGCTCACAGCAGGGTCAACTTGTGGTCAGACTAAGCTGCTCAGGGCTTCATCCAGTTGCGTCTTGAAACCCCCAAGTACAGAGAGCTCTGGAGTATTGTCAGATGCTCCAAACCTTTGCTGCCTATGGATTTAGCAGAATAGTGATTTTGAAAACACTAGTGATAGGCAAAAGAGACTATCAGCACATAAAAAGATCTTGGAGGATGCGGGCTATGGACTTCTGCCTGTGTCCTGTTCAAAACAGTGTTCCTTCAGCTCTTGTCTTCCATATTTACATCCCAAACAATGCTTGGATCATCACCAAGGTTCTGGGGGGTTCCTTGAGTCCTGTAAAGCTAGACTAGAATAACCAGATCTGTAACAGAATGTTACAGATCAGATGAGATCCATCTATCCCCATCTTGAGAATCATTGTGCTAGATAAATACACCTTTTGTGTACTTGTTACTATGTGTTTCAGAGACTGTGGTGAACTTTTTTTATTTTGCTGTCTTACATTCAATGACTAGAGCAGACAGTCATGATTGGTATCTTCTTGAAACAAAAATGACTTAACAGAATGTGCATCAACTCTAATAACAGTGATTCAAACCTTCACTTTTTATATAGTGCAATAACAACTTGTATTTATTTGCTTTGATAACATTACATGGCACACAAATGTCTATATTTTTATGTTGATAGACGCATTTTTCCTTCTTGTACCACTGTCATTTGTCTCTGTGTTCTGGAGTGGTACTCCTTTCAAACCCGATCGTTAGGGGAATGACCTGCTTCCACTTGGAGAAAACAGTATTTCCCACTGACATGTAATTTAACAGATGAGATGCAGATGTAGGCGGGAAAAGGAGAGGAAGGATCCCCTCACTCCTTCAATTTGAAATGCAGTCCTGCCACATGATGCCCCAGAAAGGAGGATCCATCGCCATCCCTGATAATTCATGTACAGAGTGATAGGACAGAAGCAGAAAGTTCCTTTACATCTTGACCACTTGAATTATTTTCAAATTTCTGAATTATAGTATTTCAGACATCCTGGGTCCAGCCCTAAAATATTTACTGACATAAAGAACAGTTTTGGCTTTTGTAATATTTCAAAACAGGGGCTAGTTTGGCAATGTACCTTTTTCATGCTGTGTTCCCCAAAACCAGATGGGAGTACTAGTTCCCATTTCCACATTTTTTCCTTTAATAAAGCTTTACAAAGCACATAGGCAGCTGAGTTATTACTGCCAAAACTTCACCTTGACGCAGCCTTGACACAGCTTTAACTCAGAGCTAAAACCAAGCAAATCAGGCTAACTGTCCTGATGCAAAACCTGCCTTGTGGGTGCTCTTCCCAGGTGCAAAAGGATTTATGCAGCCCCACAGTGACAGTGCTGAGCAGAGCTCTGCTCCACTCCTGCAAGCTCACAGGCAGGCTGGGTGGCTGGTAAAAGGCAGTGTATTTCTCTGCTGGTCTTTGATGAGGGTAAGGTCTCATGAAGTCTGTAAAGTAAAGATTGTTCACGCGCAGCATTCCCTTCGTTTGGTTCGAGTGAATGGAAATTAAATGATTTATGCATTCATCAGCATTCTTCATGTCTTCACTTGTTGCAAACACTGTCAGCTGCATTTAAACATATTTACTTACTTGTGCATTTAGGAGTCCTCAGGCAGTAGAATGAGGTAAATAATTTTCTTCTGCCATTTAAGGTACTCCTCTAATTATGCCTAATTGACTTAATTAAAATTATTACCATAAAAATGGTTATCACAGTATTTTAGAAAGCAAAAGCAGAGCACAGCAGGACTGTGTTCAGTTCTGGGCCCTGCTGTACAAGAGGGACATTGAAGTGCTGGAACGTGTCCAGGGGAGAGCTACCAGGCTGGTGAGGGGTCTGGAGACCAGGTCATATGAGGAGAGGCTGAGGGAGCTGGGCATGTTTAGTTTGGAGAAGAGGAGGCTGAGGGGAGACTTCATTGCCCTCTACAGCTACCTGAAAGGAGGTTGGAGAGAGGTGGGTGTTGGCCTCTTCTCCCAAGTGAATAATGACAGGAACACAGGAAATGATCTGAAGCTGGGGCAGGGGAGGTTTAGGTTAGATATCAGGAGGAATTACTTTACCGAAAGAGTGGTCAGGCACTGGACCAGCCTGCCCAGGGAGGTGGTTGAGTCACCATCCCTAGAGGTGTTTAAGAAAGGTCTAGATGTGTCACTTCAGGGCATGCTCTAGTGGCAGAGATTGTAGGTTGTTTGGTTGGACTCGATGATCTTAAAGGTCCTTTCCAACCATGAAGATTCTATGATTCTATTCTATGACTGTCTAGAGAAGTGTATATCAGGGCCCTGAGTAGGCCTTGGTAGCCCTCATCCCCTCCCCAGGGCTCCCCCCAACCTTCCCTGGGACCAGGACCCCATGGCACCTCTCCAGGGCCATCAGTCCCTCCCCCAGTGATGCCAGAGGAAGGTTGGTCCCAGCTTCCACAACCCCCCTGCCCTTCCTGGCCATGGGCTCCATTGAGTCTTGCCCATCCACATGCCCATGTCCCAGTCTGGTGTTAGCCCATCCCTGTTCCCAGGGAGGTTTCTGGCCATCTGATGGTGACTTGCAGATTGACTTTCTGGCTTGATCTTGGACCTTCCTCATCACCACAGACTGGCAACCTGACTTAAAGTAGTGTTTTGGTTTGGGGTCAGACTGAATAGTGCGGAGGACACTCCTAGATTACAGTGCCTGCTCTGATACTGATAATGACAATTGACAGGCACAGAACTTTTAAGCCTATATATCCTTGTATGTTCTGTAAAGAAAGGCATAACTAAAATGGACGTCATATTGCGTGCAGCTTGGAACTGAGGAAACGGTGGGATTTCAGCAAGAGAAGTGGACCGGGTGCCAGAGCAGCAGACGTGCAGCTGAGCAGAGTGACCTATTCAGATGCTCTCATCTGTGCTTAGACCTCAGAGAGCATCTGGAGGTTGATGCCAATGGAAAATCCTGGAGAAATCACTAAGCTTGGGAAACCTAAAGAGCAAAGGAGCCTTTGAAGCATTTGGGGAACTGCAACAATAAGAATTGCACTATCTTCTGCTTGATCCTCAGGACATTAAAATCTGGGTCTATTTTGCAGTTGTACAATGCTTCCAGTTTTCTAGGGGATGCATAAATATTAATCAGTGCACACATTTGTGCTGGGGCAAAGGTAGGCTGGTCTCATCTGCAGATATCATCTAGAGAAATCACTATCTTGAAACCAGGGCAAATGCACTTGAAGAAAAGACCAATAACACTGCAAATAGCATCTCAGACTGTAAGTCTGTTTGATCCAGGACGCTGCTTGTGCAAAGCTGCTGTCAATGATGTCAGAGTCAAACCTGTCCTGGAAGGCTAGCATCTCCTGTGATTGGATCCTTCTACTGGCACTAGCCTTTGAGTCCAGCCCATGGTTCACATGTGGTGTCTCCTTTAGATGGGACAGCTAGAACATGCTATTCTGAATGCTCGCATACTTTATCTAGACTCATTGGCTTGACCAATTTTCTTCCTCATGCAACCAACCTGTTTTATTTATTTGTTTTATTTTGGTTTTTTTTTTTTTAATTTACATTTTAGGTTAAGTAAGTTTTCTTAAAGAATTTTCTGCAATGATGCCTAAGGCCTAGGCACTTTTGGATTATTTCTATCATGTATATGTGTAGAATAATTTGAAGTGCTATGTTTAATATATATGTGTGCATGTATATGTATACGTGTGTGTGTGTACATATATGTGTGTGCATATCTATATCTCAAGGACAAGAAGGCGTTTGGGGATAGTCAACATGGATTTACAAAGGGGAAATCAGGCTTGACCAGACTGATGGCCTTTTACAGGGACATGACTTCCTTGATGGATGAGGAGAGAGCAGTGGATGTTGTTTATTTTAACTTTAGCAAGACTTCTAATGCTCTCTCTCATAACATCCTCATTGACAAACTGATGAAGCATGGGCTAGATAAATGAAGGGCTCTGAAAGCTGACTGTACTGCTGGGCCCAGAGAGTTGCAATCAGCAGCATGAAGTCCAGCTGGAGGCCAGTAACTAGCTGTGTACCCCAGGCATTGATACTGGGGCCAACATTGTTTAACATCCTCATTAATGACCTGTACAATGAGACAGAGCATAACTGCAGCAAATTTGCAGATGACACAAAACTGGGAGGACTGATTGATAGACCAGATTGTTGGACTGCACCAGGGAGAGCATCCCCACCAAGTCAAGGAAGGTGATCCTTCCTCTCTACTCAGATCTGGTGAAACACATCTGGAGTGCTGGGTTCACAGAATCACAGAATCTTCATGGTTGGAAAGGACCTTTAAGATCATCGAGTCCAACCAAACAACCTACAATCTCTGCCACTAGAGAATGCCCTGAAGTGCCACATCTAGACCTTTCTTAAACACCTCTAGGGATGGTGACTCAACCACCTCCCTGGGCAGGCTGGTCCAGTGCCTGACCACTCTNATTCTATTCTATGACTGTCTAGAGAAGTGTATATCAGGGCCCTGAGTAGGCCTTGGTAGCCCTCATCCCCTCCCCAGGGCTCCCCCCAACCTTCCCTGGGACCAGGACCCCATGGCACCTCTCCAGGGCCATCAGTCCCTCCCCCAGTGATGCCAGAGGAAGGTTGGTCCCAGCTTCCACAACCCCCCTGCCCTTCCTGGCCATGGGCTCCATTGAGTCTTGCCCATCCACATGCCCATGTCCCAGTCTGGTGTTAGCCCATCCCTGTTCCCAGGGAGGTTTCTGGCCATCTGATGGTGACTTGCAGATTGACTTTCTGGCTTGATCTTGGACCTTCCTCATCACCACAGACTGGCAACCTGACTTAAAGTAGTGTTTTGGTTTGGGGTCAGACTGAATAGTGCGGAGGACACTCCTAGATTACAGTGCCTGCTCTGATACTGATAATGACAATTGACAGGCACAGAACTTTTAAGCCTATATATCCTTGTATGTTCTGTAAAGAAAGGCATAACTAAAATGGACGTCATATTGCGTGCAGCTTGGAACTGAGGAAACGGTGGGATTTCAGCAAGAGAAGTGGACCGGGTGCCAGAGCAGCAGACGTGCAGCTGAGCAGAGTGACCTATTCAGATGCTCTCATCTGTGCTTAGACCTCAGAGAGCATCTGGAGGTTGATGCCAATGGAAAATCCTGGAGAAATCACTAAGCTTGGGAAACCTAAAGAGCAAAGGAGCCTTTGAAGCATTTGGGGAACTGCAACAATAAGAATTGCACTATCTTCTGCTTGATCCTCAGGACATTAAAATCTGGGTCTATTTTGCAGTTGTACAATGCTTCCAGTTTTCTAGGGGATGCATAAATATTAATCAGTGCACACATTTGTGCTGGGGCAAAGGTAGGCTGGTCTCATCTGCAGATATCATCTAGAGAAATCACTATCTTGAAACCAGGGCAAATGCACTTGAAGAAAAGACCAATAACACTGCAAATAGCATCTCAGACTGTAAGTCTGTTTGATCCAGGACGCTGCTTGTGCAAAGCTGCTGTCAATGATGTCAGAGTCAAACCTGTCCTGGAATGCTAGCATCTCCTGTGATTGGATCCTTCTACTGGCACTAGCCTTTGAGTCCAGCCCATGGTTCACATGTGGTGTCTCCTTTAGATGGGACAGCTAGAACATGCTATTCTGAATGCTCGCATACTTTATCTAGACTCATTGGCTTGACCAATTTTCTTCCTCATGCAACCAACCTGTTTTATTTATTTGTTTTATTGTGGGTTTTTTTTTTTTTTTAATTTACATTTTAGGTTAAGTAAGTTTTCTTAAAGAATTTTCTGCAATGATGCCTAAGGCCTAGGCACTTTTGGATTATTTCTATCATGTATATGTGTAGAATAATTTGAAGTGCTATGTTTAATATATATGTGTGCATGTATATGTATACGTGTGTGTGTGTACATATATGTGTGTGCATATCTATATCTCAAGGACAAGAAGGCGTTTGGGGATAGTCAACATGGATTTACAAAGGGGAAATCAGGCTTGACCAGACTGATGGCCTTTTACAGGGACATGACTTCCTTGATGGATGAGGAGAGAGCAGTGGATGTTGTTTATTTTAACTTTAGCAAGACTTCTAATGCTCTCTCTCATAACATCCTCATTGACAAACTGATGAAGCATGGGCTAGATAAATGAAGGGCTCTGAAAGCTGACTGTACTGCTGGGCCCAGAGAGTTGCAATCAGCAGCATGAAGTCCAGCTGGAGGCCAGTAACTAGCTGTGTACCCCAGGCATTGATACTGGGGCCAACATTGTTTAACATCCTCATTAATGACCTGTACAATGAGACAGAGCATAACTGCAGCAAATTTGCAGATGACACAAAACTGGGAGGACTGATTGATAGACCAGATTGTTGGACTGCACCAGGGAGAGCATCCCCACCAAGTCAAGGAAGGTGATCCTTCCTCTCTACTCAGATCTGGTGAAACACATCTGGAGTGCTGGGTTCACAGAATCACAGAATCTTCATGGTTGGAAAGGACCTTTAAGATCATCGAGTCCAACCAAACAACCTACAATCTCTGCCACTAGAGAATGCCCTGAAGTGCCACATCTAGACCTTTCTTAAACACCTCTAGGGATGGTGACTCAACCACCTCCCTGGGCAGGCTGGTCCAGTGCCTGACCACTCT
>VXBH01002167.1:194481-231731 GCA_013400035.1 Rynchops niger
ATCACTTCCCTGCTCCTGCTGGCCACACTATTCCTGATACAAGCCAGAATGCTGTTGGCCTTCTTGGCCACCTGGGCACACTGCTGACTCATGTTAAGCTGCCCGTCCACCAGCACCCCCAGGTCCTTTTCTGCTGGGCAGCTTTCCAGCCACTCCTCCCCAAGCCTGTGGCGTTGCTTGGGGTTGTTGTGAGCAAAATGCAGGAGCCGGCCCTTGGCCTTATTAAACCTCATACAGTTGGCCTCGGCCCATTGATCCAGCCTGGCCAGGTCCCTCTGTAGAGCCTTCCTACCCTCAAGCAGATCAACCCTCCCACCTAGTTTGGTGTCATCTGCAAACTTACTGAGGGTGCGCTCAATCCCCTCATCCAGATCATCAATAAAGATATTAAACAAAACTGGCCCCAAAACTGAGCCCTGAGGGACACCACTGGTGACTGGCTGCCAAGAGGATTTCACCCCAGTGAAATCCTGGGCTCACCAGTACAAGAGAGACATGGACATACTGGAGCGAGTTTAGCAAAACACCACAAAAATTAGTAAGCAATTGATGTAAGTAGAGTCTGAGAGAGCTGGGACTGTTCAGTGTAGAGAAGAAAAAGCTCAGGGGGATCTTATCAATATGTATAAATACCTGATGGAAGGCAATAAAGAAGACAGAACCAGATTTCTCAATGGTGCCCAGTCATGAGGCAATGGGCACAAAATGAAATACAAGAAATTCCATTTAAACATATTTTTTTTCTCGTGAGGGTGGTTGAACACACGAACAGGTTACCCAGAGAGGTGATGAAGTCTCCATCCTTGGAGATATTCTAAACCTGGATGGACAATCGCCTGAGCAACCGGCTCTAGGTGACCATGCTGTGAACAGGGGGATTGGACTAGACAAACTGCAAAGATCCCTTACAACATCAATGGTTCTGTGATTTTATGTGTCCATATATGTGTGTTTGTATGTGTGTGTACACACTTATAGCATTTGATTATACCTATTTTATTTTACAGCAATTAAAATTATTCATTTCACTGGTCATTACTGTGCTTGTGTTTGCTTCCCTTTGTTTACTTTGGTTTCATCCAGTCCTAGACAGAACCTGTTAGGCAAGAGTCTCCTGGAGGAGAAGTGTTCCTCAGAAAGGGATGTAGAAATAGCTGTAGAATTCTTGCGAACACTATAGCAAATATCTGCCATTGAGGCTGGTTTGAATGGTAGCTTCTTTACCCTGGCCTAGGATAATGCTGCATGGAGAAGGGCAAAATTCAATTAACACCTGCTGACCTTCAGAACACCAGTGACTTACAGGCTCAAAACTTTCTTGTGATGTAGCATGCTGAGTCGTAATGTCACACTAAGATTGATAAGGAGTGAATTAATTGCAAGGCCTGATGTGTGGTTAGGTGTGACTCATCTCTGCTCATGGGCTTCACTGAAACTTGGTGGACAGCTTTTGAATAGCCGAAGTGCTCCCATCACTGGCGCACTTGCTTCCCCAAGAAAGAAAGTTCTCCCCCCTCCTCAGGTCTTCAGCAGCTATAGCTGGATGTGGAGACAAGACATACAGTACGAGAAGCGAGCCCACAGGTTTTTCCATTCTTACACTGAAGCATTCAGCAAGGAGAGTCTGCTGCCTGAACCCTGAGACACCACTAATACTTGCAATCCTGAAGACTTTGCCCCCATCTCACAGGCCCTGACAGGAGCTAGCGTGAATGGTAGTGCAGACAGTGGGCTCCCCAGCCCTGCACACCCCCAGCAGGAATGTTATGAAGATATGGATAAATGAGGAGGTTGCAAAGCATGTAGATACCCAAATTTAAAGTGTGTAGCTTTATTTCACTCCCATTCCATATAGGCATCATGACACCTCACCTATCACATACTTTTTTGCCGCAGGGGCCTGGCCTCGTTCAGTAGACACAAATTATGTATGTAATTTATTATGTTGTGGTTTCTGAAGCTTCTCAAAAATTAAAATCACATTGTGCCACGCTGTCTTGATCTCAATAGGTACCTTCATCATTGTCACTCCAACAAGTCTAGCGGGACAAAAGCACTCAGGTTTTTCAAAGGTTTTAAACCCTACCCAACGTGGATCTGTTCTCATGGGGCTGGCAGAAGATACAGTTCTGGCAATTAGGAAAGTGGCACCCCAGCCTTCATGGCTTGGAGGTGAAGCTCCAGACACAATCTTATCTCAGCCATACCTTTGGGAGCCAGTTGTGCTTCTTCACTGAAGCACACAGATAAACCTGGTGGGACCGCACACAGGCAAACACTGTGACACTTACCAGCTGTTCGCTGTAACCATCCCTCTCCTCCCCTTCAAGTTCTTCCCTGGTCTGTGCTGTGGCTCATCCCATTAAGCATTAAAATCTGCTCAGTTGGCATTGACTGACAAACCACTTGCTATTCTATAAACTGGGCCAGACTGCTTTCCATTGCAGTGTCATTGAATTTTACAGTGCTAGCAGGGAATCTCTTCTAAATAACAGAACTTTAAAACCAGAGAAGAAAGAGAGCAAGGAGAAGGGATAATGGCTTGAGTGTGATGAAAACGTGGGCCGAGGATGCTCATAGCTTTGTTGGTTAGCAGATCCTATTAACCTCCTTATGTCAGGATATAAATTGTTATTTGCTAAAAAAATTGCTCTTTCATATGGAAGATCCACACTTTGATTCAGCCACACACTACTGTGTTCACTTCTTTGTCTTTGGGTTTATTGTGTTGAATGCAGTTTGCAAAACTGGGGTTATAAACCTCTGTCCGCAACCGCAGCTGTCACCTCCTCACCCTGCCCCCAGGGCCAGCAACCTGTGCCCAAGATCCCCAAATCCCAGCACTTGATACAGCCCTCATGGTCGCATAGCCACAGCTCAGGCTGCTGCAGCATTGCATGGTCATCAGGAAGGGCCATGAGACATATATAGAGCAGAGCCAGGCAAGGACACAAGGTGACACCACAGGCAGAGATAGGGTGGTTGAGATGGTGTTGCTACCAGCTCAAGTGTTCATGAGAAAAACCCCATTGTGGGAAGACATAAAAACCTCAATAAGCAAACAGGGAGGTGAAACAGGGCAACTCGACACCACAGAGGATGCGCCCTGGGGCTGTAGAGAACAACTCTTCTGCCCCCAAGGTGGTGCCTGTGCATCCAGCAAAGCTGCTGGGTGCCATGCGAGGTGGTGAGCACGCTGTGCTTCGCTGGGTAGTTTCTTAACCACAGCTAACCTGTGTGTGGATGTGCTTTGATCTTTTAGCTCTTTATATCCTCCTTGCAGAGTCTCTTTCACACTATTAAAGATGTCCACCAAAGAGGGATGGAAAGAGGAGGGGAGGTGTTTTTGTTGCTATTATTTGCCCCTTTTTTCTTTCAAATCACAGTGCTTACGAAGTTTCTGAAAATCAGGAAGCTGATTTATCCTAATGTATAATCCCTTGTGAGCAGGACCAAATGTTTAACACAACTTCCACTCAACCAATAAAAGTGCATGGCAGTGCACACCCACTCATGTCTTTCTGTCCATGAGTTCAAGAGCAAGCCAGCGAAGCCCAGATTGTCACTCAGTTAGTATGCTGGTGTGTTCTCATTGATGTGACCGTCCTACCATGAGGTCAGTCATTCTGGAGAGCATATTTCCAACAGGAGGTCACAGGTGGGGACATTGCTGGCAGTGGCTCTGTCTCTTGGGGGAAGAACTCGAGCCCAGAGGAAAGAGAGAATACGTCCAGACAGTTTTCAGTATTTCATGTTTGGCTCAATGCCTTGAAATGGACAGAAAAAAGAACTCAGAACATTTTAATTTATGGGACAAACAAAAGTTTCCTTTAATTAAAATTTAGGAGCCAATTTCAACAAGAGGTGTTTGGAAGGCAGCCCAGAATAAAGAAGACATTATGCTATGACAAAATAAACTTGAGAAAGTCAAACTCCATTGGTAAGATTAATCTAAAATAAAGTAAGGAGCAAACCAGGGAGCAATGGTGGAGACAGTAAGAAGCCATGCTGAATGCAAAAGATTTACTCCCGAGAGAAGTCCATGAAATTGCATAAGGTGAGAGCAAAGGTGGTATCTTCAGTTGCTCTGGGACAGCTTTGGGAGGCACAGGCAAGCCCTGTCTTCAGAGATGCCCTCATCCATGGCAAAGAATTAGCCCAGCCCTTTTAGCACATTTTTGCTCACAAATATACTCTTCGCTGTGATTCACCTCTCTGGGAAGGGACGGGATACTTCACTGCAGGAGAGGGATCAAGAACAAGGTTGTCTCAGGCAGAATTTCTCCCCCTTGTAAAACTTACTGTGCAGAGTAATGGGTGGAAGTTCTGTCTGTGCCTGCGACACAGGGCTGCTCGAGGTATTTTTGTTTGTGTCTGTTTTGTGCTCCCACCATAACTATAAATAGAAGAAAAAGAAGTGCCAGGATTTAGGAACGGATCAATGGAAAATAATCAGTGTTTGGATTCAGCAACATTTCGTTTGGTTCTGTGAAGGTTTCTGGATAACTGAAACTCTTCTTTGGGCAACTTCCATCTTCTTTCTCCACCATCATCCTGTGGTATGCTGAACACCGTCTTGCCCTGCCAGCATCCAGTCACCATGGAGTTAAAAAAGGGATCATTTTACTGTCATTGACCCTGGCATTCTCCTTTTGAGTTCCTTGACATACTACAGCAAACCCAGCCTACTTACCTTCTTTTCTGACTTCTTTACTGGGCTACTTTCACCCTTGCATTGAAAGATGAGTTCTGCATCCCACCTCAGTTACCACCAGACCTTTCCCTGCTGCAAGCATCCTTTCAAGTATGGATACTCTTCAGGTATGTGTTTTCACACATTTATCCTTGCTGTCCTTTGCGTTTGGGGGCAGTTGTAGTGTAATGAAGTAATGTGTCTCCAGCACCACTCTCTTATGCCTTCGGAGGAGCAGGACAACCCCATGTGAATACTTGAATACTTGGGGAAATGTATGAGCAGCTTCTCACTGAGGGAGTTTTCTTTCAGCCGAGGTTGATATGTGAGCTGATGTAAGGTGATGTTTCATTCAATTCCTGAGTGAAGTGTTGCCTCTGGGTAGCTGGCATTGGATTCCAGTGCTCCCAGTTTCTCACCTGTAATGAAACATGAACCAAGAAAGAGGGAAATAGTTTTTGCATCTGCTGCAGTATATTTATTAGCAGACCTGGAACAAAACAAGAAAAAAACCCACAAACCAACAGTTTCTGTTCTAGAGGGAAGCAGGCAATTTATGCCTTTTCTGTGGGTTTAATCAAGATGCTGTCTTGTCCCACCCAAATCTTTTAGTTTTGTACTATGATGAATTTTGCCATATCTCTGATACATGGCTCACACAGAGCTGAAGGTCAGAGAGCTCACAGCCATCTGTGTATTTTTACCTGATTCTTACCCGTGAGCTGCTCACAGATTTGAGAGAGACTGATAAGGTCATATGGAGCCATTATGATTATCTAGTCTGACCCCGTACATGACGCATTGAATGCCACCTAATAATTCCTGCATCAAGCCCTTAATGTTTTGTTGAGCTAGACACATTTTTAAGACAAAAGGTCACTTCAGCCTGTAGATAAAGGTGTCAGAAGTGACAGTGGATCACTGCATCTGTTAGGAAGCCGTTCAAACGGTTAATCACATCTCTGCTAAACACAGGTACCAGTCCTAACTGGGAGGGCAGCAGCTTCAATCAAGCTTTGTGCTTACTCAAAGGTGGTCAGCCAGTTACCAACAATTTGGTTCATCCTTATTGAAGCCATTAAATGTTCCTGGTTTATTCTAGCATGGGGAGAATAATGTGTGTACAAAGGCAGCATGAAGCCAGAGGAGGCAGAATGGATAAATGAAGCCTACACAGTTGACGATGCCCCCCTTTTGTGGCGGTATTTAAACTGAAGACCTCAAAAGATCAAGAGAAAGTTAAATGACTGACATCATTCTCACAGATAAGTTATCATCCTGTACAACATATAGTTCAGTTCACCCTAGACATCTGAGTGTGGGATTAAATTATTTAAACAGTAGTGGCTAATGCTCTAGGGTATCCACAGGTCTGCACAGGTCTGGCAGATAAGATACAGGATTTCAAGGAGGCCTTGCCTTTCAGAAGGGGCAGCTGAAGGTCGGATGGGTACTCTTCTGTGCTTAAGAAGATGCTCAATACCTATGTGTAGGTAACCATTATACCTCTTCTTTTGAATTCATAGCAGTCCGGGATTAGGAGTATTCAATGTCTAGCACTAACAGAACTGAAGAATATCTCGGTATGACAGTAACAGACTTTCAAGGGTTTAGAGAAATTCAGCGATAATAAATAAGGCACTTTCAGATCTTAAAGGAAGGATCTGTCTCACCAGACTTCAGGTGTCTCCATCTGGACTAGCTACCTGATGTCCACTTTATACTCAATGCAGAGATATCGGAGTCTCTGGAGCAACTCATGCTTAGATTTCTCCATGAAGAATTGCTCCTTCAGAGACTACAGAAAACAGCTCAGTGTGACTAGCTGAGGTGGAGATTTCTACACTACATTTATCCATGTGCGACCAGATTAATTCCATCCTTTGTGGCCCTAGAATGACACACTAACTAAGTGGACATTGCTTTTTTTTTTTTTTTAATTTCACCTAGAGAAATGCAGTTAGGCTCTCACTAGGTGTTCATATTCTCCCACCGACTTAAACCAGTGTTGCTTACTTTTGGTTAGTGTAGCTTGAAACAACCTAAAATCACCTAATTTTCAGAAACTTGCAAGCACCCACTAACAGGTCTCCTTTGGTCTCCTTAGAAGCATTAAAAAAAATCTCAATTTTGATTTTAGATCAGGGCGGCAAACATTAGCCTTCAGATTCTAACACTGACTTCTGAATTGCTTTCAAAATTCAGAGGGGTCGTCTTGATGAGCTGGGGTAAATACCACCACTGGGTTGCAATACTTCCTACCAGAAAGGTTATTTGCTCAAGTTCTTCTTGTTCATTCTGGCTACCATTTCTCCAGTTTTAGCGTCCCCTGTAAATATCTGTAGTTTGGGAGTACAAATCAGATGTCCTTGATACAGGGCAGATATGCTCATTGCTGACCCCCACTGCAGGGTACCACGGCATGTTGCAGTGCGCATTTTTCAACTATAACACCACAACCAGAGTTATACGAAATGCAACTTTTCATCATTTCATTTGATTCTGTGCATAACTCCATGTATTAATCATCCAGGAGTCCAGGAATTAATGGCATTTTCTCATTTCTTGTAATTCATAAAGCTTCTAATAGATTTCTCCCTTGCATGATGGCAACAGTAAAACTGCGTATCTCTCATACTTAATCAAGGAGAAATATTAGAGCTAATTTGTGTTAAAGAAGAACTGCTTGTGTAGATTTTACTCAACTTTACTGATATATAGTGCTAAATGAATGCTGAAATCAATTCCCAGGAATAAAACCTAAAATAGTATAAAAAAATCAATATGAATCCTCAGTCTCAGAACTTTCATGAATTTAGGAGATATGAGGTGGTCATTGCATACAAATTGATTTTTCCAGCTGCCAGGCTGCTAAATATAAGTATCTAGCTGTTGGAGGTACATGTCATACATTCTCTCACATACACACATTACAGAAGTAAAGGTATGATTGCTTTATGGATTAATTCATGCTACATATTAGTATCTGCCTCACAAAAGATACAATTCACAAACTACCTAGTCATTATGTTTTTTGGAACTGGGAAAATCCAAAAGCGAAATTCAGAACTGCTGCAGAGGAGCACAACTTCGCTGATTTCCATTTTGTCTGTGTGACTTTTCTGTGTTTATAGCAGGGCTGAGTTCTACCTTTGTAACCAGAAGTGTTTGCAAGTTAGACGGTGGAAAATTCTGGATGTGCTGATGTCAATTAAAAATCTCCCCTTCAACCTGCCAGTGATTTCAGTGGAGCCAGGATTTACGCCTGCATTGCTCCCCAGCTGCGTGATGAGAGTCACTCACACTGTCTCTGCAGGACCGTGGAGGGGTTGGGAAGTGGCACAGCTGGGGACTGTTGGCCACCTTCTACAGAGAAAAGGCTCCTGCTCTCATCAGGGCTAGTTTGCTCCAACACTAGAGAAGCAAGACTGCTTCTGGTACCATGTCTAACAACTGCACCCCCTATTTTATCATGCCATGTATACCTGGATACCAGCTGGGAATCCTGCCTCTTAGAAGGTGTTTTCACAGTCATACTGGGATCTCTGTCTCATTCATGCCACTGTGCCGTCATAACACAGCAACAAAACAAAACCAGAAAACATTTCTGCTAACGAAGTTGCATGTCTCTGGTTTTCTACAAACTGAAATGTCAGATGGCATCACAATCTCAAACATGGTGAAGAGCGCTTTTTCCTTGTAAACAGGGAGTACCAAAATTATGGCTCCACTGATCACAATTCAGCCCATAAGAATTAAAGCAGACAGGGACTTTGGATGACAAATTAACTGACCTGAGACTCAGTAAATCTTTTCACCAGAGGGACAGAATGGCAGGGTTAGAAAGATTTACTCCACTCTCCATATTTCAGTTGAAACAAGCTGCAAATGAACTTTTGGAAACTCGTTTCTCTATCCACTTGTAGTTGGAGTCTCAAGATATTTGGGTTATGAATTAATCCCTCAAACTATGTCATTCTGCAGTGGTTTGTGGCCCATATTCAGTGGTCCTTATTTTTTTCCACTCTGTGAGACATTGTAGCCTTTCATACGTCCACAAAGTATATAAAACCATAAGTATTCACTCATATTTCCCAAAAGCATGGCTCAAGTAAGGGTATGGGGACCTGTGGGAGTTGTGAAAGGAAAGGCTCTTGCCTCCTGCTGCAAGAGTGTCTGTGCCTGCAAGACTGCTGCACAAAGCAGCATTCACTGGAATGGGACTATGGACCCTAGACGTTCCCAGTGATTCCATTTCTGAGCATCCTATTTGTTTAGTGAATTAGTAAAATCATGGAAAATGGAGTCAAGGAGAGGAAGAACTGTAAATCAGCAGTATTACCTTTTGTGCTTAGTCTTTTGCCTCTCATGTTATTTCACTCCACCCACTGTTCTCTACCCGGCCTTTGCTACAGGGCTTGTTTTAGCTTGATCCTTCTCTTTCACAAAGCCGCTTTCTTACAAAACGCAGTGCAGAAAGCTCCTGCACTTCCAAAATTACCGTGACCTCAGAGATGGAATAACTTTAAATGATGAGCACTAAAGCTATCCTCATGAGTAGAAATGAAATATTTAGGATCTGAGGAAGCTTCCATTTTAGCTGTTCATCTTCTTTGCAGTGTGACAGTTCTATCCAGCTTCCATACCCACACCTCATTTCAATTACTAACTTAAAAGAAGTCAGACTTACCATAGATACTCATAATAGAGAAGAGAAAGGTTTCAGAGTTTTATATTTATCTAAGTGTCTGTAACAAATCTTACAAGCTGAATCCTTGCAAATATATCCCCAGTGTTTGAAGACATTTTATTTCTGGATCTTGACCAGTTGAGAAAGGAATCCGTTTTTCACATTTCTCTGCTGGCAGCTCTAATGCATTTTGACTAGCAGGAATCCCAACATAAAATTTCATAGTAGGCACATGTGTGTGCGCACGTGTATAACACAAGGGAGGTCTGAGAAAACAATATAATGCAAAATAAGAATGATGCAGGTTATTCACTATCAAGTCAATACTAGCAAGATTAAAATATTTAGTTATGATACTTCAGAATGCAGAAAAATTTCCATTATCTTGTAAATGACCTTTTAAGCTTCTCCACAAGCTTGGGGACAGCCAGCAAAATCCCTACAGAGGTCTACCGTACAAGCGTGTGAAGGGATAAGAACTACTTCCCACCTCTCAGCGTTAGTTAAAAAAAAAAAATCTATGGAAAGTTGTTACGTGTTTTAACAAGTTTCCATGTGGCAGCTCCAGCTGAGCACAAAAAGGGTTCCCGTTGAATTATGCTACCACTGCATAGCGCAGTTAAAGTAGAAGGATAAAGAAAGACACCAGTGAGGTTTATAAAGTTCTGGTGGGAATGGGCCAAATTGTCTCTAAGGTAAAAGCCACCCCTGCATTTCTGATCATTGCAAAAGGCAAAGCCTAATATTAGTTTCTTCTGGGAAAGTCTGTTTAGTTTCTTGACATCGGTCTCAAATCGTCGGTGAGTTGAAATAAGAATATTCCTCTGGGTGCAAGGGGATTTGAAAATGCAAATGATCAAGTGTAAATTATCACGAGTGAATAAAGACATGGGAACAAAATTAATATAAGCATTTAAGAAAAGTTGCAAATGCCACCAAATTCAGACTGTTTATCAGACTAATATAAGGTAGGATTTTATCCCTTTAGTCTTCTAAGAAGGATCTCTGCTGTAAAAATGTTGCTGGCAAGACCTGGAACCAACCTTGCATCAAAGTGGGACTAACTCATCATCAGGTCAAGTCAGCCAGGGCTCTGTCTAACCAAGTCTTGAACACCTCCAAGCATGTAGATTTTTCCCACCCCTCTTTGGACACTTTGTTCCTGTGCTAAACAATCCTCCTCCAGTTTCTCATCCCTCTTGAACTTGCCTCAGTATTCCAAGTGTGACTTCCCCATTGCCAAGTAGAAGGGAATAATAATTTCCCTGGAACTGCTGGGTGTGCTTCTCGTGTTGTATCTTTAATCTAGATATCTACATCTGAACTACTCCTGATTTTGTTGATAGAGAACTGGAGAGAAAGAAGCACCTCTAAGCATGATTCACCTCATATTTAAATAGATATCTAATACAGGTCAAATAAATCATGTCCTGCTAGTGCTTTTTACTTTCCATCATAGTAGGGACTAACGCTGCTGCTGAGACTTACAGTGGACACGTCTAACATCAAGTAAAATGATTCCCACCTGTACAGTCCCTAGGGGTATTCCTTCATTAACAGTAAATAAGTATAACAGAGGACAGCTAATTATCACAAGCTTCTAAGGGGAAAGTAACTCTTTTCTTATTCCAATGTAGTGAAGTTCTGATGGTGTTTTCTACGTGTAGGGACAGATTTTCAAAGATATTCAAGCATCTAAATATGCAGACAGTCACCTACTGGAGATCAACTAAACAGACAATTTGGCAAGGCATTGAAAAGCAATAATGAACGGGGTTTCTAGCTCATCTCCAGGCTCTGTAAATCTCACTAGCTATATCAATTCCTTTGCAAATCTGGTTTTTAATACCCTTTTGATCATGGACTTCTAAGTTGCTCAGTTACTTTTGGAAATCAGACCCAGCAAGCCTCCGTTTCCTGAGTGTCAGCCAGAAAAGCATATGATTACATCTGGTACATCAATTTCCAAATTCTTCCTGGGCAATATCAGTTCACTGTGCATCCCCATAAAAACCACAACACTATGTTCTCTGCTCACCTATAAAATATGCAATCATAATATGTATCTAGATGCAAATAAGTCTTGATGCAAATGCATTTGCACTGCAATTCCTTTCACAGTCTGAATGCCTTTAATTCCCTTTACCAAATGCAATTCCTGCAAAGAACTGGCAAAACAGTTGCAATTAAAAACACGCTCTCTAAACTGTTAGAATGAGAAATCAGTCTTCCCTGACTGTCGTCTGTAATTCCCAGCTTGCAGGTGGGCAGCCATGTAATTATGTATCTGTACCTATATCACACACACACATGCACACATTCATGCTTTTTCTGTATCAGGATGGATTACTTATGATGATGAAAATATCATTTTCAGAATGACATGAAACTCAACATTTGTTTCACAATAAACTGATGAACATGCCCTGTGATGCCTTAAAATACCTATTTGCTAGAGGAGGACTGTGTGTGTTTGAAAATAATTACAAGAATGAACTCCAGATGGTCCCGCTGTCAAGGTACAGTAGGTCTTTGTTTGGCTTAACTAGCATGAACCGTGGCAGAGAGAAATCAGATAATCACGAAGCTGAACAAAACACATATTCAGTGATAAGTCTCTTATTTTCTGGGCTATTTGAGTAGCATACTTTGAACTTGAGAGAGAGAAAAATAAACCTGTGTGCACAGGAAAACAAGCAGCAGAACACATAAATGCTGTGTTGGGTGTCATATCTTCCAATTATGCATCTATACAGTATGGTGTAGCGTTGAGCATTTATATATATGTTTCATAACCATATTCATGAGTATATCTGTGACTATATATAGATATATATGCATGGCATACTCAGCATCCTGGAAAAAAAAGATAAAACTACTATGTGCAGGATGAGCGTAAGAGCCAGGACAGCCTTGGTAAATCCAAACAGAGCTGCCTGTCGCTGTCTGAATCGTAATTATCTCCCTGTTATTGCCGCCTCTGCTGACTCCTCACTGAAGAAGCTCTATGGCCTGGCGTGCCCAGCCCTGACAGTATGGTCCCTCTGTGAGCAGTGTGCTGCTTCTCCTGCCCATTTCCCTGCCTCTTCCCTGCAGCCAGCTGCCTCGCTGCCTGCAGGACAGCAGCTTATTCAGGCAACTCGGGCCCTGAACTAACCCACTGGGTCTTCTGGGGCATGGGATGTCTCACTGGTTCTGGAGGGCCTTCCTGGGCACTGCTGACACCACACTTCCTGACTGGATGGATAAAAGGCTGGCAAGTCTTGAGCATGGACTCAGCATTGCCCTTCCTGTTCGGCAGAGAGGTACTCGTAGGAAAGGGAGCAGTTTTAATGGTGCACAGGGAATGCTGTAACAAGAGAGTCCTAAAATGCTGCTAGATGTTGTCAGAAGGCTAGTGCAACAACAGTTAAATAATTGAATAATTTTTTTANATTGATGAACCTACAATGAAGAATTGTAAAAAACCCACCAACATCAAAAGAGTAAAAATGAATCCTCAGATAGGATGCAGTTCTCCTCAATCCCTGGATATCATCATGAAGAAAAGCTCCATTTAGTCTGGCATGTATTCCTCTTTTTTTTTTTTATTCCACCCTGTATTTCCATAATATATTTGGAAATCTGTTTGTGAGTCTGCATAGTTTCATGGATTTTTGGCACATCATTTTTGACAACAAAAAATTCTGGGAAGCCACGAACCATGGCCTTTTAGCTGTCAGAAGCTGCAGCCATTCGATCACTTACCACATGGCTGAAGGTCACCAAAACAACCCAAGAAACGTTCAGCAACCCATCTGTGTCATCTCTTCTTGGCTACCAATATGCAGCGATGGTGGTCCCCATTGTACCAGACCAAAGCTGTTGTGCTCCTTTAGTTTGTTTAGCTGAAGTTTTTCTATGCCCATGCGATAAGTTTACCACATGGTCCTTTATGAGCCTTTTTGGTTACCAATCCTGCAGATGACAGGATTTGGCTTATGCTGCAGCTAACTTCGTCTGAGGTGTTACACCCAGGTTGGGCATCGCACATTGAAATAAGGTCTCATGAACAGAAAACACAGCTTCCTAGGAGGAAGCTACAGCTTTTTTCGCTGCCCATCCCAGAATTCTGTGTGGCACCACAGGGGAGGGAGAGTGACAGTCCAGTATAGGGATTTAAGACATAAAATGTGCAGAAAAGTGTTGGGCTATATGTAGAGTTGGGAGGATCATAGAATGGTTTGCATTGGAAGAGACCTTGAAAGATCATCTAGTTCAGCTTCCTGCCATGGTCAGGGGCATCTTTCACTAGCTCAAGTTGATCAGAGACACATACAACCTGACCTTGAACACTTCCAATGGATAGGGCATCCTCAACTCCTTTGGGCAACCCATTCCAGTGTTTCACCACCCTCATTGTAAAAAAAAGTCTTCCTTATGTCCAATCTAAATACACACTCTTTCAGCTTAAAACCCTTATCCTGTCACTACAGACATTGGTAAAAAGTTTCTCTCTTTCTTATAAGCCCCCTTTATAAATTGAAAGTCTGCAATATGGTCTCCGGGACCCCTCTTTTCTCCAGGCTGAACAATCCCAACTCTCTCAGCATTTCTTCATAGTAGAGGTATTCCATCCCTCTGATTATTTTTGTGGCCCTCCTCTGGACCTGCTCTGACAGGTCCATGTGTTTCTTGCACTGAGGGCTTCAGAGTTGGGTGCAGTACTCCAGGCGGGGTCTCACAAGAGCAGAGTAGGGGGAGAAGAATCACCTCCCTCACCCTGCTGGCCATGCTTCTTTTGATGTAGCCCAGGATATGCTTGACTTTCTGGGCTGCAAGTGCACATTGCTGGCTCATGTCCATTTTTCCACCAATACCCCCAGATCTTTCTCTGCAGGGCTGTTCTCAATCCATTTTTTTCCCCAATCTGTATTGATATTGGGGATTTCCCCAACCCATGTGCCGGAACTTGCGTTTGGCGTTGTTGAACTTCATGAGATCTGCATGGGCCCACTCCTCAAGCCTGTCAAAATCCCTCTGGGTGGCATCCCTTCCCTCTAGCATACCAGCTGCACCACTCAACTTGGTGTCATCTGATGACTTCCTGAAGGTGCACTCAATCCCACTGTCTATGTCATTGAAGAAGTTATTAAACAGTACTGGTCCCAGTGTGGACCCTTGAGGAACACCACTCATTACTGGTTTCCGTTTGGACATTAAGCCATTGACTATAACTCTTTGGACTTGGACACGGCCATCCAGCCAACTCTTTATCCATCTAACAGTCCATCAACGAAACTGATAACTTGCCAATTTAGAGGTAAGAATGTTGTGTCGGACTGTGTCAAAGGCCTTACAGAAGTCCAGGTAGATGGCATACATAGCTCTTCCCTTGTTCACTGATGCAGTCACTCCATCTTAAAAGGCCACTAGATTAGTCAGGATGCTAACTCTTGAGGTAGATGCAACATTAATAACACCTGAGAACAAGTGCAAACTAAACATTTTCCTTGGTACCAACAAACCTTGAAAATTCAGAAAGGTGAGAACCTCTGAGAAGAGGTGAACACTTCAAGAACAGTCAATAGCCAGAAAATAAGTCATCTGAAACAATTTATAAGGACATTATTAAAGTCCTTATAAAGGACGTGAAGAAGAGGTCAAAGGAAAAAAAAAAAAGTATAATGGGATCATTAATGTTATAGAGAAAATAGGTTGGAAAAATGGGACTTTCAATAAAATTAAAATATAAGATCCTCAATATCACTTAAAGGAAATACTTATTCATAGAATCAATAAGTCAACTGGGGAACTTTTTGTCAAAGGAAGTTATTGAGACAAAGAACTAACCAGGATGTTTTTGTGTGTATCAGAATTACCATAATAAATTATGCACATTCCGAAGGAAACATTAAACCACATGTTTCAGAGCTGTTTATCAACTCTTATACGCGTCAAATAAGAAGAAGAAGGGGAGGAGAAACATATTATCTGATACCTGGCTACTGCAATATCTTAATGGCTTACTCTAAAACTTCTTGTCTGTTGGAGACAGACTACAACTCACCTGTCTCGGGTTTAACCTTACAAGGCAGGCTCTGTTTTGCACAGCAGTTGCCTGGCCACAACCTTCTGAGAGATTGATTATTCAAGTGTCATTTGCATTGAATGGTGAGAACATTCAAGGCCAGACTTGATGAGGGTCTGAGCAATCTGATCTGTTAAAGATGTCCCTGCTTACTGCAGGGGGGTTGGACTAGACGACCTTTAAAGGTCCCTTCCAACCCAACACATTCTATGATTCTATGACATGAGAGGATCAGGAAGGTCTAGCAGCGCTGGAGCATGAGTCACCAGAATAGTGTCTTCCCCTGGATGTACACAAATAGCTTATTTTGTTCCTCATCAGCTGTGACTGTGTCATCTAAACATGTCCCAAGACATCCCAACCTAATGTTTTAAGCCTTTCATAATCTTCAAATTTCCTTGCTCTTCAATGTCCCTTTTCCTGACATTAGCAATATAGATATACTGTCATTCCAATTATGATGCCTGCCTCCTCCATTTTAAATTTGTATGGCATGATGCTCCACTTCTTGCTAGAAAGACTCTATTTATGAACATCATCAGGCATAAGTTTCAAAAGGCTACTGGTGCCCTTCAATCCATGGTGGGTACCTTTGAAATCAATGTGCGAGTGAGGTGGGATGAGCAAGGATAGATTTCTAGTTTTGTAAGGCTTTGTTTGTAGCAAAGTTAACTTTCTAGGACACGATAATAATCAAAGAAATACTGTGGGTTTTCTTAATTTTAATTTTCTGATTGTTCATATAATTACACACCCTCTCCTGGATTCAGATTCATTTATAAATTGCAACTGGGACAGACAGCAGTTGAAGGATAATTGGGTAGTTTACATAAGTTAGATCTCTTAGGTATATCCAGGACAAAGTCAAGTTATTCAAGAAGAAAAGAGACGTAAAAAATGCAGAAAAAGTTGGAATTAATTAAAAGACAACCCACTTAGCCACATTCAGAGCATTTAGTGGTTTACTAAAACATACAGCAGACCTAAAGGGCAGTAATCTATTTTTGGTTCTTGATATGACTGCAATCAAATGACTATGGAATGTGTCTTCTGTGTGTTATCTCTATTATCTTTTTTAATAATAAGGTGGTGAATGATTGTAGGTGGGTTGTCATGTTTTAGAAGAAAAATTCCACCTGAATCCCACCTCCACCATACAATTTTCTTCTCAGGCTGGTTCTGCACTGAGCTATTTGAGTTTCACATGAAGTCTTCTTTAGTTTATTTATTATGTGCTTTCCATAACCCTTTTTGCATGTTGATTTCTAACAAGTTTTTTGAGGTATGCATTGCCCTCCCACAGAATAGGCCTGAGGAAAGGTTATGTCAGGTTATAAAGCTAGGTATTGCTGAAGTCTAGACAGGATATCCTTTCCTTGCCAAAGCTGATGATACAGGTTTGAAACATAACAGCTGGGAGTAGGAGACATATAAAGTGTTATTTGAGGTGGCTGCAAATTAAGAACATATTTGGACAGAATAACTATGCGTTAATTTATTTTACTGACTCCAGCCAGGGACAAATAGCAAATAAGAAATAAGAGATATCAAATCTATTAGCAAGAACAGGGAGGTGCTCTGCTGCTATTTAGTATTTCTATTTAGCAAAGCAATTTATTTTTAAATTATAAGGCATATTTTTATTAGCAATGTTTGTCTTGCACGGCTAGAGAGCTAGTAGCTAACAAGCCTGGATAGTGTGATTCTCTTCTCCATAGCAATGGAAAAAAAAAGTTTACTTTCAGTTCCTTGGAGACGGAAGGAGGAGGATGAAAAAGAAGAGCTCCCTCTCCAGTCAGCAAGTATGAGACTGTCGTGAAGAACAGATTTTCAGAGGGTCGTCTGCTTAGGTGACTGTGGAAGTGCTGAGATACCACAATGATGGATGTTTTATAAATGCCTATGTAGGTAGATAGATATGACAACCGGAATAGTTCTAGGTTTAAACTGAAATGAGACACTCCATCACCATGTCATCTCTGGAAAGCCACTTGACCTTTTTGTTCCTGAATCAGACCAGCTGTAAGAGCTGATAAAAAGCTGTCTTTCTCTGAGACCAAGAGCTTAATCTAAACTTATGGCTTTCAAGCTAAGCGTTTTGTTGATTCAAGTGGACCTGGGCTCAGGTCTTAAATACTTCACATCAACTGAACACGTCGTCTTTGCTGTGCCTCATCTTGCTCTTCTCCCTTCCTTCTCCTCACTCCCTGCTGGGCACGCACTGACCATGAGCTCCCAGAGACAGCTGAAAATCTTGAGATCTTGCTAGTGTGGGCTCTTCCCTCACCTCTCCTAATCCTCAGTTCCTTTTTGCTGTACACATGACTTTGTTTATCATGAGTTTCCTATTTCAGTGTTTTATAAGTATGTTGTGGGACAATGCAATTTATCCTACAAGGACGAAGCTGACAGCATGGAAATTAAGAATAGAATCAACACTGAGGGTGAGAGCAGATTGCAGTGACTGACTAATTATTTTTGATAAGGAAATTGCTCTGCCGGTAACAGAATCCACGGTATTTAAGAGCTGAATGGAGGTGCCAGAAACAAATACAAACAAATAATGTCTTCACCAGTGTAAATACGCTACCTGTGCTGTTCATCTGCAACATACAGTCTAGCTCTGCCAGTAACTTCTAAAAAGTGTGTGACCATCAAGAGAAGTGTATTATTTGCACATAGATAAATTGGTTGGTAAATTCAGAACTTGCATATTTATTACGTGACCGGAAAGTGAATTTCATTGTCATTGGCACTGTGGCAAGACAAAGCATGGACTCCCCCAGAATTAGAGATCTGACTCAAAACAATTTGTGAGAATAATGATGCCTGACATTACTGTTTGGTAAGGATCCTGGAAAGCTTTAGAGGCATGATTGCGCAAATGCTCCAGAAGTCCTTATCAAGTAAGTAATTGCAACTCCCATTTTACATACAAACGAACCACAGTAGAAAGCCAAGGAGATGGCATCTTTGTGACAGGGCTGAGAACAGCCTTCCAGAGCACCAAGTTCTCACATAGGGAAGGGTGTGGACAAGGCAGGTGACAGAACCAGCATCTGAAACTGCTAACTGATATTGGATTTGTCCCAGCTGAGATCAGACTTCACAAATTCGTCCATACATCTCTATTAGCCATGCAGGCCTGTGAGAAAAGGGGCAGTGATATGCAGTTCAAACAGTATTTGGGCTGTATTTGGGCATCATGCCATTCAAGTGCAACTTGTATGCCAGGGCTGCATTGCATGGCTGATAGCAGGGGTGTGCTTGTCTATAAGATGCTGCTATGCATCTTTAACAACAACAGGTTTCCCAGAGAGGTCGTAGGTGCCCCATCCCTGGAAACATTCAAGGTCAGTCTGGACAGGGCTTTGAGCAACCTGATCTAGTTGAAGGTGTCCCTGCTCATTGCAGGAAGGTTGGACTAGATGACCTTTAAAGGTACTTTCCAACCCAAACTATTCTATGATTCTGCGCAGATCCCTGGCAGCTTTTGGAGTGTTCTGGGAGATGTGAGCCATCAGATCCCCGAGTCCAATCCCACTGAGTCCCCCTGCAACCCAGCAGCACACATCCATTAACACCCAAAAAGCTCTTCTCCTTCTAAGGGAGACATTGTCAGCTCCCACCTGCGAAACTGTTCCTCCTGCCCCAGCTCTTCAAAGAGTGTGATACGTCTTGTGGATCTCAGCCAGGGAAGCTTTTAGGATGCAGCTTGTAGGATCAGGAAAGCTGGCCAGTCTGCTTCTGGCAGAGCCATTAACACCTTCTATCATCAATGAAGATTCTGTCTTTCATTTGATTAGCAGGAGGACCGTGAAGTAGATTGCCATAATCAGTGGTAATTCTGGCTATATTATGCTATCTTTCTCAATCTCCCCTAAAATCTATCTATCTGTTCTATTTCTCCCTCCCTCTTAAGGGCTGAGATGAAAGAAAAATCAATCTGCTGAAAATTCAGGGGGAAAACAGAACCCCTTTTCTCCAACTAATGACACATTCCTAGTAGCAGCATTGTGTGGCTTTTAATTTCACCAAAGGAGAGCCAGTAATTATTTAGAGTTTATCACAACTGGAGAAAGGTTTCCTGAGGTACAAACTAATTATGTTTTTAAATAAACTGATAGTCCGTGTAATAAATGATCACATTTTCTAATCATTGGGAGATTTATGTTACTTTATTCAATCATCTGTGTGTAGAATTGAAACCTTAGTAAATCAACTGGAAAGAAAACGTCTAGATTAAATTGAGAGCTCTGCGACTACAAGGCATTGTGAAATGAACTCGGTAGGAGGGAATAGGCTGGGTGCACAAAGCCCCCCAATACATACGGTTTCATACATTAAAAGAATGGGTGTAATTGATAGCCAAACCAGAATTTATATTCATTTAAGGTCAGGTCTTAGCCTGTGCTGCACAGATTTGGCATGTATTAAAGGATAAAGGCAAAGACAGTCCTGTTGTCTGCAGGGTGTCTCAGTCACAGTCATTTGTTTAAGGAGAGTAATGAGAATGAATTGAGGAATGCAGAATAGGTGACTGCATATGACATTTCATTTATGGCAGGCAATAAATGACATGATCTTATCGTGAAATTAGTCGTCATCATAGACTTCTCTTGTCGATCTATAAAATGAAATGCCATGGAGAGCAGCATATTTTTCATTGTTATGCCAACATGGCTTTTTCATAACGTATATCATTAAAATAAGCCTGGGAACTGGAACATGCAATCATAGTAATAGCATTAATAATGTTCAATTTATGTGTTGTGTGCACAAAAACCTTTTGGTGCTTGAAGCAAAAACGACCTGAAAACACAATTTATCTTTAGCAAGGCAGTATGCAGTGCTGCAAAGCATCTCTAGAGCTAGGAAAAAATCAAGATATGGACTGCTGAATAGCACTGGAGTGAAGCGGCACGGAGGTATGTTGTGAACGGCAGAACTGTGGGCAGAGACCTACGCAATAGGGGCAGATCCTCAACTGGTTGATGGACACCTTTGCAGTCCTTAGCTAGGCAGCGCGGAGCAGAGAGGGACTGGTAACAGTTTCAGGAGGACATGCCAGGTTTTATTCTTCTCATCTGCATTCAAAATGAACCATACTGGAAGACATTCAGTGGGAACTTGGGAGATATTGTCAAAATTGCCTTGCAGAGGTGATTAACCATAGAAAATGCCAATCTAGCTTTTCCTTAACCTGAATTATTTAGGGCAAAAAACGTAAGCATGGAATGATACCACATGCAGGTGTGCTGGGAGACCCAAGAAGGTCAGGAAGCCCCAGCAGGGACTTGGTGATGGGATGGGTCAGGACATAGGTCTGCAGTGCATGTGTATCCGGTATCTCTGCACTTTGGCCACAGGAGCCTCCCCAGCGTGTTACATCAGAGAGGGAAAGACCAAATTCAGCACTAAACTTCCAGGGCCCTGCAAGGGTATCCTTCATCAGTCCCATATCCAGCCATCACTGCGTCTATGATTACGTGAGCAGGACATGCTTGTCACGTACCTGAGAGATTTTAATTAGACTTGGAGCACTGGCACGCTTCCAAATTTCTCATGAATCTGGATTGCCAGACATTAGCAACAGCTATTTGAAGGTCTTGTTGAAGAGCCGATGGGCTAAACTTCCTCCTTGCACTGATTCAAATTAAAAGACCAGTTGACATCCCCTAGATGAACCAGAGCGAAAACAATAAGTTCCCACGTAAGGCAGGGACAAGTGTGACAGGGCATATGGGGAAAATTGGAGAGATTGAGTGAAAATGCAGGAGCAGGGCATCGCCTGAAAAAACTGTGTTTGTGGGGATCAGAATTGAAGTGACTGAGGAAGTGAGAAGAGCCCTGGATGACTGAGCCGTGAGTTATTCCTCAGAGCAGAGCAATTCCCTGTCAAGGGAGGGTAGATGCCAGTTCACTTCCTGGGACTGATCTCTCCATCATCCTCCCTCACATCCTGGCCATGGCACAGAGCAGTGGGACTCTCCCAAAGACCACTGCCACCTGCCAGCTCTGAGCTGCTCCTTAGCTCCCTGAGGAAGATGCTGGTAGGTAAGATGGGACCAGGTGGGACAGTTCCACAGCTCTGGGCTGTGTGACATTAGCCCCATGGCTCTTGTCCATAAGCAGATTTTGCTCACAGGGTTAGGATGGATGGCAAAGGATCACTACTCATGGAGAAGTCCTGGCTCCTCTCTGCTTTCAAGAGGCAGAGACAAAGGAATTATTACAAAACCCCCTCTTGAAACCCAACTCAGGAGCCTGTGAAAATGATGCTAAGCTTTGTTGCACTGAAGGAGCTACTCTTCCTACTCAGAAACATGAATTAAATGGCTAATAAGCAACAGTTTTATTAAAGACAAGAAATTAATTATACCGATAAATAAGTCAACAGTAACTAATTCCCGGAGCATTATCATAGCAACAGCAGTTTTCTCTTTCTCTCCAGAGGGGTGCCTTCTGCCTTTCATAGCTCTCTGCCAGCCCCACGTGGGGCTGCCACTTGTGCTGGCTGTCATGGTACTACTTCCCACGTGGGGCTCGAGGATGGGTTACTGCAGAAAAATCTGGGGTGTGTGCAAACCTGTGCAATTTTCCAGCTCAGAATTTTCCATCTCAGAATTACTTCTAGCTGAAGTAACATTTTTTAGGCAGAAGGTACAGTACTAGCTACGTCTACCCTGATTATACTAAATTGCCAGACGTATTGAAATCATCATAGAATCTAAGAATACCAGGTTGGAAGGGACTTCAAGGATCATCTGGTCCAACCTTACATGGCAAAACCACAGTCTAGACAAGGTGGTCTAATGCCCTCTCCATCTGAATTTTCAAAGTGCCCAATGTTGGGGAATCCACCGCTTCTCTGTGGAGATTGATCCAATAGCTGATTGTTCATCAGAAATCATCAGAAAGCAGAAGAAATTACTCTGCTGTGCATCATGTTATTTGTATAATACAGCATTTCTAAGGGGAGCACTTTCCAGAAAAGTGAGAAAACTAACAGTTTCAAAGCATGCACTTAATTCCTAGGAGGCTGGAAAAGGTCTTATATTAGTTAAAGTGTCACCTTTCAATCAATGGAAGCTTGTATTTCTTCTCAGCAGGATAGTGTGAACAGGCGAAATGAAGTGTCTTTGGTCTGTGCTTTCCATTGCAAGGAAATGTTTAGGGTAAGGATAGTGACAAGTATTTAAAACGAGTTTGCTTTACCGTCACTGGGGGTACAAATTCATCTTGCTAAAAGTTCAATGATACTGTACTTTAATGCTAACATACACAGCTGCAGGCTGACAGGTTTTTGTAGGTGCAGTTGTATAAATATTTCCCTCATCTCTTACCCCCTCCCATCTGTGACCCAGTTAGTGGGTCTTGAGATGATCCTTCAGTAATTTAAGCTTTAAGAGCTAACTCTGCTAGAACAGACTAGAAGGGCACACACTTGATATGTGAAGGAAGTTGTGTCCAACTGTGGGGGAGAAAGAAGGCAAGAAGGGAGAGAATAATGGACATTTGGAGGTTAGTAGCTTCTTAAACAACTGCTGCTGGGTCCATGAGCCCATGAAGTTCCTGTCATTGAGGTAGGGGAAGTTGCTTGAAGGTTTGGATTCCAGTCCTGATAGTAGCGTTGGTTGACTGTGATGAATATTTAGTAATTATCTGTTGATATGTAAATTGTTTTTTAGGTTTAATGCATACTTTGCAATCCTTACAGGACAAGAGGTAACGGGCACAAACTTAAGCATAGGAAGTTCCACCTAAACATAAGAAGGAACTTCTTTGCTGTGAGGGTGGCAGAGCACTGGCACAGGCTGCCCAGGGAGGTGGTGGAGTCTCCTGCTCTGGAGACATTCAAAACCCGCCTGGACGCGTTCCTGTGCAACCTGCTCTGGGTGACCCTGCTCTGGCAGGGGGTTGGACTAGATGATCTCCAGAGGTCCCTTCCAACCCTATCATTCTGTAATTCTGTGATTTTAAAATATACTCTAGAAAAGCCTGACACTAGTGTTACTCAAAAGTCAAACAAACTGGAAGCAAAAATTAATTTAAAATCCACTTAAACAGAAGACTTTTCTGATTAAAGCTCTCCCCAGTAACACCTAACCTCTCAAATCATTTAAGCTAGCTGTTGACTCATGTTGGTTCATGTGTTGTTTATTTTGTCATACACAAAATCTATTTACTGTTCTCTCATTTAAAGACAAATGTAGACTTGTACCCATGGGGAACCATGGAAAGAAGGATTGCATGTATGTATTTCAATGACTACAAATGTGTTCGGTTTCCTTCCCCAGGTGTATACTGCCAATGGTCCTCAGCAGATGTAAATCAGCAGAGCTCCAATTGCTCCAGCAGAGCTGAACTCAGATGATTTACATCCATGAGGGATTTGGCCAGCTGAGTCTGTGGATAGAACAGCTCAGTGCCTGGCTTTACATTGTGAAGAGGGTTGTTGGCAAGAAAGCTTTGCAAGGCAGGGAAAGAACATTTTCCCAGCCGAGGACATTTCTGTAATAATAGCTGTTATTTACTCAGTGCAGTCCAGTCTATTCCAAAAGCAATGGAGTTGATTTTTGCAGTTATTTGTATTATTTATTTCAGGTGGGCAAGAAGCAGGAGTGTTCCAGGCAGAAAGAAACTGTGCAAACCGTCTGTGGAGCTGGGCAGCAAGCTTATCTCAGTGGATCCCTAGGAAACCTTCTCTGCCTCTGTGCCACAGAGGTTGAATTTACTCATCCAGCCTATTCTTGCCAGCTTTGCAGGCTAAGGTGATTTGAGGAAGGTTTGACACAAGAAGATAATTGTTAAGGGCTGAAGTGGGCATAGCAAATCTTTTGTTCTTTTCCCTCAAGAACAATATTAAACAGATCTGAGCAACAAGGTGCTACAAATACTTACTGCAGGTCAATTTAGTGAATGATGCAGTATCAGCAAATGTCAAATGCCCAGAGGAGAATATATGGCCCCAAATAAGCTTCTGTTGTATCTAATGTCCATTAGCTGATCTCTGACCTTCTGACATTTCCTTGCATACTAAAACAAGCCTAGACATTTCTGCTAGCCCAGCTCCAATTCACCAAGTGCTCACCAGCTTCCTGGCAAGGCTGGGGACAGTCTTGCTTGTATTTGTTAAACTTTCAAGCTTATTGAAACAACTTCATTTTCACCAAGCATTCAAGAAGGGGACAGGGATAACTCTGTGTAGGGAAAGGTGAAGGAATAACCAGGAGTTATTCAGGAGATATGAATGAAATGGATTGGTGTCAATTAAAGGCCTTTTCTATCACTTCAGAATTTAGGATAAGATTAAGTCCCTTCTCTGTCACAGTGGAAATCTACATTAGAAGAGTAGAGCAAAAAATACCCTTGACAGTCTATTACAGCGAGACAGAGATAGACGCTACAGAGATGGATGATGTGTGATACTTACAGCATGATGAAAAGTCACCAAGATCTTTGTGTTAGGTATGGCATGGAAATAGCCTACCAAAAACTGTGCGAGCCTGAATGAATGTCTGGATTAATGTGTTTTATGGAAAGTGTTTAGATCTTGGAACAGACATCACGAAACCCCTAAAGAAACAAGTAATGAAGGAGTTGAATATCTGAGCACATACATTATAAATGTTTAAGGATGGACTATTTTGTATTGGTAGAGAAGGTTACACTGTTTGCAGTGGCATATTGATACTCTTTCACAGACTTTTGCCTGACCATCAGCTGGAGAGCTTCTGTGAAATCCACCTTTGACATTTATGTGACCATGGAGGTAAATTTAAAGTGGGAAGATAGTGACTGAGATAATGCAGGAAAGCAATAGACTTAATTGTCCACCAGCACGATGTAAACAAGTAAAACCACATTTTTTTTGTCTGATAAATGTCTTCTGAAGGAAATGATTTGGGGAAGTACGGTGGGAAGGTTTTGAGTGGAATTACCCAACAGTCACTGAGGGTGGAAATCCATTTTGCTGAGCTTCAGCTACCAAAATATTAGGTCAAAGTTAGTCTTGGTGTACTCTTCTGCAGTCAGTGGAGAAAGGTGGGCACTCCTAGAGGGTAAATCCTGCATACTAAAGAATTTACTAGAGCAGACCAAATTGGAAACACTGCATAATGAAAGTTTTCTGTTTTGGTTTGCGGATTGACTCTGTGAAGGGTTCATGCTGTCAAAGGAGCAGCTTGGATGATCACTATTCCTCTCAGTACGTATCTGCAGAATTGTTAGCTGATATAGTCTCCACTGTCAGCTCTGATAGGTGGCTGGTGACCAGGCCTAGGTCTGAGTCACCTCGGTGACCATGACAGTAGAGCTCCATAGTGGTGAGGGTTGCAGGAGCACAGAGTGCTCTCAGAGCCTGCTCAGATCTGTTTGCCAGCGGTCCCCTATTCCCCACATCGGCTGAAGACCAAATGTTTTATTTTCTAGTCCAAGACACCAGGGCAGGATTATCAGGCAGATATTTGAGTAACAATTAAAAAAATCAAAGAGCCACAGGCAGGTAGCAATGATCTGGGCTCTGCTGTACTCAGTTTGGAGTAAGCAGAGACAAGAGCTGTACCAGAAAGCCAACACTTGGGGTTACCCTGTGGTACTTGAGACATCACAACTGATACCATAAGTACTAGGAGTAACTATTTGGCACCTGCAAGTAAATGCTAATTTTCTAGAGTCCACCACTGGAAGTGATTCAATGGTTCATCACTTAGTCATTTTCTATGTGTATTCTTTTCCTGGAGTTGACAATGTTAGCTGATGAGGTTACCAGCCTCATGTGCTCATCCCTACTAACTCTTCAGGACTTCTGCCTCCCTGCAGCCAATACCCACAAGACAAAGTCACTGCAGAAGCACTAATTTGCCTCTTATAAGCCAGGCTCCCCCAGGTCCCAGGAGCATTGCAATTTTCACTAAAAGGTGCAGAGAACTCAGAAGTCCCATGCATATGTTGTTACCATGCGATCCATCTCTGTTTGTATTATTCTGAAATAGTCTGGGTTTACCTTTGAGAACGTGTACCTGGGCAAGGATGCATAAGAAATGCATGCGCTGGGACAAAGAAGTTCCCTAAAAGTAGAGCTGAAGACCAAGGAGGTCTAGCATTTGCTTTTGGTGGCCCTGCATCTGTTGGTGCATGCTGTGAGGAGACATGCTGCCGTGTTTCAGGAACCATCACCACATGCTGATCAAAGCTCCTTTGCTCCTTAAAATCCCTACGTTCCCTCCTATTTGTTGTGCAAGCTGCGTTGAATTAATCTGATTCATAGATTTTCTTTTACCCTTTCATATAACTAATAATTTTGAAATGTAGAAGAATATTAGTAGCAGGTGAGAGCTTCTTTGTAATGGTACCGAGATCAAATCATCTTGTAAATTAAAATATGTATTTTCCTTCAAATCTCCTATAATTCAGCACTGACATTAATTATAGTTTTTCTTATCTATCTTAGTGTCTCTCCGTTGCTGTCTTTTAATACCCTGTTTCTCATTTTCCCTACTTTGCCCATTGCCTGACACAAATGAAGGATACATGGGCAATTATTGGGATTTTCAAGGCAAATTTGTCAGCCTCTTTATTTACTTTGATTCAGATGACAGTCATATCTGACAGTTTTTTCAGGAACAGTGTTTGTTAGCTGAATAAATGTAGGTTGTCAGTGTTAGCAGAGCATTTCCATTTTGGCTAAAACCCCTGAAAATCTACTTTGATTCAGTATTGAACACGATTTATCCTTACAAAAACACAGAGAACAAAAAACACCTGGGATCCAAAGCATTTCTCTGTACACCGTGTTTTTGCGTGCGATCCATCAAGGCAGTGGAAGTTGCCCTGCAGTTTGCTGCTGGCTGTGGTGATTGACTGACACATCTCATGTAACTGGTGTCTTCGTGACCTACACTTTTCCTTGCTCTGTTGAAAAAAACCGACCGGACAGTGAAATCACTATTTCCAAAGACAACTGTAATTGCTTAGTCTTCCATGTCTGTGGACAATTAATAAACAGCAGACTGGTGGTGGATCAAATGCTTCCATCACAAAAAAAACATACCAGAAATGATCACGTGGATGGGCACCACTGTTATTTTGATTGTGTAGGTCTAGGTCCTTGATGGCTGTTAGACAGGTAGGAGTTGAGACTGCGCTATGGGAGAGAGGATGTTTCGTGTTCTCTTTCTTCTTCCCCCAGGCCATTAAGAAGGGTGCCCCAGGAGCAAGCTGGGACTGGGAGACTTAGCAGCAGAGGTGTAAGGAAGAAACATGCCTTAGAGTCTCTTCTACATCTGCCCACTCACTGCCTGAGGGTCAGCAGAGGGCGATGCTCCCTGGTCTTCCTCACCACTTCCCTCTCCCTTTCTTCCCCCGTGGTGCTCGCACCCTGCTCAAGATCCCCTGGCACCAGCCAGCCTGGCTCAGGGTAGAGGCAGAAAATAGTCCATTGATGTACAGGCTCAGAATACCCTCAGCCAGCCCTCTGCCACCCACCCCACTGGCTGGTGGGGAAGGAGTGAGGGGCTCCCCCCTGTTACCCATTCTTCCATGTCCTTGGTGCTCCTCCCAAACTGGTCCCAGGTTGCTGGAACAGGACCCAGTGGAGCAGGAGCAGGACAGCACTCCATCTGCATCTTTCCCTCCAACAGGAAAGATCCATTTCTTTCCTCACCCATGCTCCTTGCAGGCTAACAGGGCCAGGAGATGGACCTCAGCCCCAGGTCACAGCCACCCATACTGCTGAGCTGTCTCACGCTACATGGTGGTGTTTGACCCTGGGCACAGCCTAAGGTTAGTGTGGGCCAGGAAGGGCTCTGGGTAAATAGTTTGGATGTGGCCACCATGGGCAGTAGTAGTAGAGGTCAACTGCATGGATCTGAGCTGTGCTGTGCTTGCTGGCCTCCGGGCCAGAGCTTGGTCCCTGACTCATCTCATTTACTAGTAGAAGGAGAACTGCCTAAAATCAGGCATGTTTGATAAGGTCAAGGAGAGGGTCAGAGCCAGTAAGAGAGGGAAAGGGCTGGACAAAGAGTTGCTAAGGGCTGTGTCTGTCCTTTCACTGGCCTCTGTACAGATGGCTCAGAGATTTCAGTGGGTAGCAATGAGGTAAAAAGGATGTCCAGTAGACCTGCTTTGCAATTATCTTTCATAATTCCTTATAGAGCTACCCTGGTGCAACCCACACGAGTCTGAGTGAAGAACACCCCTCACCTCTGCATGTAAGACTTGTGCTGGATGTTTCTCCCCCAAGGCTGCCCACATGCTGTTCCCACCACACAAGGCTCCCTGTACTCCCACAGGGGCATCTCCAGTGAATTCACTGCCCTGTGACAGGGGATGAGGCGTCCTTATGTAGATTGGATTAGACTGAAATGTCAAATGCTCACAAGTGCCCTCGTTTTCCTCACTGGGGAAGCAGGCAGCTGAGGCTTTCCGACATTTGTGCTATAAAATCAGGAAGATGTTCAACAAAGTGGCTGTGAGGTGCAGATGCTCCATGATTACAGCATGCTCAAAACCGAACCTGGTGTCATAAGACAGACACAGCCCTTATCACAAAGAAGTCCTAAAGAATGGCTGAATACACGCATGAGACTGAAGGAAATATACGTGTGAGGTGCTCTTTCTAAATGCCATGCTCTAAAGACAAACTCCAGGACCACAGGCTCCTTGGGGATAGCCATTTCCAGTGGCTTCATGATATGATCCTGCACCACAACATCCCCCCACAAACAGCTGATGAACTGAACTCCAAGAGCAGCACAGCTTGTGTGGGAGAGATTGGATTTCCATCCAAGCTGCTTGCTATGGCACCAGTGGGACAGTCAATGACTGCACATCTAACCCAGGATGGGTAAAACATCACTGCCAGAACTAGTGCCCTAGGAGGAGGGATGCTAAATTAATACAAAAGGACCTCATTCTATAATCACATTTGCTGACATAAATCAGGAGTACTTTCATTGGTGCAAATCAGGTTACTCCAGTTACTCCGCAACAAATCCTGCAGGGACATGACCAACATTGTCCCTGATTCCAGTTTTTTAAAGTAGGATAAAGAGATGGTGTGCTGGGTGCCCATTGCATTGCAAGCTTGTTTGCTGCAGGAGCAAAGATGTCTGTGAAAGGGCTTTTGACACTTCTAAGCCTGTGCATGAATCACTGCACCCATCACAGATCAGCAGGAGAAAAAAACCAAACAGGTCCTATTTCCCTCTGCAAGTTGTCAAGTCACATTTTCATTTTTAAGTACTTCTCAGGATCTCCAACCCCAAACCCTAGAAGTATTTTGTAAGCTTGATTAGTTTCATGTCTGTAGGTGGCATTCACCTGCAAACTGCCAGAAGCTGCCTCCTGGACTTAGATGCTACACAATGAGGGAGGGAGGGAGGGCAGAATTTCTAATTACTGCTTGCCATCACCTCTAACTATACATTTATTTGTCAAGGCTTTTTGACAAATTACAGGCAAGTGTGTGGCCTGTCCTACCAACTGGAGAATAACAAATCCCATGATTCATCCCAATGAAGGGATGCTCTCAGTCCCAGACACCAGGCTGTACCCTGGCCTGACATTGAGTTTGTGCTCGAAGTATTGAACAGTATTGTGTCCTTTTAAGTTGGTTCTTAGTATAAAGAGGTGCATGGGCACTGAAGGGAAGAAAGCCATGCAACTTCATTTTCATAACTCCTCCTTACTCAGTTATGGGAGAGCTCTCAGAAAAGGAAGATAAGAAAAGCAATTGTTTTCTTCTACAAAGGACATGCCAAGGTGGCTTTAACTATGTAAAAGTCCTTTAAAAAGGATCATATCACAGACTTTTATATTAAAAGCTTAACAACGTTTTTATGTCCTCTGATCCTCAGAAGCCTCTAGCATGAATTCTCATGCTATAAAGACACAGAAAACCTTGTAATACTTTAAAACATGGTTAGTCACAGCTGAACTCCATTTCAAAGAGGTTTTTATAGCTATATATTAGAGACATGCCATTGCCTTGTCTCCATCACATACATCAGGGGCAGAATTGTGGACTGAATCAACTACCACTCTTCTGCTACTAGATCATGCTTCTTTTTGATGTAAGATCAAGAAAATGTACTGCATGAAGAGATTAAGAATTAATTGGGATCAGACTTCACATGGTTGTGTTTTCTGAGGCCATCTGGTTCGCAGCATGTATTAAGAGAGCGAGACTGCTGCTCTAAGTATAACAGTAAAGTTGATGAATGTGGACTAAAACCACCAAGAGTTTAGCTTTTGGTGATATCAGCCTGCAAAGACACCATACATGCCCTGGTAAACAACTTAATGTCATCACCTGAAATATTCTCCATGCATTGACTTGTAGAATTGTATCTTTTATATAATATCTTATGATTTTGTCCAGGCCATCTGGAATACGAGCTGCCAAAAGCCATAAGAAGTTTGCTGCTGGCTTGCTTCAGTATACAGAGTTGTGGGGTTTTTTAAAGGACAAGAGAAATGCAAATAACAGGGTGTCAAAATATTGGAGGAGAACTTCACCCTGGAAACAGGTGGCCTTTTTTTCCTAAATCTCATCAGATTGAAGTACGTACATTGGAGCAAGGAGACTGTCTTGCCACTTTGCTTCATTGTAAGCAAAATTATCTTTTTTAAGCTACATTATCATCCTTCTTCACCATAAGTTTCTGGAGCACAACACACTTATATTTTGCCTGCTGAACACAAAAGTGCAATTCCGTCAAGGGAGTAAGCTCATGCTTTCCTGAAGTGTACTAGGATAAGTTGTGCACTTCAATTTAAGCGTATCCAGAGATATTTCACTAAATTTTTGGCCACAGTCACCTTCTCCACAAAGCTATTGTTTTTACTTTCTTCTCACGCATCTCACAAAGGCAAGAGACCAGATGGTGAGCACCTGATGAAGATTGAAAAGTCATTATTACCAGTTTGTAGCACAGTTTTGCAACTGCTTACCTAGGGCTAGCAACACAACAGAATTGGCTGAGATTGCGACCCTGTTGGTCTGGCTGCCCACCCACCCGACCGGAGCCATGGGTCTGCATTTGTCTGACCTGGAGCTTGAGGGAATCCAGGATATGAAGCCTGTGCCCATCAGTGTTGACACAGCTGAAGAGGTTTTAGAAGGCAAAGTAGATATTGCACCCTGTTTTGTTTATCCATGATGTGTGGGAGGCTAAAGAGGATTTTTTTCTTTGTTTATTTTTTTTGTTGTTGTTTTCTGCTCAGGTGACAAATTAAAATTTGTTTGCCCTGCACTTCATGAATGACTCCATAGACGGCTGGAAACAAAACAGAATTTGTTACAAACAATAGTCCATGAAATTAAACTTGATTAAAACAGAAATAATTTTTTGTTATTTCTGTTTGAAACGGTCTTTTGTTTTACTTTTGCTGACATCCATTTAACTGCAATCATTAACTCTACTGAGGGAAGAGGTCTTTGTTAATGACTCAGCATTTCCTCTGTTTTGCTCAAGTCTGAAATGCCAGGTGGTGATGGGTTGGCGTCATTCAATAGATTGTGTCAATTTTGGATACATTCAGAGTTGTTGCACCTTCATAGAATCATATAATCATTTAGATTGGAAAAGACCTTTAAGATCATGGAGTCCAACTGATAATCTAGGGCTGCCAAGTCCACCATTAAACCATGTCCTGAAACACCACATCTACCTGTCTTTTAAATACCTCCAGGGATGGTGACTCCACCACTTCCCTGGGCAGCCTGCTCCAATGCTTTCAGTGAAGAAATTTTTCATAATATCCAATCTAAACCTCCCCTGGCACAACTTGAGGCCCTTTGCTCTTGTCCTATCACTTGTTACTTGTGAGAAGAGGTCAACCCCCACCTCGCTACAACCTCCTTTCAGGTAGTTGTAGAGAGTGATAAGGTCTCCCCTCGTGCTCCTTTTCTCCAGACTAAACAACCCCAGTTTCCTCAGCCTCTCCTCATATGACTCAATATGTTCTCTGAATGCAAATGACATCTATATTATCGAGACCGAAATCATCAGATGCCAATATTACGCTCTTGGAGGCCTTTTCTTTACCATGGTTTTAGCCATGGAGGTTCTACTTGCTCTGAACAGAACCAGTCCTGGAAGCAGTTACACTGCAGAGATGAATGTAAGCTCCAGGTGAGCTTACATAGATTCATAGATTCATAGATTCATAGAATGGTTTGGGTTAGAAGGGACCTTAGAGAACATCTTGTTCCAACTCCCCTGCCATGGGCAGGGACACCTCCCACTAGACCAGGTTGCTCAAAGCCCCATCCAGCCTGGCCTTGAATACTTCCAGGGATGGGGCATCCACAGCTTCCCTGGGCAACCTGTTCCAGTGCCTCACCACCCTCACAGTAAAGAATTTCTTCCTAATATGTATCTCCCCTCTTTCAGTTTAGAACTGTTACCCCTCATCCTATCACTACGCTCCCTGATAAAGAGTCCTTCCCCACCTTTCCTGTAGGCCCCCTTTAGGTACTAGAGGCCGTTATAAGGTCTCCCTGAAGCCTCCTCTTCTCCAGGCTGAACAACCCCAGCTCCCTCAGCCTGTCTTTATAGGAGAGGTGCTCCAGCCCTCTGATCATCTTCATGGCCCTCCTCTGGATGCATTCCAACAGGTCCATGTCCATCGTGTGTTGAGGACTCCAGAGCTGTATGCAGTACTCCAGGTGGGGTCTCATGAGAACAGAGTAGAGGTGTAGAATCACCTCCCTTGATCTACTGGCCACAATAATTCCTGGAAAAGCTGCTTGTTTGAATGCTTTCTGTTACAGAACTGGTGAATATTTGGAGATAAGGTAAGATAAGATAAACCAGACGTATTGCCAGTCACTGTGTCATTACTTTCTTCTAGACAAGCAAAGAGGAACACACCAAATCTGCTGGGACGTGGTAGGAAGCAGACAATGTTCAGGTTCTTTCCCCACCTGAATTGCGTACAGAAGCACTCATCTGCTCACGGACAGCTCACTGTGGGATTGAGACCACAGTCTGATTAAACATGAAAAAGACAAACTATGGGGAAAGCAAGGCAGGCAAGTACAAGGATTGCAGTGCTGGTTCACCCCTGAGAACTTAAAAGTTTTCAAACAAGGAAGGGCAGCCTCAGCTTGACATTTTTGATGTTACTGAGGTAAAAAGAAGCAACAGGAGAAAAAAAGAGACTCTTCCAGTTCTTATCTGAATGACATAAGGGAGTACAAATGACACATTTTTGCCCATTTCTTTGTGACATAAAAGAAACAAACTCTCTACAACAGCAAAAAAGTTTTCTTCTCTCTTTTTGAGCAGTCTCAATTTCCGTTATTGTCACATACAAAGAACAGAGATGTATGTTGATTTTCTCATGGGTAAAAGCTGTGGTGCTTCCCACCAAAAGACAAGATAATGTGGGGGGTAGCCTTGACCTGCATATGCACTTCATGCTCTGACAGTTGGTAGCAAACGATGTCTGAGTGTAGCAAGAACAGGTAAGAATTTTGAGCACAGATGCAAGAAGACCAGCAGGATCTGAGTGATCCATGCAGAAAGCAAAAATAAAGCTTCCCGTAGCAGAGAAACAGAATTTCTTAACGCAGTCCTCTCCAATCTTCCTTATGGAAATGTGTCTATTCATAAACCGTTCAAGCAACTACACCATTTGGGTGGTGTAATTCACCGTTCTAGACCACAGCTCCATGACTAATAAGAAGCTGGTGATAACACAGATTTCTATGGAGATTTGGTGAGATTTGTCTCTCTGACATTTGCCTCAACTCACTGAAGCTGGACACTAGATCTGTTCATGGATGCAAGCAGACAATATAAACCGTGGATTTAATGGGTGTAGGCAGAGCTGCTGATGGTGTGCGTTGAGAAGGGTCACCAGTCCATTGGCATATAAGAAGGAAGTTTTGGTAATATTCCGCAACACGCAATCCAAGACACTTTCAGTGAACTGAGTGTTTTTTCCAGGGATGCTCTGTGGTCCTTCTTCTCTCTCTGGAGAATGGTCATTCCTTTAATGACTTCACTTACAACTACTGTTTTTATTTATGGCTACTCAGCCCCCAGCTTCCTGACCAGTAACTGCCATAGTAACTCAGTGCTTCATCACCAGCCCCAAGCAGGATCCTGGCTTGGCCTCTCATCTTCAGTATGCCTTCATCAGTCTTAACTACTGTGCTGTCTTTCTCTGTTCCTTGTGTCTGTGGAAAGAAGTTAATTCTTGTTGTCAAAAAACAGAAAACATGACATTAAACAGGAAAACTACAGGTGTCATTTATTTCAAAAATATTTCAACTATTTCCCATGTTTTCTACCTGGGGCATTTATAGAAGCAGGAAAGTGGTCTCTACCATTACCAAAGCCAAGCATGTCATGTTTATTTGATAATGCTGTTAATTTTGCAGAAAGCATAAAATATTCTTAATCTAAGTTCCTTACATATGACAATTACTGAGTGAACATAAAAACAAAGGAAAACAATCTAATATATAGCCTTCTGTTGCACTTCAGGGACACATCTCCAAACAAGTGAAGCTGTACAAGTGTAGGATCTTATCCCATGCTGTGCACAATCTGAGAGAATTTTGTTACTTCGATCATAATTGCCTGTGGCAACAGGTACCAGAGGAAGCTGGACTGGACATCACAGATGGGTCTTTGTGGCATTTAGTGCTTCTTTGGCAGGGCTTGCTTCTGCTCTAATGGGTACACTGGGGAACCATTTCCAGAGCAGAGGCAAAATCAATTTGTTTTCACAGAATTTTCAACAATTTCATAGGGTTAGAGCTGTGTTTACTCTTGATCTTTCTGATATTGAAAGAATTTACAATGCATTTCCACAATGTCAGCAGACTCTTATGTTAGTTATTAACTCAGTGGGCTGATATCATTTGGAATCTCATTGTATCTGTGAATACATAAGTGGGATTTTAAGATATAATATGTGATTGCAACTTTCAAAAAATAAGTGTGAAAAAAAATAGTTATGAAGCATCAGCCAAAAACCTATAGGTGCATATATCCATGGGTCCTGAGGGAGCTAGTGGATGAAGTTGCCAAACCACTATCCATCCTATTTGAGAAGTCATGGCTGTCCAGTGAAGTTTCCCTTGACTGGAAAAGGGGAAAAATAACTCCCATTTTCAAAAACGTAAAAAAGGAAGACTCGGGGAACTACAGGCCAGTCAGTCTCACCTCTGTGCCCAGCAAGATCATGGAACAGATCCTCCTGAAAATGATGCTGAGGCACGTGGAAAGTAAGGAGTTGATTGGTGACAGCCAACATGGCTTCACTAAGGGCAAATCATGCCTGACAAATTTGGTGCCCTTCTATGACGTGGTTGAAGTGTTGGTGGATAAGGGAAGAGCAACTGACATCATCTACCTTGACTCGTGCAAAGTATTTGACACCGTCGCGCACAACATCCTTGCTTCTAAATTGCAGAGACACGGATTTGATGGATGGACAACTCAGTGGATAAGGAATTGGCTGGATGGCTGCACACCAAGCTGTGTGGTGTGGTTGACATGCTGGAGGGAAGGGATGCCATCCAGAGGGATCTGGATAGGTTTCAGAGGTGGGCCTGTGCAAACCACATGAAGTTCAAAAAAAGTCAATTGCAAGGTCCTGCACCTGGGTCAGTGCGCAATCCCAAGCACAAATATAAGTTGGGCGGAGAATGCATTGAAGGCAGCCCTGAGGAAAAGGACTTGGGGGTCCTGGTGGATGAAAAGCTCACCATGAACCGGCAATGTGCACTTGAAGCCCAGAAAGCCAACCACATCCTGGGCTGCATTGAGAGTAGCGTGGCCAGCAGGTTAAGGGAGATGATTCTACCCCTCGGCTCTCATGAGACCCCTCCTGGAGTACTGCATACAGCTCTGGAGTCCTCAACACAAGATGGACATGGACCTGTTGGAAAGCGTCCAGAGGAGGGCCATGAAGATGATCAGAGGGCTGGAGCACCTCTCCTATAAAGACAGGCTGAGGGAGCTGGGGTTGTTCAGACTGGAGAAGAGAAGGCTTCAGGGAGACCTTATAGCAGCATCCCAGTACCCAATGGGGGCCTACAGGAGGGATGGGGAGGGACTCTTTATCAGGGAGTGTAGTGATAGGATGAGGGGTAATGGTTTCAAACTGAAAAAAGAAAGATTTAGATTACATATTAGGAAGAAATTCTTCACCATGAGAGTGGTGAGACACTAGAACAGGTTCCCCAGAGAAGCTGTGGATGCCCCGTCCCTGGAAGTGTTCAAGGCCAGGCTGGATGGGGCTTTGAGCAGCCTGGTCTAGTGGGAGGTGTCCCTGACCATGGCCGGGGAGTTGGAGCAAGTGATCTTAAAGATCCCTTCCAACCCCAGTCATTCCATGATTTTATGATGCTATGATTGTTACAGCACTGACCATTGGACAGATTTTTTACATATTGTCTGATCTGTTATTCTTTGTCCTGATTGATTTAGCAAAAGGTATAAACCTGTCCTCAAGGGATTAAGGTGAGGAGGGAGGAAATCCGTGACAAACCCAAAGAAGTTACCAAGAAAAGAACAATTTCCCTTAGCAAAAAGGATGTAGTCCGAAGCTAAATGTTTTAGATCTTCTGAAAAATGCAGAGGGCCTTCAGCTCTAATTACCTTCAGCAGGATTTGAGCACTTGCAACACTCGGCAGAAATATGCTGGTCCTTGGAGAGCTGCATATTTGCATTTGCAGTCCTATTACCCTTACTGATACCTATTGCACACGATATTTCACATGCTGCATATATCCAGCTGACCTGATGTTGATATAGAATCATAGAAT
>VXBH01002168.1:214-46054 GCA_013400035.1 Rynchops niger
GTATGACTAACAGAGTGATAGGGCATTAAGATACTTAGCAAGAGTGGTTGGCGTTCTCCAAGCTAGCCAATGGGAATATACTTTGCTCAAAACAATTTGAACAATACTCAGAGAATGTTAGGTGGAAGGTAGGGAAATAAGAAAGATGTGAGATATCTTGATACAATTTGCTGCTTCATCATGAGAGAATCAATTATGTCTTTGTTCCTAGATCTGTGCAATTCTTTGTAACCTAGGCCATTATTAAAGCTTTATGAAAGACACAAGAAAAAAGCAAACCATAACACTTTACACAACATAAACCATGACCCAACAAGTGAATTTAGGTCTCTGGGATCCATGCAAGTACTTTCTACAAATTTCACAGCCTAACACTGCCAGAAACACAATTGTCTCTGACAAAAGACAACCTCCTGGGTGAAAACAAGGCTTCACTCGATTATTTTTTTTTTTTTAATCTCCTTATTAGAAAAAAAATCTATAAAACAAATAATGTCATATTTCTTTAAAAGGCAGTTTGAAAAATTGTTTAGTCTGATTATTTGAAAATCTTTATGTTGCAATTACTATTAGTGCAGGAACCTTGCAATAGTAAGATTGCATAGGAAACAGGGATTCATAACAAAGCATTAGCTTCAGCTGATAATTGTTGCGAGTCAATTCAGCCAACCTTTCACCATTTCACCTAATATACAAAAACCCAAGAAACAAAGCTTATTTTGTACGTTTTAATGAGGCAAACTAGAGCAAGGAAACAACAGTCCCCCATATAATGAACAACAATGTGCCAACTACCAAGTTTTGGGAGGAGATGGGGTAGGGAGTTGCTCTGGACTACTAGACTAAACCAGAGGAGATCGCATGAAAGGGTAGGCTGAAGGACCCACAGAAGTAATTAAGCATTCTATTCCCATCGGTTATCAGTAGGTTAGCATCTGTCATCTTCCCAAAACACAATTCTGCTGATTATGCTGCTTCTGAGGAGGGACTCAGAGCTGAAACCTCCCACCAGTGGTCACACTGCACCTCCTCCAGGAGCCTCCACCCACCGTGATACCAAGCATGAGCGTAAGCAACTCACTTTTCCCATAGCCACTTGCAGAAGCCACAAACAAGAGCTCTTTGGGGTTCGGTCTCCCCCAGCTTTTCTGGGGCACAGATACACATCATCCCACCACCTAGCCCTAAATAAGAGGTCACAAGTTAGCACCACAAGACACTGGCAGGCACCAGAGCAAGAGTGCATGGGAGTTTCACACCAATGGTTGGACCTCTGGAAGTTGCAGCCCATAGCTCTGTTAGGTTTGGCAGCCCCAGGGCAGCCCTGCAGCTCCCATGAGCCTCACTGTTCCATCCCAAAATGTTTACATGGATCAAAAACTTCCTAACTACCCCTCAAACAGCCTAAACGTGAGTTTAGGCAGGCAAACCATTGCTGTGAAAGAACAGTGGTCTCTGCCATCTCCATGCCGCTTGGCTGAAGCTCTGAACCTCCTTTTTGTTGGTATGCGGTACATAGGGAGTAGGTTTTATAAGCTCCAGCCTTGAGACTCCAACTTCCGATACCAGATATGCACATCAATGTCCTTGAGAACAGAGTACTTTGCTGTAGCCTAGGCCTGTTGATCTCCCAAGTATGGGTGTGAGACAAGAAAGACAAAAGACTGGATGGCCTGTGTGCCTTGTCCTCCATACTGCACACCATTACTCCTGGCCACACTCCTGTGTAACCTTCTCTCTGCTTACAGTACATGGGTGTGAAAACATAGGCAATACATACACATATGGGAGAACATGGGTGAGCAAGACCAGTTTTGCTTAAAATAAGATCACTTGCCTCTCCCATAAAATCCTGCAACAGGTTGTGTTACACCTTATAGCAGCCTTCCAGTACCTAAAAGGGCGACTACAGGAAAGATGGGGAGGGACTCTTTATCAGGGAGTGGAACAATAGGACAAGGAGTAACAGTTTTAAACTGAAAAAGGGGAGATTTCTATTAGATATTAGGAAGAAATTCTTTATTGTGAGTGTGGTGAGGCACTAGAACAGGGTGCCTAGACAAGGTGGGGATGCCCCATCCCTGGAAGTGTTCAAGGCCAGGCTGGATGGGGCTTTGAGCAGCCTGGTCTAGTGGAAGGCATTCCTTTCCATAGCAGGGGGTTTGGAACTAGGTGATCTTTAAGATCCCTTCCAACCCAAACAATTCTATGAATCATTTCCTACATGCAGATCTCATATGAAGCCTTCTCATTTTCCACCCTTCTCCAAGGCTGCTTTCCTACCTTCCATATCCAACAGCCTTCCCCAAGTGCAATCCAAGCTGCCTCTTGCTGCTAGCTCTCCAGAGAAACCTCCATCTCTTCCACCTACTGCTCACCTGTGCCTTGAGAACTCCCTTTTAAAAAAGTTGTGCTTAATTGGCAATTTGGGCAAGAGAAGAAGGCAGACTCCTTTTAACCCTTTCCAGTCTGCTACAGGGTGAAGAGAGGGGTGTTTTTACCTCTGTGTGGGATGTCATGTGCCAAACTGAAGCTGTTATTGTAATCGTATTGCAAAGTGGGCTGGTCTGACTGCTGGGGTAAAGCAAACAAAAGGCAGGAGAACTTCTCTGTGGGCTGGTGAGGCTGACATGGCAATACAGTCAGCTCCGCTACTCTCATTTTTTTAAAAAATGTTGCAAAAAATGCAAAGAACCACTGTGAAATGATTCAAGGGCTGGAGGAAATTCCCCACAGTGAAAGACTTTAGGAGGTAGTTTATTTATTTTGTCAACAAAGAGCCTGAGAGGAACACTGACTACAGTAAGTCACTGTCTGCATGGAAACCAAAAAAAAAAAAAAAAAACCCAAAAAAACCTGGTATTAATGATCTCTGTAATCCAGAAGCACAAAAAAATTCAAATGAGAAGGCTCATGTATTAACTTTGTATGAAATGTAATTTTCAAGAAACCACCCATGAAGAAAATTAATGTATTCCTTTTTTCAGTTTTCATCTTCATTATTTCAGGTATTATAACTTGGTAGCACTTTATCTTTTTTTTTTATTCATATAAAAATCAATATACCTCTGTGCCATCAATAAAAATTATTATCTAAAATTACAAATATTAGGATATTTATATGCTAAAATTTTATTAAACACAGGAAAATGAGGCTAATATGTGACTCCTGGTTACTTGACTATTAATTATGACTTTGGCAGAAACCTAATTTTTAATATATTTTCTAGTAAGGACCATAAGTTTCAAAGGAGATTCTAGGACTAAGAGGTGGGCTAAGGCTAGAAATAAGCTGCTTCTCAGAGGAAATAAAGCAATGTACTTTCTGTTTTGGATGTTAATCAATTTATGGGAGATTTCTAGAGAGTCCGATAAAAAAGTTAATGGATTTTCTCCTTGGCAGATCTCTTTAGAAAGTCTACTGAATATCCATGGGAAACTTAAATCATCCTTCCAATTGTATTTTTAAATTCATGTTCTTGAAACAGCTCAACAGAGAGGGTATTCTGTATTAACTTCTGTAGTTATGACAGTGGTTTCTCAAGCAGTCTACTGGTTTAATCTTTATTTAACCCTGTAAAGATTTTCTTCAAGAGAGCTTAACTATGGTTGAAATCATGTCAGCTTCTGCATGATTTTACGTAATTTTACCTTCTTCATGATGTGGCATGAGAGGAGTCTGCAGCTCAGTTTACCTCCCTCTGGAACGGCGCACTGTATGTCGACGCACAGGTGACACCAGGGGTGGTGATGTGTCTTGACTGAGCAGATCCATGGAGAGCCCTGGCCTCCTGCACAGCCAGGTAGAGGAATGGTGGGATGGAGCACAGTGCAGATATCTTCCAGGCAACATGCTGGTGTGTTTTTATCTTTGAGTGTGGCGTGAGTGAAGACATGAGTGTGAGGATATTGCTGGGTGGTAGGCCTGGGTGCTTGGAAAAGCTGAGAGATCCCCAGGTTAGAAACAGCCATTGCAAGTGCCCTCTCCTTTCTAACTTAGCCACAAGGAGCTGGACCAAAAGGTCCTTTCCTGCCTTCACACAAGATTTTCTGTATTACGTTGCAGGAAGCATGTAAAAAGTTTAATGGGGAGTTCAACGGACACGTTTTTGGGTGCTCCTAGATCCTCCCTGACTTCTGAATCCAACAAACTCCAGACAAGTGAATGAACTTGCCAGAGAGCATGGCTGTCACCTCAGCAAGCCAGCCTTTGCTCCCTCCAAGGGATGCCATGGCTGCCAACACTATCAATGTTCATCTTGGCATGACCCCGCTTCTGGAAGCTGCCATGGAGAGATAGAAGCAAAAATGCTGCAGGTCTCCATGCCACGCCGGGCACATCCTTGATCTGACTTTCTGTGCTGTTTGGCCAACAACCTGGCTCATAACCTGTTGTTTTGTAATAAAAACACTAAAATGACATGTAAGGAAGACAAGAGACCAGCTTTTGGTGTTTTGTCTATGCAGAGGACCACCTTTGATGGATTTTGGGAAAACGACAATGGGCAAGGTGGAAGCATATGTGCAATGCTGTTAAAAACCTAAAAGACAGCAGCAGTGGAGTGGCAGAGGAAAGCATCCATACTCTCTGAAGCCTGGGATTTAGTTACAGCTTTGCCTGTGCTCCCATATTAAATAAAACTTTAGTAATAATATTGTCCATCCACTTTTAAAATTTGTGCTGCAGTGCTTGCCCCAGTGACCTGCAGCAGCACAACACACCAATTAATGAAAAACTGCATAAAGAAACAGCAAATAAAAAAAGAAATGCCTCTTTTGGACTGAGGATGCAAGAAGACAGGGCTGTGTCAGCATTGCAGGTTCACAAGAGGTTCAGGGCATTTTTAATCTTGAAGCAACAACTACAAAGTTTTGGTGTTTGGTTTCTGTAACACACAACATGGCGGCTGAAGGAAAGGCCCTCTCAACCCCAGCTCTGAAGAATATCTTGCATCTCTGTGGGTCTGTATTTCTCTGGAGAGGGCAGGAGACACCACTCCATGACTCCCTACACTGTGGTAACCAGGGTCCCCATCCACCAAGTAGCAACAGGAGAGTTGATTAATGATTAATGAAGCAAATTCTCCCTTTTTTTACCTCACAATGACGTTCTGGATTTAGGCATGTTTCTATAGTAACAATAATGTCTTCAGAAGAATTTGCTGGTTTATCTCCTGGATTAATTCTATGGAGTCTTACAATATTTGGAATTTAAAGCATCTTTCTGCTCCACTGAAAGCAGGTCACTGTTTCCCTCATAAAGAACATTTTGACATTTAATATTACTAAAATAGGCATTTTTACAATTTTGTTATGCCAACAAACACCCCAAACCAGCCCGCTCCACCCCAAAATAACCAAGCATGAGAGAAATATCTCTGTAATATGCCTATAAAAATGGGGGAAGGGTATGACAAGAAAAAAAGTGCTTTTTCTAAAAAGCAATCAGTTTAGCTCATAATTAAACCATTCCATACATTCCAGAATACCGTATGATATTTCTTTTACAGGATGCATGTTTTGACACTCTTCTTGTTTGCAGGTGCATTTGTACAGATGTTTAGGAGCATGTGTTTTTATGTCAATGTGATATAAAAACTGCTTGGATTTCCAGAAACACTTTGAAATTCTTTGGCATTGACCTGACAGCAGAAAAATCACACAATGTAGTTCCTTCACAGTGGCTGTTTTCAAGGGGTCCTCCACGCTTTCAGAAAGGATCAATGTGTTTCAGAGTCAGTATCCACATTGTGCTAAAATTACTTTGTGGAGCAGAGGGTTAATTCTTTCAGTCGCTTTTATTATATTTTAAAAGACCAAAGATTTATTTTTCTAAATATGAGCTCCACGGTTTTTCTCCCTGTTTTAAGAGATCTTTAGGGCAGAACGTGCATTAAACCATCCTATTTTCAGGTGAGTTGTATGCTAAGGCTCTCTCCAGTACTTTGGCTATGAACATCAAGGGTCAGTGCGGTTTACCTACCCAGAATGTATGAGTTCGATCTATGCGACACCCTGTGCCCTTGCAAGGCAAGGTCAGTGCACACCTGGGGCCTCTGGACTGGCCCTGAGAATACAAGTAGGGGAGGCTCCCTAAAACCTGCAGAATTTTGAAGTGGTTTAGCCATGAAAATAATAATAATAACAAAAAAGCTATTCTGAAAGTTGTTGGAGGCTATTCTGACCTTTATTTTAAAAGCTTTAGCGACTCTGGACATGGTCCTGTGCATGACCTAGCTGGCCCTGGTTGAGCAGGGAAGTTGGACGAGGTGATCTTCAGAGGTGCCTTCCCACCTCAACTATTCTGTTTTATTTTCTGCCTTGACAGCTGCTTTCTGCAGCAGTGGTCCCACGCAGCTCAAGGCTGTAAGACCAGGCCCAAGACCTCTTCTAACACATGCCCATTTTGTGCTATGCTGGCCACAAGGGACAGAAGCTTGTCAGCTAGCGGGAAGCAAGGAGAGACGCATAAAGACACTACAGAGGATGTGCAGAAGTCACCAGGGAAAACACAGCCCTTCTCATTACCTGGGAGGAGGTAACACACAGCAGGCTGCAAGGTGAGCAGTAGAGCTCTGGCAGATGTGCTGTGTGCTGCCATGGGACCTCATGCCCGCTCTCCAGGTGTCCCTGGGGCTCTTGTGCCATCTTCTGCTCCTGCAGGGATCAGAAACAGAGAGAGGATAGGCTGAGGTGGCTCACCAGGTGGGTTTAGGAGGTCTGCCAGTAAAGTGCGGTATCCTCTGATATCCTAGATCCCCCTAAAACCTTATTGAGCTCTTCTCCGTCTCCAGTTTTCAGTATCGCATAGCTGCTGGTTGATACACCTAAACAGATACATACACAGAGAAACATACTCATTTTACCAACTTGAAAAAAAATACAGTCAAACTGTTGCATAAAACCTAGGAATAAGCGTTACTAAATGACCTAATGGAACAGTAACACCCACACCCTTTTCGTTATTACTAATCAAGTGTATTAAACTTGCAAAGAAACACAAAGCGGTCAGAAAGGTGTAGTTCCTGAACACAGGTGGCAAGCAGTAGTGCCTGAACGCAGAGAGTTCCTGAACCATGTGAAAGGAGCCACTACAAATGCGATGTAGTCTATGATCTTCTGCATTTTGTACTCTGCAAATACTTTCACTTACGCTCTGACAATAGTGTCAATCAGGGCAAGCAAATACTCTCACAATGAGTGTTAAGAAACTAGTAACCTGGGAAAGCGAAAAAAAAAAAAATCTCCACGTGGGAGCACCTGTGGATATGACAGATGTCAATGTTGTGGCTTATACACAAGGAGCCAAATATCTGCAGGGGTGATTTTGCAGCCATGCAAACTTGGGAATAACTCTGTGTAAGAGAACTTGGAACTATTTATTTGTACTAAATTGGTCCTGGGTTTAAGTATTTTTCTCTGTAGCGTTTTCAGGATAACATTGAGAGACTGCCAATCACACATGTCACCTCACAGAATTTCTGCCGTGATTTTGATTATTACTTGCAAATATGCTCAATAGTCTAGGTACTACTTGTTTCTAAGATGGCAGTGTGCAAGATTTCAGCCTAATAAACTATTTTCTTTCTTTCAGATCCATGCTTTTGGTATTTGAACCCAGGTATGTACCAATTCAAAACTGTGATGAAGACTGAAGATCAGTTGAAGACTGTTATAAAGACTGAAGCCTACAGCTTCCATCTGTCTCTTTACAGAATTTGAGGTGTATGTCCTAAGGCTTTGGATTTTCCCGCTTCCGCGTCTTTTGTGTCCATAAAATAGGTTGAAGAATTACATTTCATCTCATCTCAGCATTTTCACTGAATGGGAATACAGGTGAAATTTTCTCATCTCCTAAAAGAAAGGCACTGTAGAAGATGTGTGTTATTTTTCCATATGTAAAAAACACCACTCTAACTATATTTTATTTTGGATAATAAAAGTAAGTTGGAGAAGTGGAGGGACAACTTTGCAATGACTGTGCATAATACGGTACTCATACTGATATGAATAAATAGCTTAAGTATCAGTGAAATCCTGGGAAAAAGGCAGAGATCAGATTTCTTCCTAAGAAAATAGTCCGTTTTTATTTAAAGACTGCAATTTGCTTTTACTAGTGTTCGTAAGAGTATTTAACCATTCGCTGATCAATATGCATGTTCTCTATCTTCTCTGTCGAGTTCCCCTTACTGCCTGAAAGAAAACCAGTGCTCTCCAAATGCATGGGTTGTGATTAGGCGTGCAAATCAAGACAAAGTGTTGATAATACCTGTTAAAATATCTCTACTCATTTCTATGGGACAAATCAGAATTGATGCGGGCAGTAAGAATCTTTTTATGCGGCGTCCCCACTTCTGCTTAGACCAAATTCTGGCTGCTTCAGCCAGGAGAGTCCTGCTTTTCAGCGCTTCTCTTCTACAGGTCCATTTGCAACTTTGTGAAAAGCCATGTTTTTTCCCCCTCAAGACTATCCTACCCAAGTGTTGGGTCAAGCAAAGGCTTTGGAAAGATATCCTGACTGCTCTCCAAATAGAGAACACCCCAAGCCACTTTCTCCTGAAATTTTTTGGGATCTAGCTGAATGCTCACCAGCCTCCGAGGGAGCAGGAAGCTAAGCTATCCTGTTTATTTTAAGGCATTAGAAAGCAAAACGCTTGGAGTTTTAAGCCATGAAGCAAAACAGTTCAAAAGAATATGACCAGCTCAAGGGTTTTGAACTGCCAACATCACATGCAAAATAAAGGACTATGCTGCCTTTCTGTTACCTGTGTCATTTTAATATAACTCTTCCTTGTCACAAGACTTTTCATAAAAACAACCCTTTATTCAAATAGCATTATCCGAGGGAGGATGAAGTTAAAGAGCTGTGACAGACTGAAGGAAAAAATAAAAGTCATATTATCAAAAGGAGTCCTGTGTGACTCATTCAGTTATTTCATGCCTGTATAAGCCCATACTTGCATCACATGTTGTCACTAATTTTCATCATATAAAAATAATACTTAATTTTGAGTGTAATGTGTTCTGTATAAAGATGTTTAAAAGTATAATTGTAATCACATGCCTATCGCACGGAATATTATACCTGGATGCATGGTACTCTGAAGCAGCAACAAGAATTTGGAGACACAGTAAGTCCTCCAGGCAAGAAATAGAATAGATGAAGCAGTTGACTGGCATATCCTGGACACTGCAGGTTTCATTTTTTGTCTAAGCACAATTTAATTCATTTTTGGACAACTTATGCAGCAGTGACTGTTTAGCATGGGAACGTGAGACATTGCACTTAAAATAATTATACACCAGAGAGTACAACGATAGAGGTTTGGAAAGAAAAGTGTTTGGAAATCAAGAAGTGGGAGAACTAATACTGCCCTTGCAGCCTTACCGTGGTGTGCTTATATACACACTTTGTCATGGGCTGTGACATGTGCTCATAGGCAGCGCTCAGCACAGGACCTTCCTCCTTCAGAGCACAGGATGGAGGTGCTCCCGGAGTGAATCAAGGCTGTGCAAGGAAAAGGACTAAAAACAACCCCCGTGCCTGTTGTAGGAACTGGAAAGCATGCAGGGGATGAGTCAGAAAGGGTGAGCTCATGGTTGAGGCAGATTAATGCTGCCCAGGGTACAATTTTTCTGTCACTGCCTCAGCCACAGGTGACTCCATGAAGTGCCCCAAGTCACCCAGTGTAACTCTTTCCATGCGCTAATGAGCCGCGCTTGGTGTGATCCAGGGGTCGATTTGTCCAAGTGCTGACATGGAGTTAGCACCCATGGCACCGAGTGCTCTGAAAAAGCCAGGCTAGTCACACTAGCTAGGCGCCCCTTAAAACCAGAAAAACCCTGTAGTAATGTGCAGAGGTCCCTCTATGTTCAGGATTCCCCTTCCACATGTTTCATTGGGCTAATATTATGAACATGAAGAACACAGAGCTTATGAATCAGAGCTCTCTAATGCCACAAAATTATGAATTTCCATTCTGAAGGCACTGATGTGAGCAGTATGGAGGAGCTTCTATAGCTGCCAGCTATTTTGTTTTGCTGAAGCAACACTTTCTAATCTAGCCTGGGACCATCAGTGTACCGAAAATTACCCTTACGGTAGCCCTTCGTTCATTTCCTTGGGGTGTTTTCCAGCATGAGTAGCTTCTGTGCTGCTAGAAAATTCCATTCGGATAGTGTTACTTTTGCAAGCCAAACACCAACAATATAGGAAGGCTTGGCATTGTGACAGACTGTGAAATTGTGATACTGTCATGTTGCCTGCAGACACCTTTATGTAGTCTTTATTTAAATGATACTTTGGGGGAAAAATGGGCGGGGGGGGGGGGGNCCCCCGTTTTCAAGTGACTAGATCTGTACTGTTCACCTGGCAAACTCATGCCAGACACTACTTTTTCTTCCACGATCCCCTGATCCGTACTAGCTCTGTTCCAACCTCTGCTGACCTCAGTGAGACTTCAGAATCAGAGTGACTTCAGAGACAGAGCTTTAAAACCCGTATATGTCTTGTGAAAGATGTACCAGTAATATTTGTTCATGGGAAGAGCAGAAATCTAAGCTACACCATTGGTTTCACTTCGGTATGTGCAGGAAAGCTAGAAATTCTTTTCTGATTTTAAAGTTATTTTCAATGGCAAACACTTTCATTTGATAAACGTTTTAAAAAATACTATTTATCCTATAGCTACATAATTCTTGCAGAATATTATACGTATAATATTAATAGAAACATTCAGAGACATTTGGCTAACTTTCAATAGGCTTTTGTTTTGGAAGGTGCAGATTTACCAGGCAACCCGGTCCTGTGTGTTGCAAACAATTAATGCTCCTGGTAAATTCATGTATGAGGTAAGCTGTTTCTTCTTCAAGCTCATGCAGTACCTCAGTTGTCCAGTCACTGTATGTTTGATAATCCTGCAGTATAACAAAAGAGCAACAGCAAAGCTCCTTCAGATTCTTAAAGTATATACAGTAGTACGGGGTACTTTAATGCGAGTTTTATTCCAAAACTTTTTTCTCCTCCTCTGTAGATCCTAGGTTGATAAATCTTTAGTGTTTTCCTTGAACCTACTGACCACTCAAGACTATGGCCAGTGCAGTCTCTTTGTCATTTCTCAAGTCACAGAAGGGATAGAAAATGCTGGTCAGAGTGCGTTGTCTGGTACACAGAGCTGAGACCAGAGCCTGGTGGTCTCAGAGCACTACGTCTGGTAGCAGGAGATAAGACGGTCTCTGGTGAATTAGAAGCTCTTTACACCCGGGTGTCAGAAGAGTCCTTCTGTGTTGAACTTGGCCTTTTTGCCTGGTCGACATTCTGAAAGGCAAGCAGAGATTAAGACAGGTTTCCTTGACCAAATGCAGTCACCAGTGCCCACCAGTGCAAAAGTTCTCATTGCAGCAATCATTTTCCTTCTCTGGATGTCCTGGTATCACCTGCCTAGCTGGATCACCCCACATTTCTATGGGGTGACCTCCTATGTTACGTACATTGCAGGAAGGGAGTTACCTGTTGTCATTTGGTCCCATCAATATATTGTTTGGACCCTACTGCAGCAAATTAACATACGAGACTGTACAGTGCAGCTGTAATTATGATTAAAGGGGACAGATCTTTCCAGATACATCCATTACAAGCATACCTGGAATTTGATCTAGCAAACACCACATGCCCATTGCCAACAGTTTGCATGTAATCTGGGCTGTCAAGCAAAGGATCAGTCACTGCAAAGAGAGCGTTGATGTAGATGGCTGTTGCAACAGTGCCATAGCAAGCTCTGCAGGGAGTGTGAAAAAAGCAATTTTGACCTTCATGAAAGGGCTGGCCAAAAAAAAAACCAAACCATCCCAGAAGACATACAACCGGCAAGAAGACAGCAACCAGCATGACACTGCACGTTTGAACACCACATCAAAATATCAGTGCAACTCACTGGAGGAGAAATACCTCAGCTATAGCAGAACAGCAATGTATTTGCAACTCAGGCAACAACGGCAGCACAACGTTTACCAGAGACACACTAAGCCTGAGGCAAAGTACAGAGACGTCATGTTGCCATGCATTGACAGGGGGAAAAACACAGCAAAGCTGGGCTTGCCAGGAGGTTTTGATCAAGTGAATCAGTGGCTGTGTTGACTGAGCAATGAGTCCAGTTGCTAGGTTTTTAATTACTCCCTGGCTCCCAGTTTGGGGTCCAAAAGCACAGGATCGAAGATGACGAGAAGACTTCACAGGGCTTCCTGGCAGGTGGATTTCACTCAGCTGGTAAGGTTTTTCTACAAGACATCCCAGAGCCATGTTGAGTTACTGCATGTGTGGCCTGAGCTCTTCTGCAAAACTGTTCGAGAGTCACACATCCAGGTGGGCTTAGGTTAACACATTTTAGTCTCTCACAGCTGTTTATAGCTGCTGAGGCTAGGGAGAATGGACAAAATAGGAGAAAGGAGACTGAAGATCTGAAATATGGTAGGCAACCACGTCTGCCTCTGGTGCGGGTTAGAGCCAATTTGTACAGAAACACTCTATCTGAACAGTATTTATTTGTGCACTGTGGGTGTTAATACAACTCAGAGTTGTATTAACAAGCTGCATTTATGTCTTTGCACACAGGTACTCTTAGGAAGCCATTACTCTCTCGAAGCAACTCCCATTAATTTCAGTAGGAGATCCAAGCTGATGTCACGGGAGGTCACAGACCCATTAAAATTTGCAAATGAAAACCATAGCTTCCCACGAATTAAATATTTCTACAGAGATGCCCAGCAAATTTAGACAAAGTTTAGTGTATTCAAGCCACCTCCAAGATCACGGGAAGTGAGAACAGGCACCGTTTTAAAATCAATTGTAGCTTTCATGAGCTAGGTGCAATTTTCAGAGCAATCGTGTCAATTCTGCAGATAGATAACCATTGTGCAAGTTAAGAATATAGATTGTATGATAGAAAGGAAAGAGGAAAAAAAAACATTTCCTTTTGAGTTTACATAATTGCAAATGAAAGACAGCAAGAAACATCAGGGAGTCACTTTTCACAGAAGCACAGGTAGCAGGGGCTTAATTAGCATTGGATCATACGTATCAGACTGAAAATGTGTAACGAATAGCTAGCAGTTTCACATGAGACAAGGCTGATAATCTGCTCTGTTCTTTCAGAAAACATGTATCTATGGAGAGAAATGATTCTGGCCGCAAATAATCACACTGAATGCTGCAGACCTGCTAAAAGGATAAATCTGAGCCTAAAACACCTGAAAATGAGCCTTAAAAAGTATATTCAATGACCCTGTAGTTTATATGGCAGAAAACAGAACTTTCTGCCAGATCAAGCCACATCAGAGTTGTACAGTTTACCTTTATCGAAAACAACCCACAGCAATCTTTTGTGTTGTTTGGATTTATTTTCTTTGCATCTGACTTAGACAAAGTATGTGTCATGTTTAGAATCTATACTCGTACAATTTTTGGACAATTTTGTAGAGCTGTATTAACTGCTATAGGTTTTAAAGTTACTTTAAGATGACTAAAAAGAGAGTGAATGGGTCGAACACTACACAGGGAAGCTGGTGGTGTCAGGGAGAGATAAATGTAAAAAAAGTAATCCCATTTCCAGACAAATTGAGACACTGGTTGGGTTTGCATTACTTCTTCATCCAGATGTTACAGAATTTACCAGCGTGTCTCTAGGGACCTCTCTTCAGCCTCCACCCTGCAGGCCTGGCCACATGGACTGATCTATGATAACCATTCCCTCTTGACTTAATAACTTGTTTCAAGTTTCTCCCCCTTTTCCTCGGAAAAGTCTTCTACTTGCAGAGTCCTGCTAATTGCTGCTCTGGTGATAATATTTTTTGACAATCTGGCTGTCCTCTGCTTCTCCAAGCTGCCTCTGCAGACCCACTCTGGGGAAGTATATGTTTACAGTAAATAAAAATTTGAGGCTTCCTTAACTCTCAGGCGCTTGGTCTTTCAGAGCACTGCTGAGTCACCTGTCTTGCTCTGTCGTGGTTTCAGTATTTGCCAGAAGAGTATTTCCTACAATGACTCCCCCTTCCTTGCTTTCCCCATGTTGCTGTGGTTCCTGCTGCACAGCCAGGACAACCAGGGCTCAGCCAAACCTCTCACTGGTCCCCCCGTTTGCTCGCAGGTCACTCTGCTATTTTTTCCCTACCACTATCAGAAATAATCCTTCATCTGCCAGTCCATCGTGGGAAATAATCCTGCGTTTACCGGTATGGTTCTTCACACAGCACAGCAGAGCGTAGCTCTGAACACTACTCCTTCCTTCCATGGCCCTGCAATCAGACAGCAAATGGTACCGGAGCATTTAAAAATAATGTTTCCTATTATTATGCTTCTCTTACTTTACCCTAATTTCTGTCTTTGTTCCACACTGCAAACACTGATTCTACAGGGAGCAAGATTCAGTAGTTCACCATAAAAGAGGACAATAAAAAAAATCAGATTTTCATCTGTATGTTGTTCATTCACCTATAGAACTCGAAAACAGACTTGAAGCCAGAGGTCTTAGTGACCCAAAGAGATTTCTGAAAATCCTACTTGTTGATGGAGCTGACAAATTTACTTGCACCTTTTCTACACCAGCATTTCCCCCTGCCTCAGATATTTCTCATCGATCCCTGAAACAGAGCTTTTAAGAGTACAGGGAAACACTTCAGCCAGGGGGATGACAGCTTAGCTTTGGCCAGAACTGAACCAGATTTATGATGTCTGAACAAGACCAAGAATTAAAGCATGGTCTTTGGAGACCATGCTCTAAACCGAGCAGATAAATTATTTTTATATTTGGATGCTTCTGTTTACTTAACTCATGATGTCTTTAGTTTAACAGCTTAATATTTCTTTGAACAATCATGAGATAAGAAAAGGACTTCAGAATTGCTTCTCATCTGTATTAGTAGATTACAGGCTAAATTGCAGAAGTTTTCTGAATTCAAACTGACCAGGGAATACAGAGATGTGACAGTTTATCATTAAACCAACGAAGATTTCTTCTTTGTGGTTTTCTCCCTAAACATCAAATCCCTGTCTTATTCAGATACATGTGGATCATTCCTGCAGTGGTGGTACCTTTATCCTGTACAGAAACAAGGCGCTGTTTCTGCCCGTGTGATATTCCCTTGCTCAACTATCCTTTGACGCAGCGCCAGGCAGATTCTTCATTGTCACAAGCAGGTATTTGGGTAGCGCTACAGTGCACAACAGAGCAGCGTACTGCGTGATCTCCCTTCGCTCGGGAGGCAAAATACAAAGCTATTAATTAATCACATTTCAGTCCTACTTTTTGTCTTTAATATTGATTGACCATAGACTTGTGTTGTTGGACTTTTTGTTTAAATAAATACTGTTTACAGAATACAAGAGAGGTCCATAGCTGTACCTGTCAGTTTAATATGTTGAATCAGTACTCCCTCTGCTCGTACTGCCATTATGCAAATGTCTTTAAGATGGAAGCGAAAAATAGCAATGACGTATATATTCATACACATATATGAAAATACGCCTGTTAATAGGTACATTGATATATGCTAAATATGTACTTGTAGTCATAATATCAATCCCAATTAGTTACACTTTTTACATATCAAAGGAATAATTTAAAAAAATCTTTATCAGCATAGATATTTTGAGGCATAATCCTTTCCCACCCAGTTTCCCTGAAGCGCGTTTGCCTTTTGAGCATTAGCGCTGAGCTTTTCTTATTTGTTCCAGAACCACATTCTTTTCCTCCACGAAGCTCTATTGTGATCATGCCTTGCTCATAGGTAGCTGTAGGAAGTAATCGTTAAACTAGAAACACTTTTTAGAGATAATTCTATCTAGCAGACCCAGAATAAGCCTGAGCCGATGGCAATACCTTGTTTGGAAAAAACATATTTAGAAACTTGACAGGCATTTTGCCATTGGCAGGGATAGCCCTATGGTATAGGTTTTTAGACTTTAAATTACCCATTATAATGCAGATCCTTTCTTACATATGAAGGAGCTGCTTATCTAGGTCCTGCCTCGGATTTGGGAACCCTTGCAGACTCCCTGGCAGCCAGTCTCATCACTGAACCAAGGGTGCTCTACCCTCCCCTTTTCAATTTGTCAATAATTACAGCAGAGAAAGCCACACCCTGTGCAAGGTGGCAGTCCCTTCTGCCTTTCACCAGTCAGTGGTTCGCTGGAAGCCCATTTTTTTCTTTTTTTGCTTGGAGAGTGTATATTAGAAAAAAAGAAATCCCAACACTTTAATAGACCCATATTTAAGTCAAACTGAAGATGATATCCCAGCATGTTATGACTTTATGGAAACTATTTGCATGCAATTTTTCCTGGATTTCTTTTTTGATATCAGCGGAAGGGAGGCTTATGAAAGAGTTTCCTCTTATAATTACACAGAGCAACTTGTTTATCGGAGTTTGTTATTCAAAATCTCCATTAGGCACTCAACAGCTAAATTAGAGTTCTGAAAACCACAAGTGTTCTGCAGCTTTTGAACCTCAGGCTACTTTCTCACTTGAGGCACTTGAAAACTTGTATATGTGATATATATAATGAAGTTAGCAATGGAAGCTGCAATCCCAGAAGATCTTCCTTTCAAGAGCTAATGGGATTTATAAATCCTGTTTTCACATTATCACTAGATACACGAGTGCAGTTTCTGACTATTTATTTACAGCTTTTTATATCAGCTGTATGTTTTCATCTCCGTTTTTTTCCCCAGTAGAAGAACTTCTCCGTGCCTATTAAGTAGATGCAGCTCATCTATGAGTATAATGTAAGGCAGAAAACAAGTAGAGATAATATTTTACTTCCACTGGTCTCCATCAAATCTAGTGCCTTATACTGCTTCCATATTCCATAGACTTTGAGCCACGATCTTCTGGAAAAAGAAAATGAAGGCAGCTGCTCAGCCTGTCCATAAGGAACAGGTAGTGGTGGGGGATTTTGTTTGTCTACCAGAAACCTCAACCTGAGAAGGAGAGTCTCTTAGCTGCAACTAAAGGATAGAAACATCTGCTAGCAGGTCAAACTGAATGCAAAATCCTGTTAAAACTGACAAGGAGCACTGAGATACATGATCTGAGCAGCAGAACGGGGGGCCTATGATGGTGAAACCAGGACAGTAATCTTCCAGTGATTTTTAGGGCAATCAGTGAGCTGACAGCCATAATTTTGACAAGAATCATCCTTCTGAAGTTTAAACTAAAAGGGAACACGCTTGACTGGTGAAGAGCAACAGGATAAGAGCATCAGAAAACTTCAGCCTATCAATTACATGAAGACACGTGCAAGACACACCACTTGGGCTAAGTGAAGGTGGACAAACATCTTCCCTCCAAAGTGATGAGGACAGCATAGATATTTTTTTCATAAAGAAGTAAAAACCTCTGTCTGGGAAGCGAGTTATGGCATTGTATATGCTCAACTAATTGAGAGAAGTCAAAGAGTGAAGGCATTGGTTCCAGACTAGTGCTGAAGACCTGATGGAGAAAAAATGCATTCAGGTAAGATGCAGAAACGAGTCTCTACCCGCTGCATGTGTCACATTTTGAGGACAAGGGCAGGGAACAGCAAAGTGCCCAAAGTGATCAAGCGAGACATGGGTGATATCTGCTGACATTGGTGCAGTGAAAAGCTGGAAGAAGAAATGAGAATGGTGACACCACCCTCCCTCAAGAGCGTGGCGGTGCCCGATTAATGCGCTTCCTTGCTCTTACTACAAAGATGGAAAAAGAAGTCTCTGTATCCGTGGAAGAGGCATGCATAATGATTTTTTGAGTCAGGTGGGCTAATATCGTAGGAATGGAGGTTGCAACTGCTTTTTGTTATCTCCTATATCCCTCCCAGTGTTCAAAGAAGCTCCAGGAGAACTTCATCTATTAATTTTGGTCAAATCAAGTGGCTGTGTTTGAACGCATTAAAAAAAATATAAATGGGATTAAGAACATGATTTTGTTTCAGAAATGGTTACTTTTTAAAAGTGTATATTTTTTAAAAACCCTTCAATTCATTTTAAAAGATCAACTTTATAACTGTCTTAATATGTGCTTATACTCGATAAAGAAAAGGGTGATTAAGAGCTCCCCCTCACAACAGGATTACTTTTCATACCAGTCTTTCCAAGAACCCACAACCCTGAACTTTTCCTTTAGATTCAAGTACTTTTTCTTTTTTTTTTTTTTTTTGTTCAGTCATCAAACCAGGAGGAAAAACCCCAATCCTTTATCAATTCCGCCCAGATCGTAGGCAGCAGGTGATGACTCCTTGTAGGACAGCGTCTGCCTTGGGTGATGCTGACTGCAAAGAGGAGGCGAGTCATGAATCGACAAACCAGGCCCACACCCAACCCTTCCTTGCCTCTTCCCCTACCCTTTCTGTCGATCAGGTGCTGTTGCTCAAATGACACGCTTTCCCACACCAAAAGCAGTTTCCAAAATGCTGTTTAGCTGTTGCTTTAGCAGTACCACTTTTATTTACAGCCTTTCTTTTAACCATCATGCTAAATACGTAGCATACTGCACAGCATCGGCAGTGCAGACACTATTTGGTCCTACAGGCCTAGGGGGAGTGCCATAAATTTAAGAGGGGCCATCTCCTGGCCCGTCAGACTTTTACCTTTGTAGAGAATTTGTACCAAACACACCTGTGACAAATCTCTTTTCTCCTTCCCTTTTCTTGGATTATGAGTGTAATAAAACACAGCCTATGACGGTAATGGTCTGGTAATACTGGTTGAACTATTTGGATGCTAGGAGACACCGCAACTGAGGGCATTTGTTCAAACAGTGTATTGGATTACAGGATTCTTTTTGCTTTTTGTTTTGCTTTTCTCTGCAGGACCCATTTGTATACGGAACGAAGCAGGAGCTTGCTTAATACAGCTCTTCGGTGTTTTATCTCACCTTCATTGTCTTGTCTAACCACACAGTATTTCTGTTCTTTCATGACAGGAGAATTGTCGCTTCTCCTGCGCTTTTCTGTGCACTCTGAACTGTCTGAATACAAAATAAATAGGTGTACATTTACTGCCACAGCACTCTGGTGTTGGGGGACTTTCACTTTCTCTCGCCCTTTTTACATCAAGAGAAATTAAACTGTCAGACCACCCATTCATTGTACGGTCAGCTTCAGAGAGGGAGGATTTCTCCTTTTATAGCACTTACATTATACAAACTTGTAATACGGGATAATTATGGAGTTCTACAACAGCTGTGCCAGGGACATGGTGATACTTGAACTAATTTTCCAGATATTCCAGGCAAACTAGTAGCACTGGGAGAGCCACAAAGGATTGCACTATTTGTGTTATGCAAGCGAGCACCATCCTTTTCATAGTCCAGCGCCACATCACCTAGGCATGACCACTAACTTTGAAGCCCAGTTTCCAGCTCTTTAAAAGCCATGTGTTTGAGTGCTAAGTGCTTTTGTGAGTCTTACATCAGAAAACGGGGGGTATAAATTAAAGGATTTGTCTGCACGGCAAAATGAGGCGTGTCAGCTTTCGCGCACACAAGGTAGTACAGCTAAAGCCATGGGTGAAGAAGGCTCAAGCAGGCTTTGCAATATGTCACCTGGGGAAGGGCGGTGGATGCTCGCTAGTTATGGCCCATGCGTGCAGGCAAAGCTTTTTATTTATGGCTCTGTTTATGGCTTGCAGGAGCAAATACACCACAATTGCTAAGCTGTTATGTACGGTAATTCTAAAATGAGGCCCCTCTCTGTCAGTTCCTCGGGGCCGTCACAGTCTCCAAGCAGTGATTCAGCTGCGAGCTCAGTGTGTGGAGGCAGCTGCTTGCCTGACGTCAGCCTTTCATTGCCAGAGAGCTCCCTCTCACAGAGGCTCAGAACATGAGTTTTGCAAGATTTCCCCCTCAAAACTGCATCTTCCCACTAAGAAAAGCAACAAAATTTATGGACTTTTCTTCCAGAAGCTGTCACTGGCAACAGTAAATTCTAGAGGATTAAAGTCTCTCTCTCCATGTCAGTTACAAAAGGTCAAAACAATGTCCCTTGTCTATGTGTCTTACTTCTCTTCTGTGGCCCATTTTGGCATAGTCCCTTGTCTCCAGTCTTTCCTCCCTTGGTGACCCACCCTGTCCTATCCTTCTCCTCTCCTGCTTCCCTCGGATGCGTGCTCAGCGTTTGAAGGCTCCTGCTCCGCTGGGTGCTCCCACAGAACCTCACCCCAGCTCTGCCAACACTTGGCGCAACACTCGTGCCCAAACACGTTAGAAAGTAAATGAACATTTCGCGTTGCTACAGACGTGGGCAGAGAGCCTAGAGAGAGTGGTTTCTCTCCTACCGTCTCCAAGATCAAAACTCAAAATGATTGATTCTGCTGCGAATGGCACCTCGAAGCCCAGGTGATCTCTCTGATAAGGCAAGGTACAATTAGTCCACGGCAAACACAGGGCACGGAGAGCAAGTGAAGCCACACCAGGCACAAAAAGCTAATAGCCCAACCACTGATGTGATGAAAGCTTACAGTTGATAGTACCTGAAAAGGCCTTACTTCTTCCAACGAACACCAGATTATTTATTATGAAGCCTGGTCTGGGTTTGAAGGCGAGTATTTTTTAGCCAAGAAAATTACAAACGTGTGGAACCTTGAAGCCGGGTGTACTGCTCATGCCAGCTGAACAGCTTGCAAAGAGACTGGAATAATATGTCTGAAATTCAGAGGACTCAGAATTTCTTTGCCTTTTTTCCTTTCGCTCAGCCTTACTTTTGGGGAGAACAGAGAATGGAAAACACCATTTTTGAAAGCATCAAACCTGAATACAGCCATGAAGGGTTTATATTCTTCAGTCTTTAGAAGGAAGTATTGGCTGTTAAGGTCTGCATACAGGTGTCCAGCCCCAAGGCTGATCTACTAGGAAAACAATGTGGAAAAGAGCCAAACATTGCAGAGGATGGAAGGGGGAAAGCAGCTGGCCGGCCACACCTGGGATTGCACTAATCAAACTGGAACTGGAAAAAACTACCAGGCATTTCAGAGAGTGAAATAGGAGCATTGGGAACTCCCTTTAGGTGAAACCTCAAGAGCAAGGGAGATGCTCGTTTATTGGCTGTCACTGAGGCCACATCAGCAAAGCTGGGGCCCATGGGGAAAGATTAAATACAGGCAGGTCAGTTATTTGGGAAAGGAAAAGGTGTGAAAAGGGATTGCTAGGTAAAACAACTCCTGCCATTGCGGCTCTGTGGGTTACCATCAGCAGGTGACCAACACAGCCCGGAGCAGGACAATAAACCTGTTTTTGTAACCATGCTGTGTGCATCTGGCCTGCTTCCCTTCTCAGAGGGGTCCAGAGGGTGTCCTTGAATGCCAAGCTGGAAGGGGTTGGAGGATGGACTGAACATCAGTGGTCCTAATCAGTCTTCCTAATATACACCCAACTTTATTTTGATAATTTATTTTCATTTTAATTAAGATTTAGTGTAAGAAGAGGTGTTCAGAAGTAGTTTGTGTTATGGCAGACTATTGGCCTAAGCCTGTTTACACTCTTCTGCCGCGTTGCCTTTGTAGCGGCCCTTTGCTGAGTGTAGCCATGAGGGCGATGGCTGCGCTCCAGAAACACCTTGGTGTTCTGTACCTTGTCCCACTTGTTTTTCTTCATTAATATACTGCTCAGGGAAGGTTGAGGGACTTGCCAAATCCGGGCACTTTCTGGAGGCATTTCCCTCAGTAAAGCGGTACACAGGAGCTTGTGTCAGTCTGTCTTGTGTCTGTGCCCTTGTCCTCTGTCCACATGCGTGTGCTCCTCTCCACAGTATTCCCTGTCAAATACTCTCCCTGGTTAGCAGCCCAGAAAGGAAACTTCAGCAATACAGAGAACTCCTGGGGGTGCACGCAACAGTCTCTACTTGAGCCGGCGGATCCCTCTGCTAATTCACCCACGAAGAAAGTTTGGGAGAAAAAAAAAATATTAGCCAGCTCAGGATGAACTCAGAAGCACAAGCTCTGTCAGGCTGCAGCCACACAGTGCGATCCTTTCCCAATCCAGTTACGCGAAGGGTGGTTTGACAAATCAAACACACAAAAGCTGCAACTGTGCATGTCTCAGGTGATTCCCTCAGTGAAGTTTGGCGTGAAAGTAAAAAAGAAAAGAAAATAACCCCCTGACTCCTCTGCCATGTAAAAATCTCTTCCAACTAAGCCTAGTAGGGTCATAGCAGACTTCCAGTCTCTGACAACCTACATTTTACTGAAGGTTCCTTCAGTTTTTGGAACTTTATCAGCATTCATCTGACCCTCCTGCAGCAGTCAGCTGTTTGGCATTTGCTTGGCATCACAATGGGGTGATTCCTTCCCTAGAGCTAAAGGTGCCAGAGTTTCTCATGCCAACGGGTTTTAAAGCAGCCGAACATTTGGCAAACTGAGCAAAGAGAGAGGAAACAAGAGCTTGGGGTCCCCAGAAAGGGATGGTGCAGCAGGAGTGGTTGGAGGAGAGGGAGAACAAGGGTGAAGGAAAGACTGGGAGGAGAAAGGAGTGGGCAATCAAGTGGAAATTAGGGAGGCCACATGGCAGTTATGGACTTGCGATAGAGATATGGGTGACAGCTGTGATTTTATGAAGCATATGAAAGTGCGACACGCTTTTTAGGCGTTTTGAGGCTTTTCCGCTGCTGTGTGATAAGGGAAATGCAGCTGCAAGAAGGCATATGGCTCAGATAAAAGGAGGCTAATAAACATATGGATGAGGTTTAAACCCAGCTAGATCAAAGGAATATATTTGGCTATTCTCGTAACAAGGGCTTTATCCTTGCCTTGCTATTTCCCCTCAGATAGGAAACACATCCTAGAGCCCCAGGGCAGTTCAGCCTTTTTCTCTAGGTCTCCAAACAGCATTTATGAGAGTCTAAAAGGAAAACCAATCTTCCAGTTTACACTTGCTCCCAGCACAGCCCCCTGATTTCTCTCCAGTCTCAGCTTCTCGCTCCCCAGTACCACCCTCAGTCCTTTACAGCTGCACCCACCCCAAGCAGCAGTTACACACACACCCCCGCCCCAGCCCCTGCACCCCCAGATCAGGCCAGGATGCTCCACAGCTCTGTCCCTGGGCTGGAGAAAGGAGACGCATGCTTGGGTCTTACCCTTCTCCAGGAGCGAGTCCAGAGCCGTTGCACATAGATGGATGCACTGACCTAGATAGGCTGCCTGCGAGGCTGCTAACACCTCCCGCACCCGCCAGCACCGATAAAAGCCGCCATCACTCTCTGCTGCAAGTCCTCACCCCATAGCTAAAGCTGCCAGGGCTCGTTTTACCAGGTGTTTTTCCTCTGCACGTTGCTTAAATGTTTGCGATATTCCTTTTTAGCTAGCCTGACCCTCTGCAGAGGGGAAGCTCCTGCCCTTCAAAGCACAGACCTTTCCCCACCCAGCCACTGATTGCCATCACCTACCCCGGCTGCCTGGCCTCGGGTACAGGGAGAGCTGCCTGAACCCCAGAGGATACGCTTTTTTCTTTAAGGAGCTCAGCAGATCACTCTGTGCCTCTTCACTCCCATTTAATGCAGTAAAGGTAGCAAATGTGTTTAGCTAAAAGAAAATGACAACATTTTAAAGACAGCATTGAGTGTGATTTGGGGGCAGGATTTGGTCCATTGAGGAATAATGACTCCCCCTTTAAGGTAATACCTACTTTGTCTGTTGCAAAATAATACAGCTATGTTTACTCTTCATTCGTATTTGACCAACAGACAATATTGTCTACTTTCAAAAACACATCAGGCCACACAAAAGAGCTGCCAGATTCTTACTGAGCTGATGATTCCTTTTGTATCCTTGTTTTCCTTATCTTGGAATCCAGGCCGTCATCTTTAATTATTTTTAAATGAACTGCCGCATCTTATCTCTTATAGAATATTTTATTCTCTGTTCACTCTTGTATCTCTTCCTTATTCACAACACTAAAAGGAAAGAATTGTGATTCTTCTTTGATTATTAGTGTTTTAGCTCATTGCTTCTTAAATTGGGGAAACTTTTAAAAAAACAATTTATACCCAGCTCTCTTATTCTGGTTCTCTGGTGTGAGTGTCCTTCCTGGCTGCTCAGCTTGTTCCAGCAGACTTTCCTCATGTGCTGGATGATGAAACACCGTGTCCTCCAGCTTGCCTGGAGTGTATCAGCTACGTGATGTTGGAGAAGGGCTCCTAGAGACTTTATCTGCATTACTCCACTTCTCCTGCTGCATTAACCGCAGGTCTAACATCATGACCACTATGCCCCTCCCTGCCACCGATAACGCCATGGCCCTTTCCACCCTGCTTGACACAGCTTTTGTTAATAACTACTATCTGTTTAGGCACAATACATTTCTGCATGGAGTTTGCAGTCTCCAGGCTGAACTTCATACGAAAGGAATATAGTATTTCACAATTGTACCCTGCTCTGCAGGAAGGAGTGAATATAGAATCATAGAATCATAGAATGGTTTGGGTTGGAAGGGACCTTAAAGATCTTCTAGTTCCAAGCCCCTGCCATGGGCAGGGACACCTCCCACTAGACCAGGCTGCTCAAAGCCCCATCCAGCCTGGCCTTGGACACTTCCAGGGATGGGGCATCCACAGCTTCTCTGGGCAACCTGTGCCAGTGCCTCACCACCCTTACAGTAAAGAATTTCTTCCTAAGAAGAATATGCCTATCAGTGTACATGAATATACCCACCAGTGAACGTCACTGTCATGGGGCTTGGATATTGTCTGGAGGGTCGGGACAAACACCAAAGGGACTGCCATTTAGTATAAAATTCTAAGAACTCTTGCTGTGATTGGCATGAAGAGACTGCAGACCTCTTTTAGATGTTTAAAGTGTTTGTGAGATGTCCATACGAGCCTTCCTAACCCTTTGGCATCTAAATATTCTTAGATCTCCAGGGCTTTCACCTGCTAACACCATCTGTGACATGGTGGGCCCCGTGTGGTTGCTGCGTTACGGCCAGCCAGCAGCAGCCACTCGCTGGTCACTGTTGTGGCCTGGGAAAGGAGAAACCTGCTGCACCTGGTGGAGCTGTCTGGGGGCGCTGAGGGCCATTGTCAAAGGTGACTTTGGCATGTAGGCGCTTCTTTAGAAACCAGGCAGGTGGTCTAGACTGATAGAGATCTGGGTGGGAGAGGTGGAATTGTGACACGTAGAAGCCGGCTTTTCTTTAAGATTATTTTGATTGTGGGCTCTTATTCACAAAAATCAAAGCCTGATCTATGCAATCTAGTCCCTATAGCAGGGACAAAATGTAGATAAACCTAGGTAGCTACATTTCTATTTGTTCAGCACAACACATGCTTCTAGTGATCAATAAAATACAAATTTGGAAAATAGGGGACTGAGTGAAATAGGTTTTTAGCATTTTGATTATCACAGGCAGAATGTAATGAAGTAGCTCTGTGCCTTACCACTCAAATTGGCATCTTATAATGTACGAGTGTGCCTCTCGGGAGACATTTATTTAATATTTTATTATATTAGGCTTAAAATTAAGACATATTCTGTACAGAATTACAATCACATGAACCTGCAAATACAAGAGGGCAGGTAAAAGCTTAGACACACAGATGCAGGGTAGAAGAGGACCAAGTATACAGATTAGTGAGAATAGAGAATGTGACACTGGGCAACAAGCTGCGCTGACACGGACATGGAAATAATGAGAAGTGTCCCAAAGAGTGGTGTACAGCACCCAGCAAAGCAATCGGAGCTGCACACCGGAGAGCAGAACAGTAACTGGCATCAGAGCAGAAGCCGAAATGAAAGCTGACAGTGGAACAAATGTTGGTCGGTAAAACACGGGCTGATTATACACCAGTTAGCATTGATTTGGATGCCAAGAATAACAGCAGGCACTGGAACAGAGTGGGGGAGTGCGAGGCACTGAGAAAGAGCTCGGCACAACAGAGCAGGAGATGATTAAACAAACAAACAACCAACCCCCTACCCCAAGGAGGAAATAATTAAAGCGGCACGAGGAGGGAGCCGCAGCTGCCTTCTGTGGGGAGCAAATTCTGCGGCGAGCTGGCAGAGCTGGAAAGCCAGCAAATGGCAACGTTAAATTACTGGGGGGAAAATGAATCGGTGTTACCCGTTAGCCAGCATATGGTTGAATTTTCTGAGAAAAGGGGCATAAGCGCTTTTATTAATGACCGTGGCGAGGAGATGGGCTGGCGTGGAAGGAGGTTTGATTCCCAGACCATCTGCCGTCCTGCCTGCCAGGCGATGGTAAGGCAGGCGGCCACCGGCCAGCCCTGGCCCAGGACAGCGTCCCTTCTCACTGGCAAGGGGAGGTGAGACCTGCTCACCTGCAGTTGTCCCATGCAGGAGGGTCTCATTTAACTTTTGAGCACCAGCATTTGGATTTGGGGACCTGTTGGAAGTTGTCATTCCAACAAAAGGCACTGTTCACCCAGGGAGCGGCATGTCCGGGCTCTGTGTGGCCAGGAGGCGGCCTTATCAGGCCTCTCTCTTACCAGGATAACAAGGAGAAACAGCCAGTAGGTTAAATGATGTCAGATCTTGTGTTTCATGATATATAGAGCCCATGTTTCTGCATCCATCAAGCCATTTCCTATTTCTTTCAAGCACACATAGCAAGTATTTTTCGTCTCCTTTGTTACATTTTGTTGATGAGCAGGGGTAAAGTTAAGCAGTTAGCAAAACCCATCACGTTCACTGAAGAGAATTAGAAAATGTGATCACAGAAATAGCTGGCTATCGTGTACAAATGCATACAGATGGAGAGGGCTGGAAAAAAAGGTTATTCCAGTCGATAGCACAGAATGGCTGGCCTCGCCTCTACAGAAGAATTTAGTACAGCGACTCAAGGATTTGTTTGTAAAGCTGGGATGTACTGCAAAAATTATAAACAGCGTAAGGACCTGGGTGAAGAGGACAGTATAAGAAGATCCATTGGTAGGGGTGTTACCAGCACGTATCTCCAACTGCAAATTAGCCCATTTCCCTTCAAGCCTATGGTGCAAGACAAGGCCTGTGTTTACAATGGATGACTGGATAATTTCATAGGAAGAGTTAGGTAGGAGTGTGAAATGCAGTGGGGAAAAAAGTGTGGGATAATTCACCTGGGGTCAAAGAAGAAGGTCTGCTGCCGCGGGCTGAGGTGGTGTGAAGGGATGCTGGGGAGGAGGGTGATGTGTGTCACTGCAAAACCATCCGCTGCTGCTGCTTCGCCTCCTGCTCCAACGGCCGGGGAGGACGCGGCAGCAGATCCCGGAGGGGGCAGGTGAAACGTTTTCCACCGTGGCAGGGAAGGCTCCGGCGCTGGCTAAGGCACCGCAACAGCCTCTTTGAGCTGTTGGTGTGCCCTTCTCATCACCTGCCTTTCAAAAAGATGATTTTTTTTACACAGACAAATGGGAAAAGAGGTACTCGGAAAGAAGAGATGATTGGCTCTGTTTCCTAAGGGTAGATTAAATAGCCTGTCTTGTGTAGCTGTGTTAACGGAAGACTGGGAGAGGGTTGGATTACATTTAAGAAATACATACGGGAAGGGAGGGGAATTATTTCCATTCAGAGAAAAGCTGCTACAAGATCAACCAGGTGTACACTGACCCTGAAAGAATTTGAGTTGGAAAGAAGAAGAAGAAGAGATTTAACATTAAGAAATAAAGTGCCGGAGCAGCCTTTGAACGGGGATGCTGGGAGAAGGTATCTGGCTGTTACAAAATAACATTGGATTAGGTTACAGAAGAGATTGTGTGAACACAGGGATGGTTCTCGGTTTTTGGAAATGATAGTGTAAGAGATGGGGTTTCAATTCCTTTAGTATTATTCAGAGTTCCAGTTGAAAGGAGACTTAGTCACGTGTGTTTGTGACACTAGATCTAGCCATTCAATCCCACGCTAGGCCGGTTTCCTGGTTATCCCCAGGCTCCAGGGTAGATTTTCTCCTTCTTGCTTGATGTTGTTCATTTTGATTTTGATTTTTACTCTTCCTTAGGGCACTACAGCTATTGCGGGCAGCAACAGGCTGTTGGTCCAGGTGCGTGGATGCCTCAGTGGCACAGAGACCATTTTTAGGCACCCCACCAGCTGGTGGCCTCCCTGGCCCCCGAGTGGTCCAGGTCACCCGAGACAATTTTGCTTGCTTTTTTCCATGAAATTTTGAGTTGCAAGAGAAACGATGGGGGAAGACTCTCATGTTTGGCAGCTGACAGAGTATGAAACTGAAGGAAAGAATATAATGAAGAAAGCCATTGCCATCTGCAACTGAGAAATCCTTGCAACTGATAGAATTTTTCCTCTGACCTGGGCTCAGTCCAGTCCTGCAAACATTTCCACACATGAGTACATCTGGCTTGGGAGAAGCCCTCTGATTTTGGGGGAAATTTACCTACGGAAACCACGAGTATTTGTAAAGTAGGGCTTTCAACCTGTACCCTTCCCAAGCTGAACGCTCATCCAGGCTTTCTTATTTTATTAGAACACCTATGAAGTGACACCAAATAGAAAACATCGTATATAAATTCCCCAAGATGTAACAAGCCATTTAAACACAGCCAAAGGAGCTGTTATTTACAGTGCATATTTTTCACCCAGGAATATTTCGCAGCCGCTCATCGGCAACGTAAATGGGCATGAAGCCTTTTTAGCTCAGCAGGAGTACTGCTCACCCAAAACCTCCTTCAGAACCAGTGCCATCAAACACACTGGATGTATTTAGACTAAACCATTTGACAGCAGCACCTCTCAGAGGACCGATAACTAAGACTTAAACCCGTTAAAAACATATGCAGCTCTGCCGCGGCTTTAATACATGTCTACAGCCGATATGAAGCCTAAGTCTCTATTTGTTTTGAGTTTGTCCCTCTAGATGATAAACATTTCTCCAGCACCTCCCAGCCTGTCACAAATATTTTCCTGTAATCCATTTAGCTGAGCTTCAGATTAAACAGTTTCATATAGAAGAGCTGTTAATGCTACGCCTTGGGCGCAGCATTAAAGTTTGGATGCGAAACAGGCAAAACTTACATTAAAACTGCTAAACTCCCATGGGAGCGTGTACCGTGGCTGCTACGTGGGGTCAAGAATACGAACTGAATTTAAGCAAGAGAGGAACAGAAATTCGCATCCCAGCTGAATGTCCATTCCTGCTTCCTCACAGTCCTTCAGAGACCTGTTAAGGAGCTGAATTTGGGCTCTTGGGATTGAGGGAAAAGTCCCAGGTCTCACACACATTTCTCATTCTCGGATAAACTCTGTGTGTCAATACATTAATCTCTGGTAAAATAGTAACACAAATAGGAAGGGGACAGAATCTGGCTGCATTTCTGGAGCAAGATAGAGCCATGATCTTGCAGCAGCAGGGTTTATAAAAATCAATAAACAAGATAAACTTGGTTCCTTTTGAGAGAGGTGCAAAACTACTGGCTGAAATCGGAGCAATAGTTCCTTGTATTATTCAACACATGGGTTTTCTACTGATTTTATATCTCACGAGATGTGAGGGGCTATTAAAAATGCTAGATTGACCCCATGGCCTCAGGGAATGCCTCACGGAGCCGCCAACATGATGGCTTTGGGACGCCATCATGTTGCTGATGCAATGCCTCTAGAAATAATTTCAAAATAAACTTGGACTGTGTTCAAGAAGGGTGGTACCCCCTGGATTACAGGATGACTGCAAAGCGTAACGGCGATAACAAGGTAGAAAAACAGCCGAAGCAAATGGTTGCGTTAGCTATCCCGCTTGGTCAGGTTGGTGCACATGCATCCCCTTCTTTCTTGGGATGCGGCAAAAGGACCTTCCTGGGGTCTTGCTGAACTGGAGTTGTGTGCTTTCCACTTATTCCTGCTTCTCTGCTCCGGCTGTCATCTCTGGGACTTTCCCACAGGCTTAGATTTTGCAGCTGGGGAAGAAAGTCCTGGGTAACCGTTTGTACAGTGGCTCTATTTTTGGTCAAGCATTCAGCGTCAGTCTCCTGTCTGTGTGCAGATCAATACATCATTCTGTTTAGTCACCAAATTCACGTTTACGGGCATTCAGGACTGAAACCATTGGAAAAACTATTGACGTTTTGAGATTAGTTTTCGTTTCAGTGCATAACATGCAAAGAAAAAAACGTAAACCTTATTTAGCCTCCTGTGTGAGAAGATGAGATAGCAATACTTGCAACATCAAAATGATCAGTAACTTGGCAGATACTCACAGGTTTTTGGATTGATTAGAGGTGGGTTCTCGGTGCCTGACTCGGGACATTGCCTTACCCACCTCGGTATCCCAGAATTAGGGCTCTTGCCTCAACTCTAAAAGGAAATTGCAGCCTCAGCTGCACTTTAATCAAAGCCAGCCCTCACTAGGGGGGGGTCGCAGCACGAGCATCTCCAATGTGCATCACAGGGGCACTGTCTATCACAGGGGGACAGTACAGCCCTAGAGCAGCTCCAGCGAACGCAAGAGATTATTTTTTTGAGCTGTACCCTGAAGTTAATGAAAACACACCTCCCCTGTCTCTGCAGTGCCCTCCCGGCAAGGTGCTTCACTCCCTACCAAGGGAGCGTGTATACTCTCAGACGCGCCTGCTCAGCACCTTGTTGGTGCCCGAGGTGCTGCCAGGAGGGGGGGAGAGTTAGCGAGTTCCCCCTATTGCCTAAAACTAGTGCTCTGAGACTGCCTGAAGCAAATGTCTAATTCCCCCTTCCGGCAGGTCAGCCAATGTTTCTCTGAGCTCCGACAACCTCTGGCATCCTGAGGTTCAACACAAGACACAAACAGCTCCTGCCCAGCAGGCTGGGCAGATGGGCTGGGAGGGGGTGACCAAGCTCCTGGCTCTTGTAGGGTGCAGCAAATGGTGTTTAAAATCAATGTCTCTGTTTCAGACACTTAGGAGCATCTGGGGCAGAGAGGACTTGATGCTGCCATAGCCTCTCTCCTATCCCCATGCATCTCCCCCAGGATTAGCAGGGGCAGGGATAAGTACCTCCTGAACCGCAGCCCCAGCTGTGCCAGCTGTGGGGGGATGAAGGGAAACCTGGGGTCATCAGGGAGATGGAAAGCAGGGTGGTGGGGGCATGGTGGCTAATGCCATCTCCCCTTTCTGCTCCATGGCCACAGCCCAGCCCCTCTGCAGAGAGACCACCCTGGGTCCTGGCAGGAGTGTGGCACCCTGCTTTCAGAGCCTGCGTCAAAAAATGCATGTTGAAAAACTGAACCAGGAATAAGCTGAGCTGTTGACAAGATGCTGGTGTTCAGCGCCCAGAGGAGCTCAGCCTGCTTTGCCCATTAAAGAGGACACTGAGGGATGTTCGTTCTTCTCAGGGCAAGCTGATAGCTAGTGTGATGTGGTCTGTCACCTAGCAGACAAAAACATAACAAAGCCCTATATAAATGCTGCTTTTGGAACGATTCATTAGAAATCGTGCAGCCAGACAAAGGAAGCAGGAAATTTTTAACAGAGAAGCTTCTGGGACAGGGGATGAGAGCTGGGCAGAGGCTCTATCAGACTTGGACATCTGATTTGTCCTAGTACCGCTACTGCCGATGTGTCTTGGGTCCTGTAAGGGGTCAGGGAAGGGCATCACAAGGGTCATTTCTGCCTTTAAAAGGCAGAAGTGCATCTTTTTTTCTCAACACCCCCTAATTTTTACAGATTCACTAGTTTCTACTTCTCTGTTTCTTTGCAGTACACTTCAAAGCCCCCCACAACTCCAAGTGGAAGATTAGAAGTTAAGTAACTTCAAAAAGCAACCCCGCCCCCTTTGATAATCCTGATATCAAATTATTTCCTCCTTCCTTCGCGTTGCAGCAGGCGCAGGTCCTTCCCCAGGGGCTTGGGCAGGCTTCCGCCTCTGCCCCCTCCAAGTCCCACCACATCCCCTCCTTTACTGTCAGTCTTTGCTATTTACCTTTGGCCTCAGAGCAGCTGCGGTCTCTCCTCTTGCATCCCAGGGAGGCTGCTCTCCACTCGCCGCTATCCCGGACTGCCCCATCGCCTCAAGGCTGGGGATGTTGCCTGCAAGCCTTCCTGGAGCGAAGGTTGCCTGCAGGGGCCTGGGAGCCTGGGGATTGTCACGGTTCAGCAGCACCAGGTCAAGTTTCCTGGGAGGCGGGATATGAAATAAGGCCATCTTCTTCTTTTGCATTGATTTTTTTTCTTTTCTCTGAACATGCAGTAGGAATCTTGAGTCAAATGGAGCGTGGATTTTAATTTTTGCACAATAAATTGCAAACAAGGCCTTATTACCCCATGCAAATAGGATTAATCTGCAAAAGCAGCTAACTAAACATTTGGGAGACTTAATCCCAACGGTGATATTGCACTTCATTACTGGACATCAATGTTTTTTGCATCTCCGTTCAGAAAGCAGGCCTCAAATCACAGCTGCCAATTCCTAAACAAATTTAACAGATCTTTGCCCATAATCAGGAAACCAGCTCACAAATGCAGAATTAGGATTTGCTAATTTCCATTTGAACTGATACTACAGTTTGCTGCATTCTGTTTATGCGAGCATGCCAATTAATTTTTGCCCATGTGTGGCTGAGACAGAAGCTTTACAGTGGTAGGATAACGCGGCATTGCAGGCCAGAATAAAATTAGAGTCTAAATAACGCCTAGAAGCACAGCCACGATGCACTTAAAAAGAAAAATAAAATAATTTAATTCTTCTAGATGAGCTATTAGTTTTTATAGTCATTACGTTACTAGCAGCATGAATTTTGGCTGACGTACAGAGAGCGCAGCCGAGTGAATCGTATGGTCCTTATACGCCAGACGGTGGAACGAGGTTTAGATATAAACTGGTACACCTAGTGCTGGCGGCAGCTGGAGTCCACGTACTCTCATGGGCAGGGATGGGGCTCTCCCAGCGACCAGCTGTCCCCTCGCCTGTTCCCATCACCGCTCCTCCTTAGGGCAGATGGTATTTGAGTCCCTTTTGATCTCACCTCACCCCTGCTGAAGTGGCCCAGCAAGGTATCAGTGAACGTTGTGAGCCACATTCTTAAATGGGGAAGATAAATTCAGAAGGTTGAGCAGGTTGATCAGTCTCAAAAAGTTAGGCATAGAGAAACTTCAGTCCCAATTCTACGTGCTACTCTGGATGCTTGCAGATAAATACTCTATGTGCAAAACTACAAGACCTCTGGGATTAGCACAAAATGTGTCTGAGGAGTTTTGAGCCTCCCAGCAGAGTGGGTTTCTCACTTTTTAAGGTAGAGGTTTCACTTTTCGCTTTTCAGACAGCCTGGCCTTTAAAAAAGGGAGGTAACCCCAGGGCCAGGCAGTGCCCTGAGCCACATTTGCCCCTGGAAAGTGTCAGCGGTGATGCTGATTTACGCTCCTGCTTATGGGCCTGAACACTTTGTGACCTTAATACAGAAAAACTTGTTATGATGACAAGTATAACTCGCTTCAGGGAGCACAGGGACCATCTACACTGGGGAAACGCCAAACTGCTTTCCTGATTCATGGTACATACAGTGCAACTGAAGTAATAGAGAGCCACAGATTATAGACAAATTATGAAAAAGCATAATTCCATTGAACTGCATTTCAGATGACTTTTGGCAATGTCCTTCCTTCCTTCCTTCCTTCCTCTGGAAGCATTTTCCTTTTACTCCTAGTGACAGGCAGCAAATCCTGGTGAAAACTATGTTGTCACTTAGCAGTCTGCCAGGATGATTTTGTCCTGATGTTGGCTGTCAGCCCATGCACCTGCTCCTAGCCACACTGTCCCTCCTCGTTACCTAAATCTGTCATTTGGCCCCAACTGCCACACGTGAGGTAGTCCTGTTGTCAGCTAAGGCAATGGCTCTGAGAAACTGGCATTGCCACTAGCAATGTAGCTCTGCATCACAGCACCCATGATCAGTGGCAACGCAATGACCTTTGAACGTGATTGGGACAAGAAATCCATGGTAAAAAGCAAGTAGAATGGTAACTTAGAAAGCGATGAGACTAACGCTGTAGGCATTAAAAATAACACACATCAAGTGCTTAATATGCATTAACGAGCATGTGAATTTGCAGAGCTAGTCACGGTGATTTCAAAAATTACTGTTTCTCTTTGAAAGAAGCAATATGAAGATGCACACTTTTTCTCAGCGTACTTCTGACTACTATTTACAAAGCAAACGGTAACGTGGAGTTGCAAGATTTAGTGTCAGCAAACAGGTTTGGTCCACCCAGAGGACAACAATCTCCAAGTAACAGTGCATAAAAGGACTTCCCCTGCTTTTTTTCCCTTTTCCAGGAGAAGACCATCCCATGCAGTGACAGTGTTAGTGCTACCCGGCCTGGTTACTGCAAAGCACTTAACTCGAAACTGCTTTGTGGGAAAGGAAGAGGTAATCTTCATTTGATCTGGTGCAGGACAGGACTGACCACGACAGAGCACGCGCATCCCTGTACCACACCTACGCAGCACAGCTACGCTGACCTTCCGTACTCCCTAGATACACCCAACTAGGTAACTTTTGTAGGGCTGGCATTAAAGCTGCAAACCACCCAAGTCTCTGAAGCCACCTACTTAGTGTGACTGGTGAGCCTTCGGAAGAAGCTCTTAGGGAAGAGGACATGTTCTCAAAGGGACAAACGTGGCTGTCGCTCAGCTCCAAGATCAAAACTCAAGCGGGGTCCTTCCCCCAACACAACTGAATGGCCTGCCAGTTCTTTCCCTTGAAATAATAATAAAACACATTTATATTTAATGACTGAAAGACAAAGAGAAGATGGCAAATGTCAGATGTAGCACGGGAATAAAGCTATTAATGGTATATATGCCTGGATCAATCGAAGACAGGAGAGTGAGGACAGGACTCAGGCACTTCTTGTCTGCATACAAATCATTTGCTCTCATTTCTAACTCTCTCTTGTCACTTCTGTTGCAGCACTGTTGTTTTACAACCCATGCTCTCCATTTGGGTTTACGTGCACCCACTTCACAGTTCATCTCTGGGAAAGACACACACTTTATACTAAGGTTCTTGCACGATAATCTTTCTCCTAATCTGGATTCCAGTTTTAACTATTCTGATCTTGTGTGTTAGCTTCGCATGAAGATGTAAAAGCTGTAGGAAATGAAGGCCATTATTTTCACCAGTGGTACCGATAACCTGCAATGACAGTTTTTCAGATTTCCTCAAATATTGGTTATAAAGACCAGATAAATGTCATGCCACTATTTTTTATTTGCAGTCAGCATCTGAAATAAACACACGTCGGAATGGTTTTTTTTCTGTAGGAATTGTCAACGCCAACACTAAGCTACAATTAATAGCAAGGTTAGGTAACACAATCTGGCAATAATTGCCCCTCTTCGAGTTGAGGAAGGCTAACTAAAGGATGCACAGTCTTGACAAAGGCAGGCAGGATTTTCGCACAGTATGTGCACACACCCACACCACTAAAGAAAATACTCCCCACTTCATAGTGCAGGCAAGCAAAAGCCAGACTTTTTATTTAAGTTTAAAATAACAAATACTCACCTACATCACAGTACACTGCTTAGTTTATCGCTTCTGCTTTTAATTCTGTGCTTTCATTTAACGTGTCTACATTCTGCAATTGTGTACACGCTGCAAAATTAACTTTGTACATCATTTAGCATCTGTGCATATTCTTTAGGGGTCAATGTTACACTGAAATTAAAAGAAATCTTGAATTTTAAGGTACTGAAAACAGTCAATAAAATTCCACTGAAAAAAACCCAGTATAAATGTTTCTTGTAGTACAGTACTCTTAATTTTATGTCAGTGTCATTTTAATGCCATAGTTTTCAATTAGTGACTGTAAAAAGAGAAGCCCAGGGAAAAAAATTATCTAAAATGCCATTCCTAAGTCTGTTAAACTCTGGTGATTTATGATATATGTACAGTATATAAATATATTTATGTATATATGTACATATATATTGGTTAACATTCATTATAAATAGAACTGTGTTAAGTTAAGCAGTATAAAAATAGCCACTTTCCTGGGAACATGCAAACACAGTATGCTCTCACCTAATCTATAAAATCTGAAACAACCAAAACCTTTAGCTCTGATTCTCTATAAATATAAATTTTAATTGAAGACTTTCAGCTGATTTAACCATAAAGTCAGTTTTTCCAGTAAAGATACAAAATCTGTTTGATGCTAGCTGTAATTAAGCTCAAACACAGTATATTTTGGGTTATTTACTTTCAAGTATTTTTCCCACGTGCGCTAAATCTAGACACACTGCAATTTTTTCTGTTACAGTAAAATATTCTTCAGCTCTAAACACTAAAAGCCAAATTACAGGCAATCTGGCATGCTTGCGCTGCAGGGAAAAGGCTCTCCGCTACACTATTCCCATGCGGGAGGCTGTCCTAATATGGCTATTTGTGCTCCAGATCTTTTGTTCATTGCAAAGCATTATCAAGATTCCCATATCCTAGATTCTTAAGGCCAGAAGAGAGAGTACTGCAACCTCTTAAGCCTCATCTCCTGCTCACTGAAATTCACTCCGAGGTCCCTGCATTCAGCACAGTGACTGGTAGCTGGACTAAGACGCCTCTCCTGTTACAGACAAAGAGGTTCCAGCTTCAGAAGTTGAGCGAGATCTCGACTTTTTAGTGACTTTTCCCAAGGGGAAAAAATTTCGGTTCCATCCGAACCAAATGTGACATTTTTCCTTTTTTCTTGACATGTGAAAAACTGAAAAATTGTTTTGCCCTGAAACATTCCCTTCTCCTCCAAAATGCTCTGACTACTAGTTAGAAAAGCAAAAGAAGAAAAAGGGGCTACCTTCAAAGGTGACACTATTTCTGTTCCTCCACTTACCTATCAGCTCAGCAGAGAGCACACTTTGGGTTGGACTGTGGAAGAAACAGCACTGAATCCTTCTGCTGAACAGATTTCAACCATCTACTAGAAGAATGCCATAAGCACATGACTATATCAATCATGGCATATGCCGAATTTCAGTTCTCTTTTTCATTCCACTCCACACATAGCTAACACCCCACTCCTACCCATTTCAGAGGACAGAAATGCAGCTGCCTCCCTTCCCTATAGCCCCATCTCACCCAGCACTTTAAATTGGTCTTGCTACCTCTCAGACTTTACAAAAGTATCTCATGCAAAGACAAACAGCATGGAAGACTCAAGGCACACTCTCTTCAGGACAACATTTTTCTTGTGATTGAGGGACATTTTAAGGAAGTAGGGAATTTGAATGTAAACGGCATGGGCAAAGGAGGGACTGGTGCCTTGTTTCTTCATTCCTGGAATTATTACTTGCACCTGCAAATCACTGGGATGATCTAGATACGCCCTGCTCCAGCAGATCTATAGATGTTTTCCAGATTAAGATATTTGGTGCGTTTGGATTAAATCTGTGACTACGTTTCTGACAATCAAAAGTGCACATCCGAAAATTTGCTCTGTCACCCAGTCGCAAGATGGGGTGTGCAACTAAATGAGATGGATGCCAGTGAAGGCCTGCTCTTCTACAGATATTAGATGAAGTTGCTTGTGCAAGCCTTTCTCTCAGGCGCACCTGAAAGCGGAACACCTAACTCCTTATCCCTCAAGCAAAATGGCCTAATGTTCCCAGCCATATCCTACATTTTTTCCCTTTTCCCAGGGTGGCTCCCACATTTTTCCCAGAAGTCTTTTCTATGTCAAAAGTGATGAATCCTTGTTAAAGTAGCACAGTCTTCCAGCTTTTATAATTTCAGAAAAAAAATATGAGGCGTTCTATTTCTTATGGTAAGTAGCATAAATGCACCAAGACAACGGTATGGATACCCCTGTATTAATTGTTTAAAGAGCTGTCATTGGAAGTTGGGGACTGGGAAGTCACAAAAGGCTCGTTTGCCTTCTGATCGTCCTTCATGGAGGCTGCTTGGTCTGAGATGGAAGAGAAGGAGAGCTGGTCATGTTCCATTATATGCACTTGGTCGTCTTCCTTGTCCTTCTTCACATAAAACAACTTCCTAAACTTTTTGAGCTCATGGAGTTCACAAAAAGTCTCGAGAACTACCAACATTGCGATAAGGCCCAGCAACAGATAACCTGGGTACAAAAAAAAAAAAAAAAAAGGGTGTTTAATTTTTAGCAATTTAAGCGGGCCTGGCACAGTTTTAACCCTGTAACTTTTCCCACCCGTCATCAGAAAAAACAGTTTTTTCTTTATGACCCAGTTTCAGAGCTCTGTAGCCCACTTCGGACTGTCAAATCCTTTTTTTCCTTTTTCATTCTACAGTCAACAAGATCCCACATAATCAAAAAAGTAACCCTAGTGGCTCTAATTCTGTTACAGCTGTACAGAAGAAAATATGTAAAGGCATTAAATGAAACAGAATACTAAAATTTACCACATGCGCACTCCCCCACTTACTTATGACCTTCAAGATTAAGTGCTCTTCAAAATATTTTTTCCCTTAATATTCCTATACATAACCAATAGAAGTGAAAATATGGCAGCTAATTATGGTTATTCTTTGTTTGTAACAGTTCAGCAGGACAAATCACTTGTTTCCTGAAAACTTTTGAATTATTTTTCCTTTAAAATTACAAGATGACATCCAACACCCTGAAGTGAGTGGAAAAAAAAAGCAGCTAGAAATCTGTGGTGTACTGGCTCCGATTATTAAAGGTAATAGTCAGCTCTCACAGACTAAGACTTTTGGAAATGTCACTTTTTATGGTTAACAGCTCACTGTACCCTTTTTTTTTCCTCTTCAATCACATGAATTTGAGGGAAGGTGTTAAAATGAGCGTTTCTTAATCTCATTGTTTCATTAGATCCCTGGTACTGCTACAATTTAATGAGGAGCAATGACTACTTGAATATTATATCATTTCAACGAGTAAATCAAGCAGAAGCTAAGTGTATAATTATTAGTATAACATATTCATCCAAAGGCTGAACATTAAATGTGCTGAAAGATCAACACAGATTAATTATTATAATCTACCTGTGGTCACTGTTCTGTTACCTAAAGGCATAAATATTTCAGTTGTAGTTACAGATTATTCACTGGCAATAACTCTCTCCTTTTCCTTCCAGGAGCATGAAATCAATATTGCAACACCAGGTACAGATCTAAACCAGCACTACAGCTAAAATTTATGGATTGTTTTTAAGCTTTATCTCATGACATCAAATGGGAGCTATGCCTCAACACAAAGTGGAAGTGGCAAAGCTATGCCAATTAAAAGGCATCTATAAATCTGCACTGAGAATTTTGTAATTATCTCTGAAACTCAGCCCAGCTGATCACCACTTGATTTAGAACAGGACTTGTGTTCTAAAAATTCTTGACAAGCCTGTAGCACTCATGAAGCGTTTTCTGATGTAGAACTCTAAAACTTGTCTTGAAGAAAATTTAGGTTCAGCAAAAGAAAACATTTTATAATTCCTGTTTGGTTCCTTGAATTGTTCACGTGAAAGGAAAAAGAACAATTTAAAAGTTATGACCTTAAAAACTGTTGCAATTAAATATTCTAAGATCATAACTTTGCTTAAAAGCTACTTTTTCCTTTTAGTATATCCTGCAATTTATTTCCTAAAGTTTGAACAAATTTTGAAAAATTCTAAAGTTTGAAAAAGGATAATTTGAGCCATAGTGTTTTCTTCTGCTTTTGAGTTTTCAGATTGGCTAGAATTTTTACAAGACCTTTACTATGCATGACTTTTTCCATTCACTTCATCATTTAGCATCCCCTGCAGATCAGCAGGGTAATAATTAAAAGCTACTACTGGTAAGATAAACACGATGGGGTAGAGGGGCAAGTCTTCTGCAGTGACAACAGGCCTGACAGGAGAATAAAATTAAGTGTATTGTTGGCTAGTTCAAGGCTCTGCTTCAAGGAATGAACATTCAAGGCCCAAGCTTTCTTTAGGTAAAACACAGAACCAAGTTAATGGACACTTAACGTAGGTAAAAATTGCTGGATTGTGCACAGGAGCACAGACAAATGCATACCAGCCGAAGAAATGGACCTGACGGGAAAGGTTTCATTTGGCCGTTCAGATCTTTTAACCGGTGCATCTGATGACCCAGAGTGAAGCTCTATCAGAAACCGGGATACTTCAAAACACTGCCATTGGAGAACATTGCCCTCAGCATACATTTATTCAGAATGCCAAGACAAGGATAATTTTCCCAACTCTTCTTTGGTCAAATCACTGATCACTGGGCCTCTCTCTTCTGTGTCAAACATAATTAAACAATTTAAATTTAACATTTGTGGTCTTACTTTGCTACTATCTCAGTCTACTTGCCTCTCTGACAGTCCCAGAGCCAGCTTCAGCTACCTTCTGTTACAACTGGAGTCAGAAACTTTCCTGTTCTGCCCCATTTCCCGTTGCTCCTTGACTCATCTCTGTCCACCTGTCATCTCACCTTACCAGATGACCTTAGGTTATAAGGATTATCTTCCTGGCTCTGTGATACATTGAAATCTTAGCCCAAAATGCTCATAACCATTTTCATAATAGTAATGTGAGCAATTTTTTCCACTATTAATAAGAGTGTGTAGCTATGGTTTAGCACAATGGAATTCTGGTTTTAGCTTTTTCTTTCTTAACTAAGAAAGGTTTCCTCTTTGCGCAACTACCTACAATGCCCAGTTTGCTAGCTGACAGCTCACAAAGCAATTAACACCCACAGAATGGAGAGGGAAAGTTGATTTTTTTTTTAATAAAATGCATTTTATTTAGCTGGTTAGTTTGACACTTACATGTAATTCCAATTTTATACAGCTCTCGGAATTTTTGATTGTAGCCTTCTCCTGGCACATAGTCTCCGAGGCCAATGGTGCTCAGGGAAATGAAACAAAAGTAAAAAGATTCCAAAAAATTCCAGTCATCTTCCAGAACAGAAAATATTGCTGCCGGGATTAAGAAGAAGAATGAGACGGTGATGAACCCAAGGACTATAGCGTGGATGATTGCAACAATCTGCTTGGAGAAGCCCCAGCGAATGTGGAAATAAAGTACAGGCCGCCTGGTGACATATACAATGATGCGCTGTACCACTGCTGTCAGGAAAAGCAGCGTAAATGGGATCCCGATGACCGAGTAGATGACACAGAAGGCCTTTCCTCCATCAGATAAAGGCACTGTGTGTCCATAACCTGCAACAAAGCAGAGGAGGCATGGGTTGAGCTGAAGCTGGGAGCTCACGTAACAATTTGATATTGGATGTATTGTGGGAGATAAAGAACTGCTTCACTATTGCTAATTCTGAATTCTGCTATTCTTGACAAATGTTTCTCAAAGGTCTGTTTCAAGCAGGCAAACAAAGACTAAGTACTAGCAAAAAGCAAGTAAAAATAAAGGAATAGTTTTATATTTCAAAATCGTGAACGTAATTGTATAAATGCTTGTTTTGAAGAAGGAAGTAATGCCTAGTCAGGAGGGGGAACCTATGCCCACTGTGTTTTATTCTGGGTTTTCCTGCTGACCTTTTTCTTTAGTTTTACAAAGTGATGTAACTACTTCTACCCACCTTGTCAAGTGGAATAATCCATACTTCAGAAAAACGTTCCTAGATCTACTTTGTAGTAAAATACTCTAAGGCCTTTAGTGAAAATCATTTAAATTATACAGAAGTATTGTAATCACATTTCCACGCAATATACCTCTATGCTTCTGCAAGGTGTTTAGATGATAATCCATCCAAGATATCTAAAAGCAGAACAAACAGTTTCAAACTCAAACAGCAGAACAAACTCCTGGGATCTAACCACTGCAGCTGGATTTTTGCCTAGCCATTTATGTATTAGAATTATCAGTAGTGATCTGTTTAGAGTGCAGGAATGTATCCACTGTTGTACAGGCTGACCATGGCCAGCAATCTCAATTCCACAAATGTGTGCAATTACACTTGTACCTAGCGCAAGCAGCTACGCTGCCAAAGCACACTCTGCCAGACAGCCTGGTCCTAAATGTAAATCATAGGCACAGAAAAGAACAGTAAATCCGGCATAAACCAGGAATGCTTTCTTAGGCTTGCCAACCAAAAAAAAAAGAAATAAAAAAAGGAAAAAAAAAAAAGTATTTTGTTTTCATTGCAGCAAAGAAGAGGAAATCTCTTGAAATCTAGTTTGGGCAGTCTTTACACTGATATCAAACCAAGCAAGCGCAGACAGGCGCTATTAATACTCCAGCCCCAAATCTGCCAACTCATTCAGGTTACGTTAGTGAATTTGATAGTAGAAGCATTGCTTTTTTAAGTTTTCCAGTGAAGTACGAAAAGGAAATGTTCTTTTTATTTAAGATGCATAGAGACACTTCCAGAAAATGAAAGACGGGCAAAACGTCTTATCATTACAATGTACAAAGTCTTAAAGAAGAAATGCCTAAGGTGTAGTTTTCCATGTTAGTTAACCCTGACAGGAAACTTCAGTTGTATTTGAATTTTAATTTTAATGACTTTATACATAATTTACCCAAGCTCAGTGTTTTGAGCCCCAGAAAATCATATTAATTAATGGCTTTTTTCCTTGCTCACCTTCTGTTAATCCGTTTTGAGAGAAGAGAACCAGAACTGCACAGAGCACACCAGATGCAGCTGGATCAGATTTATGAAGCTGCAGAGAAGGTTTCTTACCTTATGTTCTACTCCGTCCCTAGTAACACTGGACATTTGACCAGCTCTGACTATCAGAACCCCAGAATCTTGCCCCTCAGAGGTGTCTGGGGATCCACCAGTGCAGATCCCATCACTTCATATAAGAAACCAAGACTGGTTTTGCTGTGTGTATCACCTAACATTTTATCTGCGCTCATTTTCAACTGCCGTTTTGTTGCCTAGTTGCCCTGCAGATCTTCCATCACCTTACTGCCTTAAGGAAATTTGTATCCATTACCTCCCTGTTTCAGGTCATTTATTAATTAGGTTGAACAGCACAAGCCCCATCACCGGCCTCCAAGGAACAACCCTTGTGACATACCACTACTTCAAGAACTAACCATTTTCTCCTACTCTGTTTTCTATCTTTCCCTATCTCACATCCATATGAGGACCAACCCCAGTTGCTTAGTTTCCCTGAAAGCATTTTATGACAGAAAATCAACTCAAAGTTTGGAAGAGAAGATGTGTGTTTTGAGTAAATTAGAGGGTGTCTAAAACTGACCCACATGACACAAACAAAAAAAAGGCAACTGCAACACTGCATCACATCAAGGTGTCTTCAGTAAAGCAGAACTAGAGGTGTGTTATTTGAGTAAGATGCAGATTAGACCTTCTCTGGACTGATCTACCTCATTCTGTATATCCACACTTAAAGAACGAATTCACACCGGAAGAAGAGCAGAGAAAGTTACTGAAACCATCAGGGGAACAGAGACTATTTTAGGAGGGGACGATAAAGTGCTTGGCTTCTTCAGCACAGCTGAATGGAGGCTGAAAAGTGATAGAGTATCTCCATGCTAATGCATCAGCATACAAGTACTACCAAGGGAGAAGAAATGCTTTAGATGAAGAATAGTATTGCCACACAAACAAATAGCTTTGATGTAGCATGAATAAATTTAGTCTAAGAATTAGAAAGAGGTTTCTAAGCTTCAGAGAAGAGTTTTGGAGCAGCCATCCACTTTCATCACTGGGGAAAGAACCCAGCTTTTTATGTTTTAAATAGAGCCTGACGAAGCTTGGTAACTTTATGGATGGTGCAATATCACGAGGCCATACACGACAAGCAGAAATTGAGCTTGCAGACGTAGAAACCCCCTTGCAAGCTCTGGGTTCCTAAATTTAACATATGTTTGCATTGTACAGTTAATCCATGCTTGCACTAATTTGGACCCAAACATCTGTATCATGTGTAAAAAAAAAATAAACAAACCAAAAAAAACCCTGACACATTTGTCAGTTTAGGCACAGAGCAGGTTGATGGTGATTTAATTCCAGCCTCTGCCCTGACCCAGGCAGCAATTGGCTCATTCCTTGGTGAGAAGGGGTTCTGTTACCTCCGCAATACTTGTCTCGTAATTCCTTATGAAGGACAGACGTTATCCTTAGAGCTGCTATGCAGTATGCACCCAGACACAGAGGAAAGTATAGAATGAAAAAGACTTTACTACAGGAACACTTTCAATGAGGTTATTATTAAACTGGGTGCTCAGCCTAGCTTGCCTGGTTAACCCTTACAGAAATTTTCCCAATTCGCAGAATTATAGCTGAGGTGCCTGAAGCAGATGCTACCTTTAAGGTCTGCTTTGCCGTTCTAGTGAGGTTGTCACATCACTAAGGGATAGATGAGGGGACTGTGTATCTGCTCCTCAGCTGCTTACAATTACAGGAACTATAATGCTAAAGAGTGTTGACAGTTTCAGACTGAGGACTGAATATATGCTCCACTCAACCACCAGCATTAAGATGGTGACATCTTCCAAAAGCAATGGATGAGCCATCAATGTTTGCTTGCTACTCAGGATACAGAGTCACTGCTTGGGAATAGTTATAATGAGAAGCTTGAGCTAGAGCATAGACGTTAAAAGAGAGGAAATTATAGATCTGAGGCAGGAGATACTCATCCCTGCTTTCAGACCCTTGCACGCCATTGCCTCCTATCTCTGCACCTTGGTCGTAGCTTCTTTGCACTGTAACCTCTTCAGGAAAATGCCCTTCTATAATCCTCCATAAAGTGCCTAGCACATGCTAGTTCTACATAAATAAGAGATAATAAAATGTATGCTGATTTGCCCTTTCCAGTGGAAACTACCACGTTCAGAAGCAATCCTTGCCATCCTAAGAAATTCTTTTTGTTACGAGAAAAGGATCCTCACAAGAAAGGGACTACTTATGAAGACATTTCTTTATTCTATCAAGGAGACTTGTTATGGGTGACTAGAATTAAATTACCCATGTAGCATATCTGATAACTGTATTACTGATTATGAAGACAGACAAGATTTACTGAATGCTGTATTTTCATATCTGTAACACAAATATCAGATAACAATCACCCGTTTAAGAGCAGTGACCTTTGAAAAACCAAACCCTCAGATAACCTGCCCAAAACTCAGAAACAAAGTGACACCAGAGATAAAAGGATATTACTTCCATATAATCCCTTCCATTGTCTACCCATAGCTTAGAGGTGCTATTCCTTCAAAAAAGTTCAGAGAGACGCATAGGATTTGCCCAATTAAATCAGATGAACACTCCATCTAGCTTTCTTTTTGTAAAAGTTTTTAGTTTTTAAATGTAGTTTTAGTTTTTAGTTGGTTTTTTTTTTTTGGAGACAGACCATGTTTGACTAAACACGCAAAGAGCAAAGCCTCACAAAATGCAGGCAGTTTGCTTACAGTTCTGTTCACATATGGGGATTTCTTCCTTAAAGGTCATTTACTCTCTTATAACTTGGAGGACTTCTACTGTTATAAGTTTACATAAATATACAAAATGTCTTTATCTGTTCTGATGTAATTTTGAATGTCATCATAGTCTACTAAAGTGCTTATTTTTGAAATCATTTAAAACACTTAAATCTTTCTACATTGATCCTGGTGCTGTGAGTTAGACAGGTCAATTATGCGTTCTATAAAATATTTACTCTTCCATTTGCTATCTTTCAATTTAGTCTTTTGCTCTTAAGTCCTTCGAAAAAGGCTTGGTCATGACTTTTCTATACTTTTCAGTGGTTTGTATCCCTCTTGTGCAAGTTTTTATTAGTTATTTACTCTTCTGCCTTACCCGTGTCTAATTGTTTCTGTTAGATCATTTTGTACAGACATGCAGAATTGATCACTGTATTCCAGGTAAGATATATTTTCTCCCTCCATTTCTATATACCATCACACTTTGTCTAGATTAGTCTAGAGTCTAGATTAAAAGAGATTTTAGAGCCTTGGGGCGGCGGCTTCAGGGATCAGGAACGCAAGCTGTATTCTCCTCTATCCC